>LPNX010724992.1:6547-123768 GCA_001517045.1 Pseudotsuga menziesii
GAATAGAGGAGAGAGAGGGTTCATGCGTGGGGTAACTCTCAGTCCTGGTACCAATGTTTCCATACTTTCCAGCTCTACTGCTGATAACCCGACACTATCACAAATATGATCATCCATCCTGAACATGATCAGCTTTCTTCAAGCAGCTTTTTTGGGTTAAGTGAGGCTAGTGGTAAATCTGAGAATGCAAGTGGATCTGGTAAGGGTAAGTACTGATTCAGAATCTCTCCAGAGTTACTTCAATGTCTTTTATTTTGATTCATAATGGTGTAGACAAAGGACTGTGTTCATTGGGGTTTGTAGAATGGAGGAACTTTGAAGACCTGGATAGGGAATTTTACACATATGAAGATTCTGTGCAAGTCAAAAGAGACTATGAATTTTCACATTTCAAATTAATGGTAGACATATTCAGTTTTTGAAGGGAAATTGAGTTATGTGTTAAGGTTTTCTTATTAGTTATTATTAGAGACATGTTTTTGTTGTGAAGATAATAATGAAGATCTTGTGAATAACCATTATCTGTAGGAATAATTATAGATAATAATATATAACAATAAGGTGTTGAGATGTATTATGGTTGGGAGGAGATTGAGGGATGGCGTTGAATTGAACTGGGATTTTATGGAAGAGGTTGTCTCAAATTTTTAGAGTTTTTCTTTTTGGGAATCCACTTGGGAGGAGAGTCTTTTTTTTTGGNGCTTATCATTTTGCAAAATAGACTTCAAATGTCATCTCAAGTGCCTAGCAACAGGTTTAGTGGGCACTCTGCTGTCTTGCTTATCATAGGATTTAGGTCAGATATTGTTCAAATTATCCAGCCATTGAAATCCTCGAGGGCCTTAGATCCATGTCCCTCATTTCACTATAGGACAGCTTCTTGACAGCAATGTCATTATGCCACAGAGGTCGGTACTTAGATTTTCTTGAAAATGTTGATGACTGGTTTTCCCTTAGTGTTGGATCAAAAAACCTTTTGATCGAAACGATTATAGTCTGTTGTGAGGACCACAACATTTTGATTGATGTGTAAAAGAACTAATTGATCTCACTCTACGGCCTTGCTTTGTGCTTGGGATTTCGTGTTAACATCGTTCAGCACACAACTTCAATCTGAAAAAATACACTTTGAAAGTTTGAAATGATGTAGATAATATCAAGATTAATATGCATTCTTAACATAGCATGCAGAAGCCTTTTTGAATCAAATCAAGTTAATTTGAATTGATGGTTATAATTTTAAAAATGACATAAATGTGATATTCCTCTTGCAGTATCTGTGCCAAACTCAAGTATGCAATGGACTTATTGGACTAAAGCTGCGGCGTTACAGTAGTTCATGTCCTTAAAAAATTATCAGGAGGAGAGACCTGAGAAAAGGAAGTTCAATCAACTTGTGACCTCTGGTCTACAGCCGGTTGCAACTGCAGATACTTTCAAATCAAATCATAGAAGTACATCTGCTTCTCAGGTAATTATTATTCACTCAAGTGAATTGCAACTATGAGGATCCTTACTATTCACTATTAATTTTTTGTTAGGTGTATAGTAACATGCATCTTTTGAAAGATATGTACAATAGTATTGTGGCATATGGAAAAAGTTTGCTTGGAACTAACCTATGCATATACTCTGAACTACATCTGCTTCCCAGGTAATTATTTTTCACTCAAGTGTATTGCAACTACTAGGATCCTTACTATTCACTATTAATTTTCTGGTATGTGTATAGTAACATGCATATTTTGAAATATATGTACAATAGTACTGTGGCATATGGAAAAAGTTTGCTTGGAACTAACCTATGCATATACTCTGAATTTGCATTTCCAGCTTTTGATTCATCATTTCCCTGTAATCATGGAGCTACTTCTAGCATCGTGTTTGAGTGTTTCCTACATGTTTGGCAATCCAAGGTCAGCCTTATGACAAGTAAAGATGGGTAGCTTCCCCCTCTTTTGGGACTTTAATGGGTCTCCAAAGAGAAAATGTAGGGGATCGACCTGTTTTTGGTAGGTCTGTCCTATTCAACATGTCTAGATCATGAGAAGTTAGACTTTTAGTTTGTTAGCATGCTTAGCATTGGCAATTTGCAATTTTTCAGAATGACATTTCCACATTCGATTTATAATTTTATTGTCTTCAGAAAATGCTTTTGGCAATTCTCTTGTTACTAACAAGTTACTCCAATAGTGTTAATATTCTTGTTAGAAGGGAAAATATTTTGTAGTTCTATTTTCAGAAGGTGTGGATCGCTATAGTGTGCATCTGCCATGTCTGGTGCTGCTGCGTCTTCAGTTGGTACTACACCGATGAGGTACAGTGTCATGTTATGATTGACTGCATTCATAAATACATTTATCATAAAAAATGAGACATGCTTCTTAAATTGTACTTGCAGGGCCGATTCTAATTTTCCTCGCAAACTGGCAAGTGCTCAGCTGACAATATTCTATGCTGGCACAGTAAATGTTTATGACAACATTCCTCCAGAGAAGGTATGCCTCGTTTGAATCCTATGAAAGCTATATAGCAGGATGAGGAAAGATAATAAAATAAAACTTGTTCTAATTTGAATATTATAGTAGGTTTGATCTAATCCTGTGAGGCTCAATTTCCAATTAGTGATAACAATCTCAGGTCACCTGTATTCATTCAATCAGTCTCTGACACAAAACATAGGTCTCTAAACTAAGATGGATATAACATTTTAATAAAAAAGTGGTCGGGATAGATATCAAGCCTGTTTAGTGTTGAGGTATGTTTGTCGTCCGATTATGATATTTCATGGAATCTGATAGAAAGGTGCTCACTGTTGCAGTTTACTATAAATATAGGCATATGTGAATCACTTTGAGCAAGTTTTCTTTCCATTGTTCATTATTTCTACCATTTGGGAGAACAATGGCAAAGCATAACACTCTATAAAAATCTTGAGAAATGTTTGATCTTGGAAGAGGTGTAGAGGCTTTTGTTGAATTCTCACTGGTTAATCCTACAGCGAACAGCAGGTATCCATCACAGTATGGCCTGAGCGCACTGAAATATAGTTATCATGAATTAAATAAAACACTTGGTGTCTTAAAACATTTCTATGGGCCTAAATCACATCTTGTTGGCATACCCATTATTTGGCCGTGTTATATGCTAAAGAATAAAGATTAGAGCAGATCGGCCACACCTACTATTTGCTCTAGCCGGTCAAATGCACTTACTTCAATTATTCCACAAGGTTCACCTCCAAAGTCCCACATGACTGTTCCACAAGATCATCCCCAAAAGTCCCAAATATGTTCTAACCCTGGCCAGTCTACTGGAGTATCCTCAAGTAATGGGGAATTAGAATCAAATCAAAACAATGGGGCTGGTAGCAATCAACAAGAAGGTGCAAAACAAATTGCCTCAACATTAACACCCAATGTTGTCATACCGAGAGGTAACAACCACACAGAAAGCTAATTACTTACCTTGTTTTCCTAGAAGATCAGAATGAGTTATGACCCTAATGGGGATTATATGTAGAGAATTGTAGACATAAATAATAGGTTGGCAGGTCGGCCTGCCTCTTGTCAGTGGACCTATATTAGGCAATACGGGGGCAATGAGTGAGAATATATATATAGAAGTTAATGGAGTCATTATTGAATATTCTAATTTATTGTTATCTTATTTGATATTTATTTTATGCCAGCACTGGAAATATATGGGTGTTGCAGAATATATGGGTGAAAGACTGGAAACCTGCAAATGCTCTTCCACCGGGTTCCTTACTTTCCTATACAACATTTAACTGACATGGCTAGGGATATTTTGTACAAAATTGAATTAAACAAAGACTATGAACAAGAATGGCATTTTTTACTTTACACATGCATAAGCTGAAAGGTTTGAGATCTGGTTATTATGTTAGCAGTACAGAACTTTCCAATCTGTGTCTTGTTGCCTTTCCAGTTCTGCATTTGCAATCTGTATTTCGGCTGCCCAGTTTGAACATTGGATGCAGTCCCTGTCTAGTTAATATAAAATAGCTGTTACTATTAGAAAAAACTATAGCATGTTCATCCCATTCTCATTTATATATGCCATGTCCTAATTTGCATAGAATTTTGCATGTCCCCACACTGATGATAATATTCTGCTTTGCACGCTATCAGATCTGCATTGTTCTTGAGTGAGTAGCTGATAGATGTTTCCTGGGAATAGAGATCACCGGGTAACCTTTCAAGCTCTGCAAACTTTGATTCAACATTCTCTGCTTTATCATACTGCAAGAGATATGTAGTGTATAGGTTAAGATAGCTATTTATGTCTAGATCTGTGTCTTACATGCCTACCATATTGGCACATATTTCAGAATGAAGTTTACTTCAAGCTAGGGTCAGGCTTGGTCTTTAAATTTGATGGATATTGTATCTGTTTAGGTTGAAATGGTGCTTACGTTGTTGATTACGTTGTTCACTAGTCTTATGATAAGTGTATTTAACCTTTGTTGTCTTAGATTGCTGCAATGATTTGAAGAATATGAACAGGTTGAATTCCCCGTGATTTGTTTTCAATTTGAAGTTCTATAGCTAAAGACTTTAGTTGGTCAATGCAACTTTGACCATTTCCTGGTCACCCATGTTTCAAAACCATTGGTTTTGAATGCAAAGTGTATTCTTTCCTCCGTAGGTCAGAATGTTTTCTTGACCAAAGATAATATACAAGCGTTTACAATTTTGTGAGTGGTTGGTAAAAGGAACCTATTGCTGTTTTTACATTTTTCTCCACTTTGTTTGAAGCTCTTTATCTGTGATAGATGGCCAGATTATGCCCTTATTTCTATTATCTGTGATAGAAGGCCAGATTATGTCCTTATTTCTGTTATTTTTGTTATAAAAATGTACCCTTCAGTCAAGAAAAATCACTTATTAAGCATGGGAAGCTTTTTCTACCAGGCATTCCACCATATCAGTTGCACTTGTAAGTAGATGCTCTTTAATAGATAAGTTAACCTCCTTGCTTGAGTTAATTTCTTTTACCAGGCTTTCCATGTTCTTCAGCAAAAATAGATCACTATACATACATCTCTCTTCTATAGAGGGAATTAAATTATTGAACAGGATTCTACATTTATTTAGTTTGCTGACCAACTTATTGCCCTGACAATCCATTTGGTTGCTATCACTGCTGTTTGAGGTCATATATCAATCAAACCAAGTTCTCCTGCCATATTTGAGGTCATGTATCTGCATCCATATTTGTGAAGATTAGTAGCTAGCACTGATAAATCAAACCTAGAAATCACATGGATCAAGGCCATAGTCTGTGACAAAATCTGGAAAGAAGGATTGCAACTTGTGAGACCTTATCACTACTTAAAAGATATGGTGCAACACTCACCATTATCTCAAAGATAGACTACATGCATGAAAGAAAAGTCAACATAAGTGATCTCTAATCGAGGGAATACTTCTTGGTGTTAAAGGCACACTTGAGCTAAAGATAGAGCGTGCATGGTGTGAAAGCTATTCCAAATAGACCAAGAAGTATCCTCCAAGAAAAGCCGTAGATAAGGCCCACTAGGGCACATTATTCTCCAATCCATGATAGATTAATTGTGGCCAAAATAGCAACCAAGAAGCCTTTCAAGTGGCATGCTCTGCTAGGCAAGAATCGACTTGGCTTAATGACCAAGCAATTCAATGAATAGCATGTGCATGCCCTACAGTGCATTGAAATGAACTGCAATGCTCTGAACTGAAGACAAGTCAATTGAACTATATTGAACTGCAGTGAATTAAGAGATAAGTCAACTCACTGAACCCCTCCTAGGTAGGGTGCACTTCTCCATGGACAAAAAATAGGTCATGTGGAGCCCAAGATAGAAAGCAATGGAACCTTCTCAAATAATGTATGCTCCTCCCGATGATACCTTGCTTTGGTCAACAAGTCCACCCAAAATTGGACCTAATTGTTGGATTTCTTGGAATGAGTTGAGATTAGATTCAAACACTGTTCACCATAAAGGGTATCTATATATATGACCAAATCCCAAAATGCAGAAACCCTATTTATGACCTATTTTCTCACGGTATTGGATCACCACCAAATTTGTTTCCCATGCTGTACTCAATACAGGGTATTTAAAAATATAATTACTTTTGCATGTGCAGAAACCCTAATTATGACCAAAATTCAACTTTTCTCTGATTTGCACCAAAATTAAGCCATAAGCTCATCACCAAAATGATAGAGAATGTTTTACAGAGAAACCTTTGGGTGTTGAGGGTGAGGAGAAGACTTACTCCTTGCTTCAATATCTCTTCTGATGAAGAGCCACATACTTCCACTCTAACTTTCACCTCAACTGTACATTTCTTTGTATCATTTGGACAGCTAAGCACCCTTTGGAATTTTTCTTTTTCCAACCTGATGTGACCAGTCATTGGGATTATTTGTCCTAGGTTTTCAAAGGTGAAACTACCAAATCTAATTCCCCCAGGAGAAGTCTCTTTATGAGAAATATCTGGATCTAATGACATATGAGGTTGTGGAGGATGAATCATAGAATTCTAAGAAGATGAAATCAGATATGAGCTTGATATCTCCCTTACATATTTCTATGAATGTACCAGGTATTCATGCGAAGGAATAATCTCTGATTCCTCTAGAGGGTTGTGGGAATGATTCACTGATTCCTCTGCTTCATCTTCTTTGATAATCCACCATTCCATTGCTTCTTGTGCATCATCATGTTACAGTGCCCATGACAATTTTTCAATGACCCGTATGTTAATAGTTAACCCACTTCTGTTTGATCTTACAACAGAGCAGAAAACAAAAGATCAATAGAATTATACTAATTATATATACACAACTCAATTACTTAATAGTTTTTGAAGATATCAATCACCTGTCAAGTCCTTCAATTTGAAATTCGAAACATCCAGTCCATAGCTAGAATTCCGTGTATGAGATTTCTTAACTTTGCACCATGCCTGATGCTTATTTGGCAGATATAGTTTCCAGGGCTACTGAATCTTTTCCTGGACCTTTGTGCATCTTCCCTACAAATTTTCCTGTCCAACTTTTTCTTTTTCTCGTTTGGGTTAGATAACAGATTGCACTGTGATAAACCTTCGAAATAGTCAACTTGTGCCCAACTCTCTAGATTTATTTTCCAGTGGAAGATGATGAATCCGAGTGTGAACCTGCAAGAAGATTAGATACCCTTTTAATCATGACAGTATATGTCACCCTTTTTTTGAATAAAAATATTCCTTGATTATTAATATATTCAAATTATGTAAATAAAGTGTTTTTTATATAAAAAAAGGTCCCATGCATGCAACATTTACAAGCACCATTAAAACTAAAAATCAGGATGGATGTCTACCAAAATTCTCATGTCTAAACTGCTGCCAAAGAGGAATATGTAGTATATACATAAAAAAACATAACAGAGAGAGTCCACTAGACAACACACATAGCAGCCATAGATCCAAGCATAAACAAAGTCACATTAAGCTGATGTATGGAGAAGCCTGGGTTGGGAAGAGGATCATCATCATCATTGGGATTGGTCCCGAACATATACCAGTTGAATCTGGCTCCACATTTATTGGATCCCAGTGCCCACCCATCACTTCCTGACTTGGGAGGGTTTAGTCCAACACAGTAGCAGTCAAGGTAAGTCAAACTACAAGGATGGAAAACCAAAATAGGAGCAACTCAGAGATAACAGTCAAAATATCTTGTTCCAATCAAAACAAGGTCAATACAATTCACATCATTGATCTGTCAATGAAGGCTGGTATTCATAAATGAAACAATTCCTTGAATTTAAGAAATGGCCCGTTTTGGGTGCTCTTACAAATGACATTTATAGTCTGGACTGAAACCCTTAAAGAGAAACTACAAGAATTCAATCTGATTTGGATAATGAGAATCGCCTTGCTTGTTAGTGTTGTTGCATGAAGAAATATTACCATGAAACATAATATTTGTCCACTGGTATTTCCTATGGACAAAACTAGTGCCATGGGAGGAATATTTGCATGGAAGAGAGCAAGGCACTCAGAGGCATCCAATGTTAAAACTGGAGGTAGTGGAAAAAATAAAACTGAGAACACTCTCTATATTAATGGGACGTCACTAAAAAACACTCTTGATGAACATTCTCATATTGATTACAGATGTGAGGTTTAGTCCCAAATATACTAGTTTGGATATATCATCCTTTGATATGAGGGTCAAACCATGGGTTGATGAAAGTGAAAATGTAAGTTATGGTCTTGTTAAAAGAAATAGGTTGGCATTTGAAATTTGAATTACTTGAATTTTTTATGGATGACATTTTAGTTCCTTGAAATGCTAGATTCTCTAACATTGGTGTCATTTTATGAATGTACAATGTTTCAGATTCTTTGAATTGAAGGTGTGATAATGCTTCATGTTTTGGACAAGGAGAACGTGTGATTCCAGATGTGAGAAGTTGGTGTGTTGGTTCAAGTCCAATCCTGGCTAGTGCCAATTCTCTAAAATTCCTTCCATTGTTTCCTTTTGAGGACGGTGATTGTGGAAAGGGTGATATGAATATCATTGTAAATCATTAGCACTTGAACCTTGAACCAGATCATGGGAAATCAACATCAAATAGAGAAACATTTATACCACTTGAGAAATCTTCATTGCAAATGCATCCTTGATGATGGTGCTGGCACTTCAAAGTCTACATTAATACATGAGGATTCTAGGGAGTACATTTCTACTATTTTGAGTCTTTCAATGCCTTAGTATAGAAAATAAGGAAATAGTTGGGTGGAAGTTACCAAAGACATAAAATAATTGGATCAAAATTACACATTAAGCTATCCAAACATGTGATATGATTTCATGAAAGATGAAATTCCTAAAACAGATTTTCCAAGATTGCAAATCTTGAAAATTTGATTTTACCCTTTTGGAGTCTTCATCTTCTCATGCATGCACCAAATAATGCATGTGATCTGCCTGCCTAGAGATTCTACTGAACTATGAAAATATCTGAACTGAGGTACTTAAAATCATTCCCTTGTGTGAACTGTTCTCTTAGGAAAAACTCATCTGAAGACCAATGCAAGAAAATTATGGAAATAAAAATAACATGAGGACATGAGAACAATGTCCTTTTCCTCTTCCAGTTATTAGCTATTGGTTCTTCTTTTCTTTATTCTTCTTCCGATGACTGTTGGTTCAGGTGGGAATGGCTCTTCAAGGTTTCGATCTTGCAGCTTCCAGCCATGGATTCGCGGGACATAGGTTGCTTTCCCTATGGTTATTACACAGGTTGTAGAGAGGTGTAAAAGGATAGTTTGTCTCCTTCCAATTAAAAGATCCTTACAAGGGGTATGAAGGTGTCAAAATACACTGAATTATAGGTATACATTGTTTCCTATGGTTTAGAAGAGTTTGTTAGGGGTGGAGTAAATAGAAGCAAAGGCCAAGGTACCCACAAACCATTGATTCTGAAACCACTGCTAATGTATGCACAACAATTGATAGTGAATCAATCAGGCTTCATCCTGATCACAAAATGTACTGATGAATGTGCTGCAACTTGACAATGAAGCTGCCTAGGGAAAATTCACTGTTAACAAGTCTGGAGATGTTTTATAGGGAAAATTCACTGTTAACAAGTCTGGAGATGTTTTCTATGTTCAACACATACTGTGCAAGATAAGTGGCATAACATATATTTGACCACCTCCTTTAGAATGTCTAGCCCAAACAATGTTCCACCTCCTTTAGAATGTCTAGCAGGAATTGAATCTTGATATGGCCTTTGTGTCTTTAGCACAAGTAATGAACTGAATGTGAGGCCAACTTGTAATCATGGAAAAGTTGATAATATGTCCTTCAATATGAAACATGATATTTAAGTAATGCCCAACTTGGTACCTGGAAAAGTGATTAACTTGAGAAGTAGCTCTGGTCTAATAGTTTAGGTAACTTGGGCCTTTGAATAATTATGTGTTGAAAAATGTTTACATATCTCTAGGAAATCACTGTATTGATCTAGAATGCTTGATATTGATGTGAGGTGATTCAGGCTTTGGCATATTTTAATATTTTATTTTTATTAAAGAACAGCTTGCAGCAGTTCCAGGAGCACTTTTTGTGGAAGAAAAGCCATGTACCCACATACCCAACAATCCCACATTCCAAAATTGAGCATGGTGAATGAAGCACACTGCCATACAGTATATAGCTACAAAAATGAAACATGTTTTCTGAAATAATAACAGTATTCTAAAATGCATTAGAAGCCCTGTACGAGGATGATCTAGGATGAAATATGGACTTAGGCCAGTATCTATCCACTTGTGTTTCATAGCAGAATTGTTATTTTGTAATTTAGGCAACAAACCTCTATTTTTTTCTGGTTGAAGCAAACCAGGTTTGGATTCACTTGATAATAACTCGCCCTACACTTTTTTCTGTGGATTGGGGTAGCCATGTCATTCCCAGTTCCCAGTTCTGTCATCTTTTCACAGTCATGATTAGCAGAATTGCATGACAATCATGATGAAGCATGAAAAACAGTTCCATTACTCCAAGCAGAACTGGGTAAATAATAATTTGATAACCTGCAAATACACAGAAAATTGTTGTTCTCAGTACTATGTTAGACCTGAGTATGGAATATGTTTTCACATCTTTCTCTGGCATGAAAAGATACAGCTTGTTGAGCATCCTGTAGTCCTATAGTAGCAGCCTATTGGAAGATGATAGTCCCCTGTTTCCAGATCATATTGCAGTATAAAAAAAGACTAGAGTTTTTTTTACTTCGGCATATAAATCATGAGACAGCCTAAGCACAGTTCTCAGGGTTCCCACGAGCATGCCATTACATTGTAAGCAGTTATCTTACCCTGCATACTTATACTTATTATGTGGCATTGGAATCCTGTAGCATATTGTTTCATTTGATTGCAGCAAGAAAGGAACAATCAGCAATATCTAGACTGCTTGCCAGTGCTCACAGGCACTCAATACTGCATGCTGCCAATCAATTTTTTGACAATGGTGGTGATCAGCACTTATTTTCAGGCAAATTCGTTTTAAAGGGAGAAAAATTGCTGAAGATTTCATTCACGGGCTGAGTAGCAAATAACACAGGCCGGAGATCACATAGTGAATATTTGATGGGCCATGGCTAAATTTTATCATGAGAATGGAGCGTCTTGACCTGGTTTCCCTTGGTTGTTGGATCGATCCACCTTGGCCTCAATTATTTATCCATGATAAAGCTTGCACGTAAACCTGCAAATAAATAATGAAGAATGTGGCAACGAGACTAGTTGGGCCTGCCTGCTATAACATTTTTTGGACATATATTCGATGCACCTTCAAAGACTCTCTTTGAGGTATTGTGTGAAGGAGAAATAGCACTTGTTAAAAGTGCAACTGAAAATGCCATTCATAATTTCATACACCTGAAGCATTTCGATTTCTTGTGCCCCATCTTCATACTGGGGTTCACCCTGTTCGTGTACAGGCCTCGATTTGCTGGTTGCATAAGCTGGCGACGGCTGCAACTATTTTTTTTTTTTAAAATTTCACCCACTGTCGATATAGCTACGGAAAGGCATTGCTATAACGACGAGAGGTCCGTGGATATAGCGACGGCAGTCCGTGGATATAACGACGGGAGTCCATGGATATAGCGACGAGATTCCGTGGATATAGCGACGGTAGTCCGTGGATATAGTGACGGAAGTGCGTGGCTATAGCGATGGTTTGGATCTCCATTTTTTAAAAACCTTTATACAGAGCGTGGCTATAGCAACGGAAAGGGTCGTCGCTTTTGCGACGAAATAGTTTCCACGGAACAAAAAACACTTAGACGTGGCAATATCCACGCTTTTCCGTGGATATTGCCACGTTTTTTCCATGGCAAAATTGATCACATGTACTAGTGGAGGTTGCTTAGCATTGAGGTTGAGGACATATATTTCATCACAGGTTTGTCTCGAAAACGGGAGGTGGTGAACCTCCGATCCCGTGGGCCAGGAGGCGGATTGAACATAGATGAGTACATAGCTATGTATTTCCTTACGGATATGGAGAAGGTGGAAGTCAAATCCTGACAAACTCTATTCAGATTATGGGGCTAAAAACCATACTTTTGGCCTTAGGTCGGATTGTAGGTTTGGATTCACTCCACCAGGACTCACTGCCAATGATGTTCTATGTGGTAGAGTGTATGCGGCCTACAATATATGACTGGAGTACTAAATTGCTGAGCAACATGAAACAACATCTCAGTGACTGCAAGATGGGTAGAGTGCAGAACTTTAGGTTTGGAAGCATACTGATCACAAACTTCTTTGAGAGGGTGCCAGGGCTAAGCCCTAGGGTAGGCATTTCTCCACATGGAGTCTGAGATCTAGCTCAATGGCACTAGGATAATGTCATGCAGAGACTAGGAGGTGGCAGGGTGGCTAACACCTACCCAGCATAGTTCTTTCCATGGTAGTGGAGACAGCTGATCGCCATAGATGACTGAACCCATGTAGGGATTGACTTCTGTGATGATATAGTCATGCCCCTACCACCAGGAGTGGCTTACGGAGACCTAGGTAAAGAATTCCAAACCTACTTTCCATTTTTGAATTATTTAATTTTTTTGTGTTTTTTGATATATGAAATCAAAAGACATGTTTTTGGTGTGACGACACATAGTGACTGTCTGTCATGTATATGCAAATGTAGGACCATGACAGCCAGATGGATTTCCTCTTCATCAATGGAGGGGAAGAGGTGATGAGATCATGGGTGCGGATGTGGAGCAGACACTCCAAAGCATCCACATGAACTTTGCTCGATTGACACATAGAGTACCCATGGCACAAGTCGAGGAATTTCCTGAGGCCATGCAATGCCAGCTGGTTAGAGTACTGCGAGCATGTGTTCGATTGTTTCACCGGCTAGCTAGAGCTGTAGTGTGCTACCATGATCAACACCCTCCTCCACCTTAGGCTTAGAGACTTGGTTGTATACATTTTTATGTGACCGTGTAGTATATTTTGGTGGCTCCGAAGCCCCAATTTTGTATATGACACTTATGTATTATGACGTCACTTTTTTAACTTAATGAATTTTTTTTTTATGATGATCGATTTTTATTTTATTTACATGTGTAAAATGTGTTTGTGATATACTTATGGTTTGTGAAACAAATGCAAATCTAACACATAGTTAGCATATGAATCAACAACTTGATTAAAAAATCTTGGAGCATGAATGTATGTTATACTCTCAAATTTCTGTTCTAGCTAATCTAACACGTAAGAATCTTCGTAATAATGTTGGATCCCTAATATGATACAAGACATTAAGTTGTGAAACCACTAAATATGAATCAAGCCGTACCTCAAGAGAATGAACACCATGTGAAATGGAATCACGCAATAACTCAATAATGACACTATATTCAACAACATTGTTTGATGAATGACGTAAACATACACCTCTTGAAGACAACACTTAACCCGTAGGAGTATAGATCACCCAAGTAGCCGAAGCTGATTTTTGAGTGTGGCATCTAGCACCATTAGCAAATCCTATGTGAACGGAAGACTCCATCGACATCTATCATAACAAATGAAATCTAATCAACAAACTTGATCACCATACACTAGTAGAAAATGAGAAATTAATGACTAAAATCAGGCTATAAACGACTATTTTTGAGTTGGTGACTAATAGTAGCAAATTACCACTATCTTATAGCTAGTCGTATTTCACTAGTCATTAATAGCTTGACTTAGTAGTCACTGATTTAGTCATTGATTTAGTCATTGATTTGGTCATTGATAGACAATGATTTAGTCATTGATAGTTAATGATTTAGTCATTGATTTAGTCACAGATTTAGTCATTGATTTAGTCACTGAGTTAATCATTGATTTAGTCGTTGATTTAGTCACTGATCGCAACCATTAATGACCAAATATACGACTAAATAAAATACTAGATGTTAACATATTAATGACTAAGCTAAATACAACTAAGATACGAGAAATTAGCTACTAATAGTCGTATATATATGAATTTAGTCATTTTTGTAGTCACAAATTTATGATAGGGCACGGAGGAATCGAACCACCAACCTCCTTCCTATAATTAGGCAGGCGCTCTACCATTAAGATAGCACCCTTTACGAAGTTGTTATTGCTTGAAAATGATGATATTCGAAAAAATTTATGATAGATATCAATCTAAAAACTACATAATTATTGCTATTAGAACTTACCAGTAACTAGTATTTATGAAAGTAGTCATTTACGCAGTGGACAATTGTAAATAAGAAGGATCTACGTTGGATGATTTTGCAAATCTCAACATTTCGATCTATACTATGGGAAGGGTAAGGAAGCTATTGTGTCCCCATTACACCAATCACAGCAGGCACGCCTCGCTCCAAATAAAACTGCACTTGGGCTTCATGTGAATCCCTTGGTGCAAATGACATGGTCAAAACATTTCTCTTCAAAAGTTATGAACCCGAGCTTGCCACCTAAGCATGCCATAAGGATTTCAGATAAGGGCATATCCTCAAACTCCATAAATCATTGCAAAAACAAAATACATGACTTATCACCAAACTTTGCCACCCGTGCATATATATAGTTGTCATTAATAATCTTAACCAGCTTAGGGAGGTATTTCACAATTAATATTAACCATTATCCTTTGTAAACTTGCTAGAGAAGCCAAGTTTGTTCACCTGCTATCTTGTTTCTCAAAGTCCATTTGTTTTAGCTCGAAACTTGAGGTAGACTTGATTTATGTTCATAACTCACCTATTGACATAATTATGTCTACAAGATTTAATATTTGTATTTTCATTTTTTATTGTAGGATATTTATTATTTAAAATGTCAAAAGCACAAGGAATAGGGAAGCTACCTTAAAATGGGAAGTTGAAGAAAGTCCCAACCCTTGGAAAGATGCAGATCCAATGTTGCTCACGGATACAAATAATTTAATTGGATTCCAAGATGACCTTGAGTGCCCAAATACATGTATAGAATGTTCATCAATGGAGACTTCCATAAGGACGATGATGACTTAGAGGTTTTTTGAAATATCAGAAAGCACATCCTTTACTTGATTGCCACCAAACCAATAATATTACCATATAACGATGTTGTCAAATCAATATTCAGACACATTAATCTTGGAATGAGATCAATCATAAGTGAAGGTAGAGTTTCCATAGCTTATTTACAACCCTATTCATTCAAAATAATGTTCAAGCTGAAGAAAATTCAAGTCCTATTGAACAAAATGTTTCTGGATGAGTACAGAGCCAAGGAATTCAATCTAGTAAAAAAATTGAAAGATTAGTGGACTGAATATAAGGCCGCCTTAGAAAAGAATAATTGGATGTATTCTACACAATACTTGAGATACCCATATCGGTTTATGAAAACCATGATTTTTATGTTATATGGCGAGGAGGGATCCTCTCATTTTAAAATAGAATGGAATCTATTGGCGCATCGTGTAGTAGACACATGGCATGATTTCAATTGGGTGAGCATCTTGTCTGTCAATCTACTGTGCTTCACTAGGGCCATTAAAAAGGTATAAGGATACAAAAAACAGATTTTTTACATGTTATATTACATATTAGATGTAGTTTGTTCCTATAATCCTTTTCCCAAAATGGGATGAGAGTGGAAACCTAGTCTTCTACCTATGCATGTATATTGTTGTGAATTGTGGTCCTCCAACTATAGGTTATATTTCTATAACAAAAATTAAAGCCTTGCAAAAATTAAAAGAGAAATGAAGGGTAACCATACCAGTCATGATAAATTCCAATAATTCCTCTTTCATATATCACACCAAGTGTATTCTCTTTTGCAATGGTTTAATCATATCCTATAAACATCATATAAATTTTTGGAAAGGAATCAAAGAACTTAAAATGCTTTTGTGAAATTCAAAACTTGCAAAGCTTGTGATATCCTGGAAACCATTGGCAATATCAAGATGCAATAGTAGAATCAAAATAGTGACTCTCACCCTGATCTTTGACTGAATTAAATATTACGAGAGGTATGATATGAGCTTCATCATTGCCACTATATGGATTAAAAATTGCATACTCATGGTCCCCATTCAAAAATACGAGCCTGCTTTCTGGTTCTTCAGTCTTATCAGTAACAGTCTCTCCATGCAATAATGCACTTTGCTGGATAAACATAAGTGTGCCACCCAATCCCTGAAATAAGATCAATCAAAATTAATATGCAAAATCCATGAAAGTACCATAATCAAGATCCAACATCTTCCCATTCCCTCACCTTCCTCACAGCCCAGGAAGCAATTGGAATGGGATCTTCTACATTGAAGAGCACAATTATGGCATCCTCCTCTGATTTCAACTTGTCGGTAATGTCAACAGGGACAGGTACCAGAACATCAAAATTGGCCCTGTCAGGATCAGTGGCCAAGGCTGCACATGAAAGAACCAATGATTTCAACCATACATAGAAAATGATTTTTAAACACCATGTAAATTGCAAATAGGATTTTTCAATACCTTCTACTGACAGATGATATGACCACCAGACACACAATGTTGATAGGTTCCAAACAGAAAACCGTGGGTTTGAACCTTTTGCTACCAATACAAGATAATGTGACTTCGGAATAAATGATAGCGCTGAGATTGACTGAGCAAAACAATGACTAGAAATAATAATTGGTCATTAAACAGAGAACTAAATAATTCATATCCAGGAATCAAAGATAACCAGATAAGCTATAAAAATTACCGTTAAGTGCAATGATTCACCAATGACAGAAACAAGACTATTTTCCTCTGGGTTCCAAAATGTGATAAGATCTCCTGCACCCACAGCCAAAAGGGATCCATCTCCAGAAAAGCCAGCACATAACATAGGATTCTATCTGTACCACATGAATAAACTTAAATTACCTGGTGTTCAAAAAAAATTGTTGTATTGATGGATAGAAATACACAAAGATATATCCTGTAAAATTAGGCATTGGACGAAATGACAGTCTCATTTTAAAGTACCCTTCCAGAAAAAATATCTCTGAACAATATCATTTGCCTTATGGGTTTTTGGCTTAAGACAAATATGGATTTATTCTATCAGTTGTTTTTCCAATGAATTTAGACTTGCATTAAATCAAACTTCAATAAATACTAAAACAATCCAAACTGTAACATGGAAAACGGGGGGATTCTATCGTACTGAAATACAAAACAGCAGCATTCAAAGCACTGTTTCATTTCACTTGAGTCTACCCTAATACTTATCAATCATAATATAATTAATGAAACTCATAGAACAGAGGACAACAATCACAGCAATAAATCATAATAAAAACCAAACATGAAGTAGAAACCCACTTGTATGTTCCAACTGATCGGCATCTCTAACCACAAACTTGACCAAATTCCTTTTTTCTCAGAATATTTTCATTTTAAACCCAAACCTAATAATGCAAGGAAATTAAATAAATAAATGATGAACTACAATTACATGAAATGAAAATAAGGAATCAAACTTCTGGCAAGAGTTAATTTATCGTTTTGAGACAACTAAACGCTAATCCATGTTGAACTGCCAATCCCCACACCTTTAAGACAGCTACAAAATACTTGCGTCCAAGACACAATAATCCTCTCAAGAACATTTAAGATGTAATAATAAAAATATGTTTCTTCCAGTAATAAGAAGAGGAGAAAACGTTACCTTGAAGTTTCCACCATAGGAACAACTCACTGCCATATTCTTCTGTGGATGGAAAACGAGGGCTGAAATTACAGCATCACTGTCAAGTATTACATCACAAATTAACATTCAAAATGATATCATAAAATCCACATGCAGTTAGTTGTTCAAGTCACACAAGCTTCCCATCCTTGTAAAAATGAAATATGTATCATTAAAAAGCAAGCAACCAAAGCAGGATACTTAATTGTCAACATGGAATGATCAAGATGTCTGCAATAATCCTAGAGATTAATTCCCATCTATAATCAATAAGAAAAAAATCATCTGTTTTGCAGGTTAAATGAAACATACAACTAGTATTAAAAACTAGGAAAAATGTTTCAGCAGAAAGAACAAAAATTAGGCAAATATGCTGTCTAGCACAATGAAAGTTTGAAACATACCAAACTAGACAAACCACAAAAAATAAGAAACAAATGGAATTTCCAAATACTTCCATCCAACAACTCTAGAGAGTTTCTCATGTAGATCATGTCGATTCATGATTTCATCCAATGAAGTCGACAAATTTACAGTGCTAATCTAAAATGGATAATGCCATATTGTCCACAAATTGACAGTGTCACTGCAAAATAGATCAACTTAGTAGATATAACATGCCAATCCAGCCAATGAAAAGGTGAACTACTGGTTAATCATACCGGTTCAGAAGTAAAATATCCTAAACATGTTTGTGCCCTTCGTAGGGTTTCTACAGTGTAACCACTGAAAGGAATATTTCAGAATAGATAGGATATGCTGTCAGACCAACGCATCACAAATATACTTTGGAGTTACCGAGACACCAGAATCTTGAGGCCATGATGGAATTCTAGTTAGAACGAGAATCTTGAGGCCATGATGGAATTCCAATTAGAATAAACATCGGTTTAAATGTCCCTTGCATGTCCATCCACAATATGAAAATGCAAGATAGATGAAATTTTTTGTAATGTCTCTTAGTCCCATTCGCAGGCCTGTAGTTGGTCAGCTTGTTTCGGATTGGCCCTTTTGTGTGTGGACTCTATCAGCCCTCCCCCTGGGTAAATCTCTTCTTGGCTGTGTATAATTGATCCAACGTTGTGAATAATAAATGATTTTCCCAATTAAAAAAAAATGACAGAATAAGAGATTTTCCAACTTACCCAACTAATGAATCAATAGTGCTGCCTTGGAAGCCACCGACTCCTTTTATTTTAGCAAATAGATCACACCCTGCTCACCAGAGAATCATCAAGGGGAAGAAGAATTTAACGAGGCCTTGGAAGCCAACGAATGCTCTTACTCTACAATATAGATCACGCCCTGTTCACCAGAGAATCAAGAGCCACAAGAATGTAAAGGGGCCTTTCTTGTTGATACCCTATTGTATCAAGCTTTAAGAGTGTTCCCCATTGGCGAGTACATGGGTTGAGTGTTCTCTTGGTTGTTCCAGATCTGTAAACGCAGGGAGCTCGAACAAGCTATTACACCATCTAGGTGCCAATAGCTCTATAAACTCCACCCTGGAAATGGTATAAAATGCGCTGCAGTGCAAATATCCTGGTCTCATTCTGGGTTGCCTGATCTGCATAGTTTCTGAGCTATGTCACTGAAAATTGGAAATATCTCAAGCTTCTGAAATGACAATTTAATTTGTATGGTACAGTGAAACATCTCTCTCTATGTCTCCACATGTACACAAAGACATTATTTAAATACAAATATTTTGCATATCAGACTATTAATATTTATACATATGAAGTCATAAGTTGTAACGATATTTATAGAATATAAATATATATAAAAGTATTATGCATTTATGTATATGCATATATACTATAGTATGTAGATGAACTTATTTTCTTTTTCTGGGTTTTTTGGTTAGGGCTGTGTGAGACCTACCTGCTATAGATTAGAAAAGAAAATGAACATATATATGTGTGTCTGTCTGTGTGTTTTAACTTTTACCTAGAAACTTTACCATTACTCAGAAATAGCTATACAGAACTTCTGCAGATGTTTACGTCTGAAGACGTCCCTGCAGACAATTCCATAGTGTTTTGGTTTCCAAAATAATTCCAAGTGGATTGCTCGCTGGTTTCCAAAACATTTACAGTAAAGGAAACATCCCACCAGAAGGTGGGGTCGGCCATAAAATTATGGTTCCAATGTCAGTAGTTGGCTAACTCATACTGGGTTGTACATTTAAGTCTTAAGAGGAACAGAAGAATATGACGAGGGGGCACTTTGAGACTTGACTATAGAACAAATATTCCAGGAACATATTTCACAGTTTAGATATCAGATTCTGAAAATAATGGAAAATCCAAATTTAAAAATAGCTAGAGTAAATTCTAGGTAAAACTGCAGCTTTTTCATACTGGTTTATCTATAGAGGAGAGGTCCAAAGACTCCAAACCTCACCTTCAAAGGTTTAGGTCATGAATTGAATAATACCATGACCATCACAACAAAATTGTTGTTAGCATTTTGAAAGGAATACAACCATCCTGTTGAGCTAGGGATTGAGTAATTTACGGAAAAGAACAAATAAGAGAAAACCCTGGGGAGCTAGGAATTGATTACTTCATGGCAAAAAACAAATAATAAAAAACCCTGGGGAGCTATGAATTGAGTACAAGAAGACTATCCTAATAAAATTGTTGTAGATACGTCAACCATGGGGAGATATGGAAAGAATAGTTCACCGCACACAACAAACCAGAGAAAAGGATTAATAGCAATAATTTTGTAGTTAGTTACTAAGAATGTTAAAGAAGAGTCATAATAACAGGGAAAAAAAGGGATAATAATGGACAAGCCAATGTGAATAGGTTAAAACTATGGAACACCATACCTTACTAGTTTAGCCTCATAGTAGGTCGCATGGAGATGACTTCCAAGTTAGGAGTTACAGCTATGTGATTTTTGGAGTTGTGGCAACTACAAAGAGAAATTCGCTTTTCTTCGGGTGTCAACTTCTCCCTCTATCTTATTATAGATGGGAACTTTGGAATGCGCCACATGGCCAGAGGTCTATAATTTAATAGAGAGTTTTGACTTTGAAGTAGCCATGTTGTAGCTCATTATTATCGTCATCAATTAAAAAAACTATCTAAATTGTATCTCTTTCTTAAGGTAATTAGTCTAACAACCTTTCCTAAGGTATTTAGTCCATTCAACTTGGGAGAAGTTTTATCTTTTGGAGCAAAACTGCCTATACAGATCTAAACCAGAATTGTCGACGTTTTTAGGCACAAAAGTATTGAGTCTTTCAAACAAAAATTATGGCTATAGTATGGTTGGTTAAAAAAATCCAATAAATGATATGAAATACACACCGATTTCATCATGGTAAGCATGTCTGCATCTGGTATATATGTGCCACAAATACTGATAACTTCTTTCCTTAATATATCTTGACATTCCGAATTTAGCACCAGCAAAAACACTGCCTAGGTTACCAGATTGGAAGTTGTCTCATGGCCTGCAAAGAAAAATGTCTTGCATTCATCCATGATTTCATCAATAGTCATGCTCAGATTTCTTTGAGACCCACCCAATTCTTTCTGGTTGGCAGTCATCATGATTCCAAGCAAGTCATTTCCATAGCCAACATGAGTTCCTGTTGTTGATCTTGGCTCCAACCTACTTAGAATTATAGAATTCAAGATTTCTTTAATTCTTCTATCAATCTTCCAGGGATACATGTTCTTTGCTATAGGAATATATCTGCCAAAAATCCAAGGAATATAAGTACATGAAAATCCTTAACTATAAGTACTATGACCCATTATGTTTGTGTAGAAACTTTTTGGACTATGTACAGCACTAAGAAGACCCTTATCGATGAGTAAAATATCTACAGATTACGGCACTAACCTATAGAGCACATTATGGCACTAGCCTAAAGGTTACAAAGTACATTAAAAAGAAAACACAAACACAGATTATGGCACTATCCTAAAGGTCACAAAACGCATTAAAAAGAAAACACAAAAACAGATTATGGCAATAGCCTAAAGGTCACAAAGTACATTAGAAAGAAAACAAGAAAACACAACACAGATTATGGTAGTAGCCTAAAGGTCACAAAGAAAATTAAAAAGAAAACACAAACACAGAAGTCGAAGTACTACTGAACTTTCATTCAAATGCAAAACTATATAAATGGAAGATAAGTATACTGTAGTAATTACTGGCTTCCTGGGATGAAGACAGATTCTTCAGCTTTGGCCACCATTTCTTGTAATTCTCTTTTCATCTCGAATACTTCTTTGCCCTCATTGTAACTGCTACCGAATGCAGTATGCGATATGATGTGTGTTGTTAATGCTCTCAACTCTTGATGGACGTCAATTTCTTTGCCATGAGAGTCTGTCTGAGCCACCCTCTCTTCCCAATTCTTGAGCATGGATGAAGTGCAAGCAGCCATTTTCTTCACCATTGTCTGTCACTGGCAACATTAGAGCATAACTAAAGTCAGTGGCATACTCTAAAAGACTCCAACTACCAGGCACTCCCCAAAAAATAGTCCAGGTTATGCATATACTTAGTTGGAAAATTCACAGCATATAACATATAATTTGGTTTATAGAGGAAAACCCTGTTGAGATGAAGATATCATATATATCTAATTTATGAATCTGATAAACCTTTTTCCTCTTCAATTGTTTAATTCTATCCTTATCAAATATAATTTGTAGGCACCCACG
The DNA here is from genome assembly GCA_001517045.1 of Pseudotsuga menziesii. Classification (NCBI taxonomy): domain Eukaryota; kingdom Viridiplantae; phylum Streptophyta; class Pinopsida; order Pinales; family Pinaceae; genus Pseudotsuga; species Pseudotsuga menziesii. Next base: position 29,034 of record LPNX010724992.1, read on the forward strand.
TTTTCACTCTTGCCGGCCTTGGGAGATCTGTATGAGCATTATATCTTCAGTTTTTATAAGATAGATTGATAATAACTATATATATATATATATATATCGTTGTAACATCGCTAGGGAGGTCTGCACAAGCCTAATACGGTTAAAGCATAGATTGATAACAACTTGGTGCATATTTCAAGTGCTTTTGATGTTCTGTATAAGAACACCTATATTCAATAGTTTTAGACATGAAAAGTGACAATGGTTTCTAAATTATAAAAAAAAATCATTTCTTATTATTATGGCATTCCAAGAATACAAACCTTAAGTTTGTCAACATTGAAGACAGGGATCACGATCCTCTTATGCTTGACCCATGTCAATACATTTATCAAAACCAGGCCCCGCCCGAGCAAGCCACTACAAGAGGCCTAGCGCTCCCCTTGTCATAATGACCGAATTTATTCGATAAAACTTCCTTGATTAGCTCTGGTTCTGAAATGTACAACCTAGAATGGACTCCATACCAATAGAAAAATGGCTCTCCTGAACAGAAACAATTACCAAGTACTAATCAGACATTGATTCCAAGCTGAACACTCTCGCAGAATTCCAAACAACTAGAAGAAAGCTTATGTTGTAAATTCAATATTCTATTAGGCTAATGATTAGAAGAGGAATATAACAAGACTTGAGGAAAAACATATAGAACCATATATTTGACACCACTTATTGTAATGTGGCATGATTCTAGGAACAATGTCGTGAGAAATCTTCTGCATAGGCTGCGCATGAGCCTCCCTAAGAAGCTCTCTCAACTCTTGGTCACTTCCGACGAGTGTCTGATATGGTGGACCTCTTATCCCTTGGGCTGTATAGAACTTCTGGAATCCATAAGGCTTCCATATCAGGTATCTAAACAGCTTGACAACTATGCTCCCAAACAGAACAATTAAAATGGAAACCAACGCTTCAACACTGCTTCTAATCATAACATCCATCTTCAAAACCTCACACTACACTAATTACAGGGCTTATGCAATTGTCACAGAAATGGGATAAGACACTTCAAATTTATAGGAACAATGAGGACCTGAAAATGCAATGGAACTGCACTCAACTCTAAAGGGCCACCATCACAACCTAGATTTCGACCAAAAATCCGACGGCCATATTGTAACAATTTAGCCTGAGCCATCTACATAGTCCACATAAATGCATTCTCATGAAGATATAGTAGAATAATGCATATATAGGATCCGTTTGAAACTTTGAACAGATATCCCTCCAATAAAATATATCAACTTATCTGCACCTTCAGCTATATCAGGATTCAGATGATATATGGTCTTAAATTGCAACCACTGTAATGAACCAAAAAGGTAAAAAGAATAGAACTAAAATTCCCATCAGCACTTAACAAAAAAAAAGACCCTAGTCATAGAAGATCTTAACATTTCTCTCCTTTGGGAAAAAACAGTATTGTGCCCTTGCCAAAGTAATTGTTTAACAACTTGCTACAATAGCATCCATATTATGTTTTACATAATAATAGAACACTGTGTCGCCACCCTCCCTCGGGCCTCAACCATACATTGGAGTACATATTATCTGTAGAATACACCATGATAAAGCATTCCTTTCAAAATCTGTAAAAGGGCTCGAAGATCCATTCTCCAAGTCGATACAGAATTAAAGTAACATGTAATACTAGACACTTCATCACTTATTGAAAACAAAAATTTAAAACAAAATCGCATATATAAAGTCCAACCTCTGGTCCTTCCACATTCCTTATAATTCCACAACCCCGAATATGCAGAAATCAGTTGTACAAATCTTCTTTAGCAATAATTACATAACTTTACGCCGTTGCTCCAGAAACTAAAGTTCCAAATTATTACATAATCCACGAGGAAATAAAAAATCTCAAATAAGAGTTCCACGAAATAACTCTCTGCTTGGGAAACTAATTATATAGATAACACCTGGTGGTGACACTGTATAGCCTTTAGAATTTGCCAATAAGCTTTTTTTACAAGGATGTGTTTCCAACACAATCTGGCACCATAATCCAGACTTAAATTGACTCCCCTCTGCGAGAGACTACTATTTCTGAAATTTGTTACAATTATCATGGTGAAGACTCAAAGCAGACAATCAAGAACCAATATTACTTCCCGGCCATAAAGTCAGGCTACCATAGAATTACCAGCATATGGCAAACACATCAACCAACAATTGAGAACCCTCTAGACAGATATTAATTATCTGGCAGAACAAGGGGATGGTTGCTCCCAATAATTTGACAAATAAATTGACAATGTATCCTGACATAGAAAAAACAAATACCAAACCTCTTGTTAAGCTACAAAAATGTCGATACAACTACAGTTACAGAAATTGCTAAAACCACCTCTTTTTAAGGTTTCTTTTTACTAGTATCTGAAACCCTAGCAGATGGCTATGTTACACTCAGCTCAATGCGAATAGACAGTTCACCCACATATGTTAATCTGAGCCCTAGCACATGGTCAATAGCACCAACTTGGGATTCCTCCAGAGCCCACGTTAGGAGGCCAAAATGATAATATCTGCCTATCATCACTAACTAGGGACATAACCTGTACTATGAATATATTTGGGATCAAGAGCAATAATACCCACTGTTAAGTTACTTGGCATGTCATATTTAACTCCATTTGTATCAATAAGCATGGTACCTATAGTCAAAACATTTGGGGCATCACAATTAAATCTTGTATCTATTGGGATAGTGCCCACAGTTAAAACACCTGGGCTGTCATAATTAATTCCTCTTGTATCAATAGCCACTGTAAGAAGGGCTAATTCCTCTTGTATCATAGGTGGACCAATAAAAAGGGATAATTCACAGTCTGCCTAGCCTGGTTTTCTAATCCACGTACTCTCTCTTGAGGATTGTAAGAAAATCATAAGCTGCTTGAAAATTCACAGGTGGTTAGTCTAGACCTCCCAAAGCATAGTAAAAACAAAGATGTCTAATAAGCATTGTGTTATTTTCGAGCCCTGAAATTCTCCAACTCAAATTCGGCATCAAAACACTTGACAGACACACACAAAGGCACATACATTCCAAAACCCAAATTTGTAATAATGAAAAGGTAACTGGATAATACCTCTACCATCTCGACAACCCCACTCTCGTCTAACATTTTGGCAAGCCCTTCACTGTCAACGTCAAAGGGGATATTACCCACATATATTTTAGTGCCCTCAGGAAGAGGAGGATATCCTGGTCTTCAAATGTCTCTTGCTCTGCTTTGCTCTCTATACCAATTGCTACATCTGATTCTTCCTCCTGAACATCTTGAATTCCCCCCAATTGCTCTTCCGATTCTTTTCCTTCTGAAACTCCTGATGCGGGGGGGATCCTCCACTTCTTCTTCTACTTGCACCAAAGGAATATCATGTGCCTCCTCTACCACTTCTGCTGCCATTGGTGAATCCTGTGCCAATGATCTAATTCTTAGGACCCGCCTCCTGCCCAAAACAGGGGTCAAACAAGAAATCCCATGGTGGGCATGGGATATCCCTGAATGACAAGGGGAATTCGTTGGCAAGGCCATCATAGAAAGCCTTGAACAAGGAGCCTTCAGACATGCTGAACCTCCTCCTAAATCTATTACTGCTGTTGCTTCTAATGAAGGCAGCACTTGGGTAGTCACCATTGAAAACCATGAAGCTGCCATCTTCACAAAAACCTCAAAAAAACCTGCCCTAAAACCTTGCAAAAATTCTAAAACTGCAAAAGGATCCTATAACTTCCTCGGATACTGTCTAATTCTCATCAATTTCAGTTTTACCTGAAAAATTCAAAACCAAAAATCCACAGTCCAAATATGACTATGCCTTTGTAAATCATCTCCAGAGCTCACAAAACACACACCTTCGTACCGCGACACTGAGAGGATAAGGTGTAAAAGGGATAAGATAGCAGGAGTCGGGTGGTTTGTCTTTCGACAAGATTTAGATATTTTTCTTCCATTTATATGGACAACTATATAAACATATAAAGCTTGAGGGCTATTTAGGAACGAGACTCATGTTCGTGTCTTCATCTGTAAATATTATTTGCTTTTGTTATAAAAAATGGGATGTTTATGGGATAAGATATGATTAAGATGGATTTAAGTTCATTTATGTTTTAATTTTGAAGTGGATTAAGTTTTGATGGTTTTAACTCGTTAGGATGGGTAGCTTAGTTGAAACATTACTTTATCTTTCATGGCATTAACTTAGATGAAACATCACTTTACTTTTTATGTCACTATCGATGATATGATGAAACTCAAGGTGGTGGTCTGGTATCTAAAAATTATGGTAATGGTGGGAGTAGCATAAAAAAATATTATGGGTGTTACATTATATAGAGTGTTAACATGTCTCATATGAACGAGATATTCACTATTTTGGGTGGATTACCAAGTTATGTCAAACAAGCTTAGTTACAAATTTTATTAATTTGTTAATTTAATATATGGAGGATGATTGCAAGCATGTATTTTATTATCACAAGAAATTATTGGAGGACTAGAATAAAAATAAAAAGCATGAAAAGAAGATGGCATTGATCATGGCTCATTCAATACATAATATCCACTACTATATCGTTCTTCAGCACATCAATATCATGACCAATTCAAATCGCATGAAGTGTATCTTGGGATGTTAGCTCATTAAAGGAAAATTTTCTCATTGGATATCCTTTCTCCAAGAATTTGACCTTAAATTTTATACATGTAAACATAAGAAATATTTGTCCCTCATCGATTTCATCACTGAATTCCCTACCCATGTAATCCAATGACCACTCAATAGTATTTCTCCTGACAAGCATATTTTTGTTATAGCATCGAACAACCCATGTTATGACATTATCTTGAACTACCTTTACACACTGAGCTTTGATCCACATCTCTCTCAAGATGACCATCAAGACATTCATCATTGGTGTCCTTGTTACCTCCTCCTTAATGGAAACATGTATCAATGAGGAGTTGACATCATAGTATGTTGATTCCTAACTCAGAAAGAGGTCAAACAAGTTCTCAATAGATTTCATGGGATGCTTACAATGACCATTTATCAAGAATGGCCATCACCCAAAATATCCTTTATGTGGGATATTTGTTGGATTTCTTTTCACATCACTACATTCATGAGATTAATCTATGCAAGAATTGTGAAATTCTCACCCCTAAAACCTAAGCACAATCTACTCCTCCATATCCCATTAGCATTATTAACATTTTTTGCAACTAAGGGATCAACGTTATGGAATGTCACCCTATATCCAATTGTTACCACAAGTATATTATTGGCCATTACCTAATTTATCAAATGGTTTGAGCAATGTTTGTTGGTGTAAGCCATGCATATCAAATCTATATTCTAATTCTATTTAATTGGAGGTTTCTTTCACTCCTGCCATGTAATATTGTACTGTACTACCCCAATGAGTTCTCTCAACATCTGTACTCCCCGACCTCCAGTTGTACTCCCCAATTCCTCTAGTTTAATGTTTCACTCCGAGCAATCAATCTACTAACACCATCTTGGTAAAGAGACTGGCTATTCCTTGTAGCATAACTTCCTTTCTACCGTGAACCAATTGGCTCTTGGTTGCACTACCTTCTGAATATACCCATCAAGGAATGTCATTTGAAAGCGAAACCAAGAAACAAGGCAAAATGGGACCTATATTAACTAAGTAGTTATCTCCTTCTCAAAGAAAGTAATATATAAGAAAAGAGGTCGAACAATAAAAAATGGTAAAGAAAGTTACCAGTATAAATAATATGTATAAAGGAAAGTTCTCCATTTGAAATAGGCACCCAGAGATAAAACTGATCATGGCACCAAGGTTTGTAAGAATCGCCCTCAATAAAAATATTCTAACGAATATTTCCTTTCATAAGAAGGCATCGACTCATGTATCAACTCTGTGATCGACTGCATGGAGTAGCATAATGAGAATCGGCATCGACTGATCTTTACGCATACTTGGATTGATTAACAGCATTGCCACCTGATCACATCGACTTATACATGAAATAGAAACATTGAGTGTATCAACTCTTGGGATCGACAAACACTTGTGAGCAATGCTGAAAAATGGATGTAGGTTTCTGGATATAACACAAATCATAAATGACACCCTCTGACATTATGCAATATACACCCACCATATCCATATTACTTGCAATTAAAATTTGGGTTTAGAAACCACTTTTATTAAAGTTCAAATTCTAGAAAAATTAAGAAAAAATTAACAGCGACTTATAGAAATAGCTAAACATAAAAAATACGTCATTAATTTTTTACCAAAATTAAAACATCACTTCCTCTCACATATGGCAAATTAGTATGCATTCAGGAGGTACTCACACCTCTCACACCTGGAAAATTAGTACTAGCTCTTTCTTTGACAATTGGGTTTATATGCTCCAAAGCACTACAGACCTCTCTTCTCCCAAAGTTGTAATGTTGCTTACCAAGGTTACTCTATCTCTTTTACTAAGGATAGATGATGCAGGGGAATCACTCTTAAATTGCAACGTGGCCATTCGAAAATTAAGATTCTAAATTTTACAAACGGGAGTGGGTTTCCCTTAATTGAATATTCTCCATATGTTTAGGTCAGTGGTAATCAATTTAGTGAACTAGTTCTGGAAAGAATCGAGTTAGCTTTGCTGTCAATGGAAGAGTTAAGTTAGAAATAGGATAGAATGCAGTTGAATTCATTTAGGATATCTTGTGAAGCTATCAGATTGTTAGCATAAATTTAGGAATTAACTTTCTAATTCTATATTTAGTTTCCTTCTCCTTTTGTATATATTCTGAATTAGTCTATTAAAGGGTTGGATTCTTCAAGTAATGGAAGGGTTATTTCCGTATGAGATTGTTGTAATCCCCAAAGTTAATCATTGAGTCTTACAATTCCTAGGGGCTGCTCATGAATCTTACAAATATAACAATATTAAGAAGATTACACAGTTTTAGTATTTGGGAAAGCATTATACTTTACTACAAAAATAGAGGTGCAACAACAGGTAAAGACTTGCACAACTCCTCTCGTAAGTGTTTCTGGAAGGGGTCCCGTAGGGAAAGTAAAGACTCCAGGTCCCTCCCTTGAACCTTGAAGTAAGGAAATTCTTAGATATTATAATCTTTAGTCTGAAATCCTGTACACAACATTTTTGGTCTACCAACCCTTGAATTGCTAGTTCCTGAGTTTTATCTGTAAACATAGCAATATTATTATGAACTTGGGCAGGTCTAACCTATTTTTGGGGCTGCAACTTGTGAAAATCACAGGATATCCAATAATAGATTTGATCCTTATGGCCTATTATAGTGCATCTGCAGGTGTAGCATTCCTCTGTTACTGTAAGGGAATTATGATCTAGCCATTTCATCACCACCACATCCACAACAAAGAAAAAAAACATGAATAGAAAAAAAACACAATAGATAATCAAGAAAAACACAGAACAAACCTGAAGGTCTAAACATTGATGCCATTCTGAAGGCAGTGGAGACCCAACGTGAAGCTCAATACCAATATTTGTTAGTTTAAATTCCTGTCCACCGACACCAATCTCATCACCATGTTTAGAATTGCCTGAATTCCAATTCCATTTACTCTTCTTAGATGTGTCTTCAAGCATCTTCTTAGATTCAGACAAATTACTTGTAAATCTAGTCCTCTTAGCCTAAGTATTCAACACAGTAGGTCCGCGTCAGAATTGAACTCCCTGTACAGGTGCTTGAAGGATAAAGAAAGAAAACAATTCTTTAGGAGCCCAATCCTTTTCAACCAACAATCATATATAACTCAGTGACTACAACTTGGTGAGATCTCTGGCCCAATCAATTATCATGACCTTTGATTCGCCAAAAATAGAAAGCTAGAGATTTTTTTTTTTGCAAACCATAAAAGCCCCCCATAAGGCTAAAAGTTCATGCAATTGCTTTGTTGGATCTCTGAAGATCGAGGTGCATGGAACTAATATTACTAATATAAGGTAGACAACTTACAAAAATTACACTTCATTGCCAAATTTGCAATTTTCCATGACACAATTAAAAATGACTAACATAAAGGACTAATTCATATTCTTCTAGCTAGTCATTTTTTATGTCGTGACTAAATTAGTCATTTATTTTAGTCATTTTTAACTCTATCAGTTATTATCTAGTCATATTTGTTAACTGGTGACTAAATTAGTCGTTAATTTTAGTCGTTTATAGTTGAGTCAATCAAAATTGCTCATATTTAGTAGTAAATCACTTGGAAAACCTGTGGTGACTAGAATTTTTAGTCACCTAGTAGCTAATTCCTCATTTTGTACTAGTGATAAAAAAACCCAACTATGCAATGGAAAACTATACAATAATATACAAAAATCATCCCTTGCTGAAGATCATGCATAGTATTTTTTGAGATAGAGCCCATTTCTAGGCTCCGCCAAGGCTGTCCCTTCATAATCAACTAGTTCATAGGCTCGTTTCTCTAAGACACATTTAACCACGTAACACGGGGACTTCACTTAGTGAACCTCTCACATAGCACATGCGATCATGCGATATTAAAGAATACACTTAATTTCTAGAGATATTGACCCAATCTCTTTTTTTTGAAACCCCCTCCCAATACTTAAAACCTCCTCCCCACCCTTTTTATACCTCAATCCTTATAAACCACCCTACCTACCCCCACCTTAAACCCCTCATCCCCCCAATACCTACAATATATTGGTTCAATTTTTGATAATTTTAAAACCCAAAATATGAACTAACGTGATAGGATATTGGTCAACAACTCAAGCCCCCGTGCCATGTACGGACCATGCCACATAGGATTAAACTATCCTTTCCCCAAGGGATCCTTAGCTTGATTTTACAAAAGAAACAAGTCACCTTCACTAAACCTCCTAGGACAGACATACTTATCATACTGGACCTTAACGCGCCACTTGTTAACCTCTAGAGCCACTAAGGCATCTCAACGCTGCTCATCAAGCTGCTCTAAGTGTGCCAAATCCTCTTCCAATGCGGAAGTGTCTGGTAAAAGCTCCACAACTAGCTTCATAGAAGGGATTTCACATTCAACCGGTAATACTGACTCCACCCCATGCACAAGATGATAAGGAGAAAAACCGGTGATAGTCTTAGCCACAATTTCATAGGCCCACAAAGAAGGATACAACATGATATGCCAATTATTACTGCTTTGTGCGATGATTCGTTGAAGAATAGACTTAAGTGACTTGTGCACTGCTTCAACTTGTCCATTATCTTGAGGGTAATAAGAAGAGGAGTGCTCTTTCTTATACCCTAACCTGGAAGCCAACTCTTCAATCATTTTGTTCTTAAAGCGCCTACCATGGTCAGTGACAAGCTCTTTCGGAATACCAAACTGGGTGATAATCTGGTTAAATATGAAATGCACGGCTGTCTCACCCTCGGATTTAACTGTAAGCATAGCCTCTCCCCATTTCATTAATTAATCGATAGCCACAATAATATGATGGTTCCCCCCAATCGAAGCTAGGTTGAAATTGATAAAATCAATCCCCCACTTGGTGAAACGACTGGTGGTGACAATAGGATGCAAATGGGTAGGACGTGAGTGCATATTATGTGCAAACACCTAGAAAGGGCGACACTTCTCGATCGCATTAACACAATCCTTAAAGATGGAAGGCCAAAAATAGCCTGCTCTTAAGATTTTTTGGGATGTAGAAGACCCAGATAAATGACCACCACATGCCCTTTCGTGGCAATCATTAAGCACGACTTTAGACTCATCATGATTTAAAAAATGATGCAAAATGGAATCCAACCAATGGTGGTACAAAGTGTGATCCACTATGAGGTAGTTCTTTGCTACGCGATGTTGTCATCATCACTCATCCCGTGAGAGATGAGTGGGGATCTTCAATGTTTGTAAATACATAATAATATCTCTGTACCGAGCGTCCACAGTTAAGATGAGAAATATATGCTCATCGACAAAAGAATCCTCATAAACCTCCTCTTCCTCAAAATTTGGAAAATATGATATGAGCTCAGCAAATATTAACAATTTCTTCGATTTCACCAAAACGAAATCGAGATCAAAATCTTGTAAAATCAAAATCCATTTATTATATTTTCCTCCAATCATCCTTCTAGTGAGGATGAACTGAAATGGATTGATGTGAGCTACGACCAAAGTTTGGTGAAGGAGAATGTAATCTCTCAAACACTGAACCGCATGAACGGTGGCTAAGGCTAGCTTCTCCACATGGGAATAGTGAAGTTCCACATCAATAAGGTTTTGGCTCAAATACTATGACATCCTCATAGAGCTCCTCATTAGGCTTGAATCAATACCATACCAATCGTGTCTTGAGATGCGGCCACATAAATCAATAAATCACGGCTCTATTCTAGTGGATTAATCATAGGAGTTGTTTCTAAGGCTTTCTTAAGAGCATTGAAAGACTCCTAGGCTCGTTCATCCTAGTAAAAATGGGTTTCCTTCTTCAACATATGCATGAATCCTTTAGTAAAGTTGGAAAAATTGACCACAAACCTCCACAAGAAGTTTGGGATATCCTGTAAACATTGAAGGTGTCGAATGTTACGCGGGGGAGACAATTGAAGTATTGCCTCAAACTTCAAGGGATCAACTCTAATATGCTCATTAGACACGATGAATCCTAGTAAATGACCAACTGTCATGCAAAAGATGTACTTATGATGGTTTAAACGAAATTGATAATGATGAAATGTTTTGAACACTAATCATAAATGGTAAGGATGATGCACTCTCAAATGAGAGTGAGTCATGAGATCATCCAAATATACTTCAATAATCGTTTTAATATCATGAAAGATTAAGCTCATAGCCCACTGAAATGTAGCTCTAGTGTTTTTAAGGCCGAAGGGCATATTCTGATATGAAAACGTTCCCCAAGGACAAACAAATGCGGTCTTGTATTCATTCTTGGGATTGATTTGTATCTTATTATATCCAAAAAATATATCCATAAAAGAAAATACCTCACTTCTTGCACACTCATCCAAAATTTGATCAATAAATGATGTAGGGAAATTATCTTTAGGACAAGATTGATTTAAATCACGAAAATCAGTACATATTTGAATCGATCCCTGCTTCTTATCCACCGGAATGGGATTTGAAACCCACTTTATCAAGGGAACGAGATATATAAAACCATCTTTGACCAGTTTCTCTATCTCAAATTTAATGGTGGTTTCTTTTCTAGGATTCACGGCATGCAAACGCTATTGAACCGATTTTGCATTTGGATAGGTTTTGATTTCGTGTTTGACAATACGAGGGTCTATACCTAAAATTTCTTCGTATGACCAAGTGAAAATATCATGAAATTGCTTAAACAACTCTATATATTCTTTAATCTCATCGGGGGAAGAACCCGCCGCAATGTAGATGTTCTCAATCTTACCAGGATCATAAGAAATATTGATAGGAATCATTGGTGATAGGTTATCCATGTTCCCTTCATCCATCTAACAAGGAGATCTTAATGGGACCACAGGGCTAGAAATTTTCTTGCTTAGAATCACCCTAATGTCATCTCACTCTAAACAATCAAGGTCAGGAAGGAAATACGATCTATGGTGCAAATATTCCCAAGGTTGTTCAATCCTAGACATGACCTTAAGAATATATTCATCTGACAGAAAAAAATCATCAAGGAAGTCATGAGAGAGAGGAGAATCTACTACCCATGCAGGAAACACATAAGGCTCCTCCTCCTCTGTCCATGAAGAGGAAATACTAGGCTCTACAACACGATCAAGATTCACTTGATACACCACCATTGTTGTAGGAAACGACACGTCTGTCTCGATAGGAACACTTGAAGTACCTAGTGAAGGAATAATGCAAGGATCTTCCATATTGGTAGTGCTGAAAGATACCAAATTCGACGAGGATGAAGCCCCACCAAGGCTAGACCCAATCATAAGAATGAGCATAGGACAAATAAAGTTTCCCATCAGAGAAGGATACATACCCACACCCACATTCTTAGTTTCTAGTTGAGAATGGTTGATTATCGAGATATAAGATCACGATGATGCTTTAAGACTCGGATTCTGGAAATAATTTTGATCAATAGTAACGCGCTCCCCATTAAACAAAAAGCAAACTACTCTAAATAAGGAAGAAAATACAACTTGCATATTGTACATCCAGTTCCTACCCAGCAAAATATTTTATTCAAGGGAAGTATACGGTGCATCCGAAATGACCTACCATCAAAAGAAGTCAAGATGTTGGCATACTCAGACAATGTGGGAGAACCTAAACCCTTCCGAAAATCAAAAGAGACATGTAGTAAGGTAAGCGAAGATGGATTAGACAAGTTTCAAATTTGATCATGGAAGAAGAGGTATCATCACAAACCCCAAGTGTAGATAGCAATGCATTTCTCTGTGAAGGACAAGTCTAAAGTACTTCTAATGCAGACATCGCACAAGGAGTTTGGCCCAAATCCTCGATAGCTTAATAGTTCTTGGCAGCTTGAGCATTAGGATTGTTCCCCGAGCACTTCAATACTCCCTTAGGAATGCGAGGCATAAATTTAGGTTTATTCGTAGGGTTTTCAATTTGCAAAGAGCCCTTAGGTGGATCAATTTTTTTCGCAAGGTCTGGTTGTGATGAACCATAATATTTCACACATCTCACAACTTTGGTAGCTTTCACCATGTTGATGCAACCATGAGCAGGAGTGACCTCTGGTGGGTTTTGAGTTCCAACAGATGCACAACCAGGATCAACTGTCCTCAAGTTCATATTTTGATTATTAGGTAAAGGATTAGTAAACACACCTAGTCCCTATGCTATGAACTTCGATGCGTCCTCCATACAAGGGCACAAGTGAGTGAGGTGATCCTCCTTACAAAAATTACAAGGAAAATTCACCTTACACTTAGCCTACTTGTCCCCCATAGCATTATTCGTGTTCTCATCATTATTATTACCATTTTCATTTTTATTCCCACCCTTACAATTATTTTTTCCTTTCTTTTAATTCCTTCCAGGTTTTTGGTTGCCTTTCAGGTTGGACGTTTGCACAGAGAGTACACTTGCCGATTGGGTAGTTTGAGACGAAGCCGCAGCTTGTCTTGACGTAGACTGGTTAATCAATAACTATCTCACTTGTTTCATAACCGATTCTATAGGTTTGATACTTGTAGAGCCAACAATACCATCGGAATGTGGTCCAGGTTTGATCTTGGGGTCAAAATTGGATCTTGGAGCGTTCGAGATAATTTGATACAAGAGTCCAGATTGAGCATAGATCAAATCCAACTCTTGAGCCCTAAAAATAGATTTGTCATTATTTTGAACTCCATATGTAGAAAAATCCTTCACGATGTAAGGTAACAATGACTTGAGGAACCACTCTAGAAGAAACTCTGGTGGAATAAAGGCTTTAATTAATAATTTTCATCTATGCCACTCTTGAATATGATCTAAAATATGCATGGCTTTGTCTTACCGGAAGGTCGACAAGAGTTCAGTACCAACGTCGTAATGTACGAGTAGCTAGAAATGATTAATAAAATTCATGGAAAGGTCATAAAATGTATTATAGGTACCCACCAATAATTGTATATACCATTTCTCTGTAGGACCCATGAGGGTCCATTGAAATAGCCTCAAACAGATGGAATCATCATGTAAGGAACTAGAAGAGCAACAAAGGTGGAAGATTGTGACATCCTCACCAGGATCTTCGCCAGCCTTACCTTCGAACTTGGGAATGTCCAAATTAATCTTTGTAGGGATTGCCCGCCATGCCATATTATGAAACACAAGATCATTCATCAATATAGACAAATCAGGTGGGTTTAAGGTTGCATGGAAAGGGATCCTAGGTTGATCCGTTCAATGCTACGCTCCCTGGTAGGACTGATTCATATAAGGTTGATTTCTATACACACCATGGCCTTGGCTAGTGGGATAATAACCTCCTCCCATTTGAACCATGAAGGGATGCATGGAAGCATTGTGATGCGGAGTACCTTGATTCTGAGGTGCTACAAAGCCATAATAAGAAGAGTAAGTGGGTTGTTGATACCTGTACCCATATGGTTGATATTTTTGTCTGTGTTATGGTCCATAAGAATGTCCATGGGAATCTCGATAAGCTGTACCATGATATGTTCCATGGGATGATCCATAAGGTGTCCCATGAGATGTTCCATGAGATGGTCCGTAGTTAGGTATATGGGAAGCTCCATGAGCTGGACCATCAGATGATCCATGAGGTATTCCATGAGACAATCAAGAAACAGGTACATGACATGCTGACACAACAAGAGGCACTTGGATTTGTGATACTACAATTTTATCAGTCGCAGGAAGAACATGGCTTGAAGTCGAACTCTGGCCCAAAGGACCACTAGAGTTAGGAAGAGGATGCGTCAAAAAATCATTCGAAGGAATAGGTTGAGAAGACAATGGAATATGTGAAGGAATGTAGCTTGTACCCCCAATTTTCACATGTCTCGACTGAGGTATCTGAGAAGGAACACTAGTGCTAGGTCTAGGCTATGTTTGTGAAGGAATTGCCACCACAGTAGTTGATGGCATAATGTGACTACTATGACAAAACCTCTCCGCATGGAAAGGAAGGGAAGTTCCCCCAGGCACATTACTAGGGTCACCATCTGGCTTGACGTGAGGTGTAGGATTGGGATCAGGAATATGACGCATGCCATATCTATTGTGGCTAGTGCTGGTGGTTTCATGGTGAGTCTCTTCACTTGGATAGTATAACCAATATTGTGGTTCGAAGCTAATGTAATTAGGAAACTGTGATAACTAATATCGTGATGGTCTAGTCCCATTAGAACCAGACTCAGGCAGAGTTCCATATGTTCTTGAAGGATCAACTTCTGCTGCCAAAGGTAGGGAAGGTGGAAGCTTTGGGACCTCAGGCTCATGATGACTCATGGCAAGATATCTGTGTGAATCAATGTGATGACTATTCCACCTAGATTATCTAGATCTCTCTCCCATGGGAGGAGGAGATGTAGAAGGAAAAATACCTACTAAAGGACGAGAGAAACTAGGAGCCGCACTCAGATCCACAATGACTCAACAAAAATAAAAGACTCAATCTATCTATGCAACCGTAAGCAGACTAGCGTACACAGAGAATACACCTAAGAAAATCTAAAGCCAAACAATAAGAAAACCAAGGGTAGGATAAGTGAGCTCTCGAATGAAGCAGGTATGTATCTCATAGGAGAGGCTTGAGACTCCCATACACAACAAGCAGAGGTTTGTAACCAATTATAGTGGCCCTCATATTCAACGCATATAGTGAATGTGCAGTCCGACCCCTACCTAGCCAGGACACCCATAGAGTAACCTCTACAAATACCCCCTTGATAAGCTAGGTAAGAAAACTAAGGTCACCTCAATATAACCAATTCTCAGGCTACCTATCACAGGCGGGATTGACCATATGGGAAAGGTAGCAAAGCCCAAATCCTGAAAGCATGACTTGTACCCTAGGGGTGCATGAGCCAATACCTTAAAGGCCCCAAGATATGAATATAATCCTAGAAATATCTCCGGTGCTCACACAAAGTAACCAGGGGTCATTCCAGTCACAATCGTGTGCAATTCCTCATGCTTAACTTCCGTGTAAGAGGAGCGTCCCGAGAAACACTAAGTATACCAAGGGTTTCACAGTCTCACCTGGAAAGACATCTAATTGTTTTTTTTAGTGGTCTTGGAGAATTAACTTACAATGAACTATTCCAAGACCATAAAACCTAATCTTGTTGATGCACCCTAGAAAATAAAAGAGTGTAGTTCATTTTATTATGCCTTGATTTTATTCGGATGTTATACTCAAAGGGTAATGGTCATGTAACTTATGGTGTTATGAAACAACATGAAGCAAAATGCACACCTAACAATCAATGCAAATGCACTATGTAGAATTAAAAACATGGTCTGCTACTACATGAAGTGCAAAATTTTTCCTTCAAATGTAAGTGCAGTCATTCCTATATGAAAATATGATTAAGATTCACCAAGGAAACCTAATGCAAGTACCATGCTAATGCAAAATTGAAGCAATGCATAACATAGCAAAAAGGAAAATATTTTTGTATTTTTGAATTAAATGAGATATAAAAGCAAAAAGATGACTCTACAACCCTCAGACTCTGCAACCACTCACAAACAATAGCCAAGAAAAGTACCAAGGTGAAAGAGACCTAATCCACTAATCTCAAAACAAAAAAGTAGAAAATGAATGACAAGAACATTTCTAAAAATCAAATTAAAAAATTCTCTGGTCAGAAATAGAGGGTTTAAACAGACTCGATAAGCATCCAAGAAGACACAGGAATCATCCAAAATCACCCAGCAACACTTAATCCCTCCACTAAAGCTGAAAATAAAGGCATATGCAATTGTTCTCAGTAAACATGCGTACATACATGACTGTTCGAGGAAAACCTGTGTGTATACGCGACTGTGAAAGCTAAACCCACGTACAGGCAGAAAAAGAGAGAAAAATAAGGTAAATAGACAAGCTGAGACAAAATTTACTCCTTCAGGACCCTATTGGGCAAACATGCCCCCAGACTCGACGCAGAAATAGAGAAATTAGATCAATTCAAGTACATTGAATACAGTAAAAATCCCCAAAAATAAACAACTAGGAACCTCCCTAGTATGGTCACCAATTCTGTTACAAAGAGAAAATTCCTATGGCTTGGGGTGTACCACAATGGATAGATAGACCATAGAAATCAATCCCTTCCCAATATGCAAGAGAAACCAAACATCTAACACTAAAGGATCTCGAATCACATTAGATGAATTTTGAGGTCTAAAATGCACCTCCTCAGGAAAATAATAAAATAATAGTTAAAATAATAAAATGATATTTATTAATTCTGGAGCAAGAAAGAAAAAAACTACTTTTTGTGTTCGTATTTTTGACATATTTCCCTATGTTTTTTTTAGGTATTTTTTGTCCTTGGGGTAATGGCGTCCGTCAAAAGTATGCAGTGTGGGTACTCATTAGATGTAGAATCCAATTCCGCATCCAACGATCTCTCCCGGTCGAAATCTGAGTAAAACACAGGGAGATATGTCGAAAATACGAACAAAAAAAGTAGTTTTTTCTTATGACAAATATGTCAATTCAATCATTATGGTTGACTCATTCTATTTAAATTCTATTGGTTGTTGAATTCCAACTTAAAATAACCTATTTTCGGCACGTTTTCTTATAAGGAAAATTTTAGACCCCAAATTTCCTCTAATGTACCTTATTCTGGACGGTTGAAGTAGATCCATGTTGAGCTTTTTCCAATCCTGCTTGCGCTAGCAATTTGCTTTCGACAACAACAAACAAGACAAGAATGCTATATAATATGGTGTTATATCTACTCTGGAATATATAATCAACAATGTATAAGCAATTAAACATATCCATGGATTCAATATTCATTCAAATGCACATTATTGGATAGGAAAAGATATTTCTATTATTAAAATCAGAGATTACACAAGTGACAACCTCTGTCGGCATGTTTGCGAACCAAAGAAACTGATTCCTCCACCTGGGCCTTTACCACCTCAATCCTCCATCTGTCTATAGTAATCTCACAAGCAAAGGAAATCTTGGGAAGAACACAAAGTGATCCAAAGGGATGCAGACTCAAGTATAAGAAAGCTACAACAACAATGGACTATAGTTTGGTTGCTCTTCAATTCCTCTCCATCAATATATCCAAGGGTTGCTTATATAGCACTCCAAAGGAGTAATGAAGGGTCAAATTCAAGCGATATTGAGGCATATGGAAGGCCAAGAGTCAAGTGGTTAAGACACACATCAAGGAAAACTCCAAAAATATTTGGACTTATGCACACATCCCGATGTACGCAGGTTTGATGTCAATATCCACCTATACACGTGAGTATGGGATTAAAAGTCACGTAAATCAATAAACAGGTGTTTTTAGGGATGAACTTGGAAACTTAAAAGTATAATATTAGTCCATGCAGTCCAAAGAATCTACAGAGGGACAGGGAAGGCCATGAATATGTGATCAACCATGTGTGGTAAAATCAACTGTAACAGTTTGTAACTCCTTGTTTTAGCGTTGAGTATGGGATCTGGTAAGTGCTAGGAGTTACTAAAAAAAATTTAATAGTTTCCGAGTGAAAACGAATCGAGAAAAATATTAATCTCATCAGACTTATTTATAAGTGATTAAATGAAATTTTGAATTTCTGTATTCTCATCAGGTACTGAAGGACTACCATGTTATACGAGGTAATCCAACATGCAAGGAGTTTTAGAGTTGCCTAGCCTAGTAGACCTCACCATCTACCTATTTCACCTTAATAAAGAAGTGTCATTACGTATTTTATACCTAACCATTCCTAAAGAAAAATGTTATATTATTACAAATGTTATATTATTACGTATTTTATACATGGTATGAAAGAATAAATATAGTAATAATATTAATGATGAAAGAAAGAACGAAAAGATCCATCCATTATTATTTATTATTAAAAGATAATAAATAGTACAAACCTACAAAATTCTAATTAGGAACTAGTTGAAAGTTCCTAAGTTAAAGTATTAAAAAATACTCAAATTAATTAAAAAGGGTTAAATCAAGAAATCAAGGTTTCTTGATTTAACTCTCCCTTTGACTGAAAGTTTTGTCTATAAAATGTCAAGCCAAGGAAAGGCTTGGGGTTCTAATATATCTTTGGAGAGTCATTATACTGTCTGTTTTCTCTCAAGTGAATTCTTGGAGAACATTTTCCTAGAAGGAGAAAGGAGAACTGATGCAGACCTGATATACCAAATTGGAAACACTACGGTATAAGCTCTAATATACTTGCATGTTAGAGTACATCTTGGGGGGATCCGGATTGAAACCAGGAATGTTTTTGGGTCATGGTTTGGTGGAACGTGGTAGTTCCCAAGTGATTCTATCATCTAATACAGAGGTCAGATCTACAAATGAATTGTTAATACTGGTTATTTGAGTGTGCAGGTTCAACCATTAAAGAAGATTCAGATTACAAGTATGAGATCCTAGACTTCCTATTCTATTTTTCTAGAATAAAAGATGGCTGACTTAGGAAAGGGTTCACATTATATGTTCTAACCCTATGTGTTTGGTTTTTGTTTAAATCTTCTAGGGTTTACTTTTTAAGTTATTGCCCTAGGCTGTAATTTACTTCTTATGCTAGATTTATCTAGGGTTTATTCATTTAGTCCACTTCTGTAATTTTAATTCATTTATAAATGTTTATCAAGGGTTTTACACCCTAGTTTTATTCTTGTATTACTTTTACTATTGAAACTGTGTTAATTCCAAACTAGGTTTTATTTTAGATCTATTACCTATCTGTTCTTTGGCCCATATACTCTACTAACATATTTCATTTGTCAGCAGAGCCATCTTTGAATAATTACGAGTTCATATCTATGCTGCAATTAAAACCTAGATTTAATTTAGTATCATCTAATTCTAATAACAAGAAAACTAATTAAGTATACTATTATTATATAACCAATATACTATTGNATAGAATTATAAATCTAATGTATCCACTCAATATTAAATCTAAGATAAAAACCAACAAAGACCTTTCAAGGTCCACTTTTGAACAAATCTACGCTAAATACCAAATCAATTCCATTAAAATAAACGTTATCATAATCAAGAAAACAAATCAAGTATCGAGACCATTCATTGTTGTATGATCTAGTTCATTTTTCAATCCCATTTTCATAGCCCTATAATATTATAGAGTTTCATAATAAAAAATCGTATGCCATAAATCAAAATAGTTCCATCTAATATTACTCACATCCATCATATAAACGAAGTAATCAAAGTAGCATTACAATGATTAAATTAAGAACTCTGTAATCACAACAAGGTCACGGGATCGAGTCATGTGGACACTCAGTATGCCAAACAAGAACCCACATTATTATCTATACATAGAGATCATATAATAACCAAGACATTGTACCAAGGTCGCAGGAACGAATCCTGTAGAAAACCTTTTTCCATTTCACAAACATAAAAGAAAGTACGGTGCTCATTACACATTATAAACACCAATTGTAAGACTAAACCTTCTAAGCTATTGCAACAACCATGGAAAATGCTTATGCCATTGACGGCATGGATTCAACCACACACTGTCAACATATACATTCTCACAGCTCATACAAATAATGGAAGCAATTATACAAAATCCAACCATGAAGGAAAATGCGACATAAAAATACAAATATTAAATAATGACAACGCAACATAAATTTATTTACATAGTAACTATTAAAGTCTTAAATCGAGTTTACACAATCGTCTAATGGCCATGACACCATTGCAATCAATGGTGCTTCCCTGGTCTTATTTTCATAAACAAAACACGTTTTACAAGTTACTTGTTCGATTTCCAACAAGTATCCTTTAATTACAAACCCAAAATATTTGCAAACCTAGGCCTAAAGGAAAATAAAAAATGCAATAGTAAAACCCCAACCAATGACATGATGCAACTCAGACCCGCCCATAAAGCTGAGAGATAAAAAGTGTAAGCTTATGTAATAGGCATACCGTGTATATTATGGCATCACCCATGAACATGTTGGAAAGCTTCGAGCTATGTTTCTCATCACAAACCTTGTCACCTGCAACCACCGAGCAATGAATGATGAGAAGTATGAAAGTTGAATCATCCATGAAACAAACATCAAATGTTGTAAATCCAAATGAGGCCATACCTTCGATAACCTAGAAGTCGCCTTCACCACACTGCACAGAGCTGAGAGAAAACAACCATCAAAACCAAATGACCAAGTCCATCGTGAGCCAATCCCTAAGCTTGGACTACCACAAACTCCAAGGTGCATTAACGGTGCCAACCTATTACCCATATAAAACTCCAAAACCTACTTCTCTATAGTCACGCTACGTTACGATTTCTTATACTTTCCAATTCCATGCAAGAGCTTAAACCCCTTAAAACCATAGTCTATACTCGCCACCCCTAAGTCAATGCAAGGTGTAAATATTGCATGTATCTTATACTTTAGGATCTAAGCATTCAAACCATTTCTTAATTATTTTCTTAGGCTCTAAGACAAGGACCATGACATATGAAATATGCCACGGTAATATTGTTATGTATGGATCCCAGAATGGGCTTCTAACCAAAGTTAGAAACCTGGCAAGAAAAATAAAGGGATAGGTGAATACTTTTAATAAAATAAATAGGTAGAACAATTATGCTAGGTTATGAACAGTCGCTAATAATCACAATAGGAAAATAAGTGTCCCTTAGATAATCAATCTAGGTCATATAAATAATAAACAGGGTAATTACCTCGCCACTATCCTGAGACTGTAAGACAAAGTAACAACAACCTGTAGGTGTATCAATGATAAAAAACATTCATCACCCCATAACAAGTCTCATTGCTAAATATAATCTACACGTAAAATGAAAGAAGTGACTTAGTTCAAATTGAACTAAGTAAGTTCACTAGATAAGTAGAAACTTTACCTCTTAGTCAGTTACATGGGAGAACTAGTCCCCCCACTTGGCCCACTTTGGTTCCAAGAAAAAAGTTAAGTTAGAACATGTAAATAATAAGTAAACACATGATGATAGTAAGGACATACATAATCACAGTAGCTACACATACACAATAATGTATACACATGAGAATAGCTTAGTAATCAGATTTATGCCATCATAATGTAAAATACAGTAACAAACATAACTGAAAGAAAGAAGGTAAAAAGCAAGAACAACTTACTATGAATCAGTGGTACATTTAGTGTATGTTATATTCCACAAGTCCAATAATGTCCATGTCTAGGTAGTTTGTACTAGCGTAATTTTTTTTTTTCAAATTTTGGGGACATTACAAGTGGTATCAGAGCCCAGTTTCAATACTAAGAGACTTATGGGTGCAACAAGCATTCACTGCAAAGAAAATAAAGTATGTAATTAGATTTTGTTACTAACGAAAATTTTCGTGTTATTATTTTTTTTTGAAATTTCAGGAATTTTTACAGAACAGTTCAGATCATGAATACCGAGGAAGATAACAGCTAGCAAGGAAAGATGAACACCCCCACCCCAGAAGCAGAAATGTTGGTGGAATTAAATTCTAATATTTTGAATACTATACACAGTCTTCAAGCAGAATTGAAAAGTTTCAGAGAAAATAGTCTGAACGAAAGAAAAGAACAACAAGCTATAAATGAAGCATTATTAAGAAATATGACAGGAGGAAGCCAGCAAGGAAAGCCTACTCAGTACACAAACATATATAAAAGAGAACCTTACCATAAATGGGCTAGCAACCCAAGAGAAGAAGGAAAATAGAACGTGCCCCTGAAGCATCCAAAGGAGACAATCACAGTCCTTCCATTGATGACTATCTTTCTCCATGCATAAAGAAACAAAGAAGCGATGATGGTCTTTAGGGGGAATTTAGAAAAATAAGAGACCCGACCTATGAAGGTGAAGTAAACACTGGAGAGAAATATGAAGATTGGTTTCTGGGATTGAGCAAATATTTTGAAGTTCATAACTACTCAAGTGACATGAAGGCTCATCTTGCCATCTATAATTTGAATGGAAAAGCAGCGAGATGGTGGAGAGATTTGAAACACAGCAAGAAAGACAAGCTAAGAGAAATACGTTGGGATAACTTTCGAAAAATATTCCAAGAGAAATATATGTCGGAAAGGTTCTTCGACAGAAAGGTGAAATATTTTCATGAGCTATGTATGGGATCCATGACTATGGACACTTTATTAACAGATTTCTAGATTGGTTACATTATGTACCATACATTAAGGATGAAAGGTAACTATCCAACAGTTGTTAGGATGTCTCCCTCCCAACTTTCGGGAAAGAATTGAATTCGACATGCCAAAAAAATTGGATACCACGCTATACAAGGCTAGAATCTGCTATGAGCATGGGCAGCTATGGAAAGAGAACATGAACCAAAACAAAGACAATTCTAATTTTTTTTTATGATAACTGCAAACCTAGGTTTAACCCACAGCCATACAGAAAGCAGAATAATAGATTTCCATCAAACAAGAACTTCAAAAAATATGGTACAAATCCATATGTACTAGCTCCTAATGGTAACAATCCAGTAGCAATTGGATCCCATGCTACTCTACTATAGATCAAGTTTTGGAAATGCAGCGGGCCTCATTATTCCCAAGATTGTAAGAACAACACCGATGGGGTCTTACACAACTTACAAGAATAACCATTTGTAGAATACATAGCTAGAACACTATGGATTTATGCAACATTGGATGGCCGACAGGAAGATCATCAAGCTAAAATGGTTGAGATAGAAGGTAATATATTGAACAATTCTATTTCAATACTTACTGATCCCGGTGCTTGCCAGAGCTATGTTTTGCCTAAATTTTTTTATGTATGCAAAGTAGGAATAGTAAAGCATGATAAACCTTAGCTGGTACTGTTAGCCACACGTAAGAAATATAAAGTTTCAAAAATAGTTAAATATTGTGAAGTAAACCTAAATGGTTTTCCTACAAAGGTAAACCTCAACATCCTACCCTTAGGATCGTACGATATACTTATCGACATGGACTAGTTGGAACAACACCATGTCATGCTCAATTTCTTACACAAGTCAATCTTGTGTACTGATAGCCAAGGGAACCAAGTGAAGTTTCAGGGCATTCCAAAGAAGGTTTCTTTAAGGAAAATATCTACCTTACAAGCAAATAAATGCGTTAAGAAAGGCTGCAAGTTGTTTCCTGTAAACATCTGAGACATAGAGTCTATAAGGGAACAATGCATAGAAGAATTTCCCGTTCTTGAAAAATTCAAGGATGTTCTTCCCAAGGAAATCCTAGGATCACCTCCGAAATGATACCTATACTATTCCATCGAATTGACACCAGGATCAGTTCCAGCTTCCAAAGCCCCTTACCGCATGAGTGCACCAGAATTGGTGGAACTCAAAATACAGTTTCAGGTGTTGATAGAGAAAGGGTATATCTGACCGAGTGTGTCCCCTTTGGGAGCACCGATACTATTCATAAAGGAGAAATATGGTACGATGTGTATGTGCATCGATTACCGTCAATTGAACAAAATGACTACCAAGAAACGATATACACTCGCTAGGATCGATGACTTGTTCGATCAGGTGGGAGGAGCCAAGATATTTTCAAATATTGACCTACTATCCAGGTACCATCAGGTACGAATTCACAAAAAGGATATTGACGAAATGGCATTTCGTACAAGGTACGGGCACTACGAGTTTGTAGTGATGTCGTTTGGGTTGACCAATGCACCCACAAACTTTATGTGTATGATGAGCAACACATTAAGTAAATATCTGGATGAGTTTATTTTGGTATTTATAGATGACATCCTAGTTTATTCCAATAATAAAGAGGAACACGAAGAACACCTTCGCATAATACTTCGAGTGTTGCAAGAACACTAGATTTATGCTAAGTTTAGTAAATGTGATTTTTACAAACCAAAAATATAGTACTTAGGTCACATTATCTCCGAGACAGGGATAGCTATGGACCCAGAAAATATTAGAGCCATGAAGGATTGGCATACCCCTACTAGTGTCACTGACAATGGGTACATTTTGGGATTAGCCAGATATTATCGAAAGTTCACTGAGAACTTCTCGAGAATCACTTGCCCCATGACCGCTTTGCAAAAGAAAGCAAATAAGTTATTATGTAATACCAAGTGCAAAGAATTTTTTCAAAATCTTAAGCAGCTTTTGATGACCGCACCAATACTACGCATTACGGAGCCCGATGGGGATTTCGTTGTTTGCACAGATGTAAGCAAGGAAGAACTTGGAGGAGTCCTCTTGCAAAACAATCACACGATCTATTATGAATCATAGAAGTTAAAAGAGCATGAGAAAAAATACCCCATGCATGATCTTGAGTTAGCAGCCATCATCCACACTTTGAAGATGTGGAGAAACTACCTCATGGGAAGGAAGTTCCTTCTTAAGATAGAAAATATGAGTTTGAAATTTTTATTCAATCAGCTAGATATAAATGTAAGGCAATTCAGGTGGTTAGCTTTCCTTAGTGAGTACCATTTCGAGCTAAATAATATTAAGGGAAAAGAGAACAAGGTTTTTGATGCTTTGAGCCAACGAAGTCATATGATATATGAGGTGACTTAGAGTGAAACCAATGAATATTTTCATGAGAGGATTAGAACGGCCAACAAAGTTGACCCCTTCTATGTAGAAATCCTCAAGAAATTCCAAGAGGACAGGTTGTTTCAATAACAAAAAGAATACAAGGTAGACGAATTGAGACTACTATGGTCCAGGGATAGATTGTATGTTCCCAAAGGAGGGGACATCCAGTCCATAATCCTCATGAAATTTCATCAAGAACCCTACTCAGGGAACCTAGGATATCAAAAGATGATATTCTTCATCAAGAGACACTTTTTTGGCCTAAGTTAAAGGCCAACATTGTGATGTTTATTGCGAAATGTCAGGCATGTTAGCTAGTAAAGGCTGAGCATAAGCATCCTTTGTTATTTCTACAATTGTTACCCATTCTGGAATGGAACTAAGAGGTCATTAGTATGGATTTTATCACCGGTATACCAAAAAGTAAGAAGGAAAATGATTCTATTTTTGTAGTAATTGACAAATTGTCATAGTCAACCCACTTCATTCTTATGAATTCAACCTACAAGGTAGTGAAAATTGACGATATATTCTTGAAGGAGACATTTAGATTGCACAGGATACCCAAGGCAATCATCTCGGATCGAGATGTTAAGTTTACAGGAAACTTTTGGATATCTTTATTCTCCATATTGGAAACGCAGTTGAACTTTAGGACTGCTTATCACCCACAGATAGACGTGCAGATAGAAAGAGTAAACCAAATTGTTGAGGACATGCTTAGGATGTATGTCATGAACAACCCCACCAAGTGGGAAGAATACCTGCATATTGCAGAGTTTGTGTATAACAACGGATATCAGTATTCCTCCAAGATGAGTCCTTTGACATACTCTAGGGACAGAAGTGTAGAACACTAGTTACTTAGGATATCCCAGTGGATCGGCTCATGTTAGGGTCTGATTTGTTAAATGACTTGGAACAGTTGGTTACCAAGGTCCAAGTGAACCTTAAAGAAGCACAAGACCTCCAGAAAAGCTACGTAGATAAGAAAAGAAAAGATAAAGACTATCAAATAGGCGAGCATGTCTACTTGAAATTAAAATCAAAACAAAGTTCTTTGAGCTTGGGTAGTTTTGGTGATTTAGCACCTAGGCTTTTGGACCCTTTGAAATACTAGCCAAGAAAGGGTCAGTGGCATATGAGCTAGCATTACCCACACACGTAAGATTCCATAATGTTTTCCATGCATCTTAGTTAAGGACATATGTTTATGAAACTAAACATGTAATTGATTGGTCCTTATTACATGTGGAACCTGAAGGGGAGTTTTCCCTTGAACCTCTTCACATACTGGACAAGAGAATCAAGATAGGTGTATCTCAAGAAGCGCATTGTAGTCCAGTTGAAATTTCAATGGAAGCGCTTTGAGGCTGATGAGGCTACTTGGGAGAATGAATCCACCATGAGAAAGGCTTACCCATCCTTGTTTCATGATTTAATTCAGAGTCCCTAGAACACCAGGGACGATTTTGTACGAAGTGAGGAGGGATGTAATATCTCAAATTTTGTACCTAACACTTATAGGCACGAGCCTTTTCATTATGATGTTATATTAATGTTTTATTTTGATATGTTGGGTCGAAGACCCCACTGCATATGAACATGATGATTTGTTTTATATATTGGGCATAAGTTAATTATGGATGATATATATATGCTTGTTTGTGTTGGACATGGACCTTGAAGCACATTATTGATGCGATGTTGTTTTGAGAAAGAAGCTTCGGAGCACATGAGTATTTATATTTTTGTCGAGCTAAAGCTCTGGAACACATGAAAATTGTTGATGTACTTTTAAATTCGAAATGTATTCACTTATGAATTTCATATATTGTATTTTATTAGTCCCCAATGTTACTATTGGTAGAATTAGTAATGTAAATAAGTCATGTAAATTCATAGAGGTTAACCCTCCTTATTGATCAGGGGTTAAAGTCCCTCTAGTTGTGGGGAACTACGGTTATTATACTCTCCTAGAGAATTTGGCCCTGGTAAGTTGTTGTCAAGTCGGAAACTAGTATAAATAGAGAGTGGGCCTCTCTATTTATCACACAGTCACTCACACTCAATTGCAGGACATGAGTGAGAGAAGGGATGATTTTAAGAACCCTCCCTAGATCTATATGTATAAAAAATGCGTGAATATCTCCGATATATAGGAAAATTTGAAGGTGATTTTATCAATAATATAATATTTATATATAAAAAATTTGGCGAATATTTCATTTTAATATATAATGTTGTAAAATATTGGCGAATCTTTCATTTTATTATATAATATTGTAAAATCTTGGCAAATCTTTCACTAAGTTATAAGATATTGTAAAATCTTGGTGAATATTTAACTTCATTATAAAAATTTGTAAAAAATGGTGAATATTTCACTGATTTATAGAATATTGTCAAAATAGAGGAAACACAACATTAGTCAAATTACATGAATCACATCATCAACAACAAAACATGTAGACTCACAAGTAACAACTGGAAGGTGTCAGTGAAATACAACTGCACTAACAAGATTCAGGGAAAGTGGGGACTCCACTTGTTATCACATCCCTTAATGATCCAACATACATGTTGGGACCTAAATCTTGACAAAACTGATAAAATTATAGAATCATACATTATGCTCGATCTTGGCCTCCACTACCCAATTATGGTGATGGAGTCTAATACAATTACACATTGTAATTATGCCAATTGATTATTGCATTAGATGAATGTTGGTCTTGTGCCAATAGGTATCCTACAATCAATGCATAGGAACCTAGTGCATAGACCACTTTTCTCTTCGCTTAGCTATGTAGAGATCGTTTATTTTTTTGAATAACGATAAGTATTTACAAAGAAAATATACAATCAGCGTAAAAGAATTGAAAAACTAAAGACAATTAATTCATGCAACTAAAATTTAATAAATAAATCTTTTCTCAAACCCTAAAACCAACCTTGATTCAAGCTACAACAAAGGGTTAAATCAAGCATCGAATGAGAACTAGAAGCATTCAAAGGAATTAACATAATATTTAACCAAAATACACACAAAATTCAAAAATCGACAAAATGCTTCAAACAAAAGCAATAAACAAACCATACAAATTTTCAAGATATTCGTGCTAAATGGCAACGTGGTTTCATATACTTGAATGAGCCCATTCTTACTTAGCGAAAGTGTTGTCAAAGAAGTTATTTATCATTTAATGTTAGGAAACTATCTATGTGAAGAGATAGCTCCTAGGCCAAGCTTTCTCAAATTCCAACATCATTTTCTATCACATACAAGAAAGATACAATGTAAGAGATAAATAAAAAACCATCAATCTTAAAATAAGCTGCATGAAGGTAATGTAGCTCAAATAATCAATGTTACAATAAAAAGTACAATGTAGAATCTAAATGTACCTAAAACATGAACTCAAATTCATATACATTGATCACCACTGACCAGAAAGGGTACATGGAACACCTAGACCAAAATAAGACTCAAGAAGTTTAATAGTATTAGGATTCAGAACATGGTTCTCTTGCAAGTAAGATTTAGTCATTCAAGTCTGTCCTTGAGTAGTAATTTAGTAATACCCAAGCCTGTCATTGACCTTCTTCATCTCATCACCTCATCATCTTTCTCATGTAAATCCAAAGTTCTCATGGTTCAATAAGACATATATAGAAGCCCAAAAAGTCACGGCCCTATCTACAACAGCCCACAAGGTCCAGCAAGGTTACAAATGTCGCGACCCAACATAGAATCGTCAATACAGTCACATATCATCCTAGGAAGGTTTAGTAATGTTTAGTAAGGTTTAGCAAGGTCTAACAGCCCGATCAAGACTACGACCCAACTCAAAAAAAAGCAAAGCAACAGTCTCAACAATATACATGAATTAAACAATAGAGAATCAGTACCATCAATGAAGTACAAACAACCTCACAAGATCTTTGGTTGATAATGAAAGTCTTCTGGAAAAATAGTTGTCATTGGAGGCTAATACAATTATGCATTGTAATTATGCCAATTGATTATTGCATTAGATGAATGTTGGTCTCGTGCCAATACGTATCCTACAATCAATTCATAGGAACCTAGTGCATAGACAATTTTTCTCTTTTCTTAGCTATGTAGAGCTCATTTATTTTTTTGAATAATGATAAGTATTTACAAATAAAATATGCAATCAACATAAAATAATCAAGATTTGAAAAAGTGAAGACAATTAACTCATGCAACTAAAATGTAATAAAAATATATTTTCTCAAACCCTGAATCAATGGAAACCGATTAAAACCATTATTGATTCAACCTACAACAAATGGCTAAATCAAGCATCAAATGAGAACTATAAGCATTCAAGGGACTAACACAATATTTAACCAAAATACACACAAACTTTGAAAAGCGACAAAATGCTTCAAACAAAAGCATTAAACAAACCATAAAAATGTTTCAAGATATTCCTGTTAAACACCAACATGGTTTCATGTACTTGAATGAGCTCATTCTTGCTTAGCGAAAGTGTTGTCAAATTAGTTATTTATCCTTTAATGTTAGGAAACTATCTATGTGAAGAGATAGCTCCTAGGCCTAGATTTCTCAAATTCCACCGTCACTTCCTATCACAAAAAAGAAAGAGACAATGTAAGAGGTAAATATCAAAACATCATATTAAAATAAGCTGCATGAAGGTAATGTATCTCAAATCATCAATGTTACAACAAAAAAGTACAATGTAGAATCTATTTTTACCTAAAACAGGACCTCAAATTCACATATAGTGATCACCAACAAGGGTACACGGAACATCTGGACAAGAATAAGACTCAAGAGTCCTTAATGTGTATTAGATAATATACAATCTTAAGTGAAATCCAATTTCCAACTCACATTTTGGCCCTAGTCCTCATTTTCGACATTTTCGACATTCTGGTTGTAGTCCTCATTTTCCACATCAAGTTCATTAGAGATATTTGTTATATTGTTTTCTCCCCTTCTTTCACGATCTGATCGCCAAAGAGCTAATGCTCTTTCATATGGAAAATTTTCAACCTCATACTTTGTTACATATAATCTTAAGCATGTATCCAAATTTTTATGAAGCTTGTTCCTCAACTTTGAGTTCAAGAATGTCAGTGCACTAAACATTCTCTCATTTTACACTGATCCCAAAATCATGGTTTGACATAAATTTTCTAATTTGAAATATTCTGAGATTCTTCCCCATAGCACTTCGCTACTACTGATCTTAGTCCATAATCTTGTAATTGCACCATATTCTTCACTATTCGATGGAGAAAATTGGTCCCACATTGTTTTACCAAAGCATTGAGATTGATCTGCCATTTTTTCTTTATCTAAAATACCTTGAATATGTTCTCCTTGTATCTCAACCTCTCAACAAAAATGGATATGCAAAATCTTGATTTTCTTTATAAAGTTAGCTTCTAATTTTTTTTCATTTTGACTATGGTCCCAATATTGAGGGTATACAATAGACATGGCCTCCAACAATTCATCTCGAAGAAATTGTTCTCTTATCTCTGATGATAGTCATTAGAGGAAATTTGGGGTCTAAAATGGGCCTTATAAGAAAACGCGCCAACAACAAATTTTGTGAGTTGGAATTCAAGAACCAATAGAATTTAAATAAAATGAGTCAACCATAATGGTTGAATTGACATATTTGTCATAAAACAAAACCACTTTTTTTGTTCATATTTTCGA
The DNA here is from genome assembly GCA_001517045.1 of Pseudotsuga menziesii. Taxonomy (NCBI): domain Eukaryota; kingdom Viridiplantae; phylum Streptophyta; class Pinopsida; order Pinales; family Pinaceae; genus Pseudotsuga; species Pseudotsuga menziesii. Next base: position 60,111 of record LPNX010724992.1, read on the forward strand.
CATATCTCCAGTCTTTTTAGTCAAAATTCACGCAGGAGAGCTCGTTGGATGCGTAATTTAATTCCGCATCCAACGAGTACCCACACTGCATAGTTTTGATGGACCCCGCTTCCCCAAAAACAAGAAATACCTGAAAAAACGTGATGATGACATCATCATCACATTTTTTTAGGTATTTCTTGTTTTTCGGGAAGCTGGGTCCGTCAAAAGTATGCAGTGTGGGTACTCATTGGATACAAAATTAAATTCTGCATCCAACGAGCTCTCCCACTCAGAATTTGAGTAAATACATAGGGAGATATGTAAAAAATATGAACACAAAAAGTAATTTTTTTCATTCTTCCTCCAAAATTAATAAGTAGTATTTTATTATTTTAACTATTATTTTATTATTTTCCTTAGGAGGCCCATTTTAGACCTCATTTCTTTCAAGTTGTATTATTTTATTATTTTAACTATTATTTTATTATTTTCCTTAGGAGGCCCATTTTAGACCCAATTTCTTTCAAGTTGTCTCTCATTGAAATTACAACATCATGAAATCGTTCTCTTGAGACAAAACACTATTTGATGGGTCGTCCTATCTTTTCATTATAATAAAAGGCATTAGAGGAAATTTCAACTCAAAATGGGCCTCCTAAAAAGAATTAATAAAATAATATTTATTAATTTTGGAGGAAGAAAAGGAAAAAACTATTTTTTTGTTTGTATTTTCGACATATCTCCCTGTGTTTTTACTCAAATTTTGATCAGGAGAGCTCGTTGGATGCAGAATTAAATTATGCATCCAACGAGTATGCACATGACATACTTTTGACGGACCCCGCTACCCTAAAAACAAGAAATACCTCAAAAAACATGATGATGACATCATCATCATGTTTTTTCAGGTATTTCTTGTTTTTGTGGTAGCGGGGTCCGTCAAAAGTATGCCGAGTGGGTACTCGTTGGATGCATAGTTAATTCTGCATCCAACAAGCTCTCCCGATCGAAATTTGAGTAAAAACACGGGGAGATATGTTGAAAATACAAACAAAAAAAGTAGTTTTTTTTTATGATACTTATCCCCAAATTTATATTAAAAAATTGTTTAAGACCTATATGGTATTTCAAATTTAAATCAATTTCATTGGCTAACACATGATGACATGAAATTTGAATCAAAGTTAAAAGGCCCATTTTGAGTTGAAATTTCCTCTAATGGAACCATATGCCCATGAACTGCCATACATAGCATCCCTTTTTCATCAAACTTCAAAAACAATTCATCATTTTCTATATTGATAATCTTCCTCCAATTTGTAAATGCTAAATCTGTAAAAGAATCTTCAATAATATACAAATTATCCAATGCAAGACATGTTAATTTTATTTCTCTTGTGTATTCAACAATATACATCGTGCGACTCTGAGCCATCTTCATGAGGTTATTCATTTAATGAAGCATATGAAGAATTCTAGCCAATGCTAATAATGTCTCTATATCAGTTAGTAGAAATAGAAGAGTTTGAGCTTTTTCTACACTTAAGCAATGTTCATACATCACCCCTACCAAGGATGCATATTCATTGAATAGTCTTTCACCTAGTCCCTTCAATGATATCCATCTTGTATCAACATCTTTTAATAGTTTTTTTCCATTTGTAACACCATCACAAAAAAAATTAAACTCTAAAAATTGTTTGGGACTCCGACAAAAGTATGCATGAACCTCACATACAAGATATTCTACCTTTAAAACCAATGAAAAGTTGCTCACTATTTTAAATGCAAGATTCATCCTGTGAGCCATACAATGAATACTTAGCATATACGGTGAAGCCGAGAGTTGCATTCTAGCACAAAGGGCATTCATTTGTCCTTGCATTATTGATGCTCCATCTGCTCCAACATGTACTAACTTTTTTGCAATCATGGAATGATCCATACCACCAATTTCCTTCAAACTATCAATAACAAGTTCATAAATATTTTCTGCTATAGAACTTTTGGTCATTTTATGAATTCCAAGTAGATAGGAATTCCTGATATGGTCATTGACCATATAAATGCTCATGCAAATTCATGAAGTATTATTAATAGCCGTAACTTCATCCAAAGACAGTGACAAAAATGTAGCATTTGCAATCTTCTCTTTCATATCGTCCTTTTCTACTTGAGCTAGATATTTTTCCCATTCCCAACCACTCAATAAAGACCAATGAGAAGATGGAAAATTTGGAACTTGAATAAAAGATAGATATTTTGTCATTTTTGCATATTCTGTCATAAGGACAACCATTGGATAGGAGATGAAATAAAGTGCTTAATTGTATTGTCTTTGATAAGAAATGTGTTTCAATCATCTTTCCAAATTGAGATTTGATGGTTCCTCCACTTTCCTCGAGTTTTTTCTTATTTAGTAAGAATTCATTATATTCCACTCCAAATTGGAGATGTCAACATTCGCTAACATATTTCCATCTGGTAGTAGATTTATTCTCATCATTTGCAGTTTTCTTATCATATACCTTCCCAACATGATTCTCAATTGTGTCTAACTTCATCTGTAATTTCACTACCTTGCCAAGTTTCCAACTACATGAAATGCATTTCACTTCTCGTGAGGTCTCATTCTCATTTGCTGGAGGTATTGGTTCAATACATGGGTATCTTGAGACCCAATCAACTTTGAATTTTCTCCCTATGTCCCATTGGCCCTTTTTCCTTTTTTGTGAATGCACTGTGTCACCTTGCAATGAAAAATATTCAACATTTGAACTACCAATTTTAGATGGAAATGCATTTGTCTCACTTTGATCATTAGAGGAATGTATTATACCATCCATTGTCTGGGTTGCAGATGCATTCTCAAAAGTGTTGACATCTCTTTCACCGATATCTTGCTCAGGAGAGCTTTAAGCATGAATAGGATGTGGATTATTGGCCTGAGGCTTTTGAAAATATGATATTACATCCTTTTGTTTTGATGTTTTATTTTTCTTTCCACAATCCATGTTTGACATCTTACTTAATATTCCAGAATTTAAATTCCAAATCGATATAGAAACCGTAAGTGAAGCCTACATAAGAAAAATGATATAAAATTAATACAGTGGCAGATTATCAATTTATATTGACCCAACTTACAATGAGTGTTTACATTGACTCTTTCAATGACTTTTAATTGACTCTTTCAATGAATTTTAATTGACTCTTTTATTGACTCTTTCCCCGAAGGAGGTATAACACTAATACATCTGGAAGGTGTCAATGAAACATAACTGCACTGACTAGATTCAGGGCAAGTGGGGACTCCAATTGTTATCTCGCCCCTTGATGGTCCAGCGGACATGTGGGGACCTAAATCTTGACAAACCAATAAACTAATAGAATCATAGATTATGCTCCACATTATTCTTTTGGAAAACAATCCACAGAATTCAAACAAGCATGACATACATGATGCCATAAAATCCCAACATTCATGACATACACATATGTAGACTTTGTTCTATGTAACATAAAGGATCATTGCCTTATATGATGACAAATGTCTCCAATGGTGTGTACTGAATAGGTATATAATTCCCCATTTTTAACACAATTTCTATAATTTCTTATTCACCAACTTGAAATAATAAGCATTGGCATCACATCAACGAAGAAATGAATAATATATCAATGAATTCTAAGCCCAAGTTGTACAACTTGCAAATGATCATTTGTATATTTATCCAAAATGCCTAGCTTTTGAAAGATCCACAAAATGAATCTATGTATTTAGCATAACCTATCCTTTTGAAAAGGAAATTGAGATGCTCTATCTTCATCAAAACACATTAGATATAACACTTATCCTTCATATTTTATTTGTTATACAAAGCTAACAATGTATAGAAATTAGAGTAACAATGTCGAGCATAATATTACTCACTACATGTAACATAGATTCTATGTGTATAATCCCTTCAGCATCTGCGACCACAATTCTCATGTTTATAGATTCCAATTGATTATCTGGCTTTCGATTGCTAAACTCAATTCAATTCCATGTAAGATAAATATTTACACAGATGAATTACACTTCCATCAGATTAAAACAAGCTAATAGATTATATTTTCACTGTTATTTAACTCAAAGACTTCATATAGAAAATCACTGTGTTTCTTATTTAATTTTCTGAGCCTATCATAGAATGTAGATATTGATCATGTCATATTTAATGTAAGATTTGGCTATGAATAACAACAACAAGCAGTCTTAAATCCCTAATTCTAGGTGCTTTCTAGGCATCAAAACATTGAAAAGAGACCTGTACAAATTTTGGGAATCATTCATGAGGTAAACACTCTTCATGTCGGGTTATGACTTTAATTATACCATAAAAATACCCTAGTACTCAAATATGGGTAGTTTTGAGCACAAATAGTGGCCAAAAGTCATATTGCATCCACTGAAAAGCTGTGACGAGAAGGTTGTAGCAAATTCTAAGTAGAAGTACCATCAAAACCCAACTCTAGTCTCTGAGTATACACAGCAGTAAAAATCATCTAAAATTTAAGTCTGGCTAGTTCTGAGTTTTATGGTACAAGAGGCCCCCTACGATGATAAATGAAATTAAAAATGAGTACATGTTTTAATAAGTAATCTACAAATTTCTATTAATTTGTGTAAAAGGGAATAACTAATTTTTTTTTTAAACATCACATGAATAATGATTTAGAAAAGAAGAAAACACACTTCTAATGAAAGGAATAATGATTTAGAAAATAATAAAACACACTTTCCAGTCCTTACCATATTTGTTTCCTCATATATCAATTTCCTGCCAATTAATGTGTGATGTTCCTTGAAGATAGGCTGTCTGACTACTAGTTACTCTTCCTTATAAATCATGAAATGAAAAACTATGCAAATTGTTGAATCACAGAGCATCCTCACATGAGTGATACACATGCTAGACATGGCCACAAAGCACCTTATGTAGTTCTCCATCTAATCACATCCTCAATCTCCTAATAATTATACAAGTGTGTTGCAAAATTCTTGTCATGTTCAAATTATTAACCAAATGCCATTTTATACTCTATGCACTCACTTCAACACTTTAATTTATGTCGTAATTGTTGCTTGCTGTAACAACAAAATGATTCCAGCTACTTGCCATAAAAAACTAACCATGGGATTTATTGTTTGTCAACATCAATTCATGATGCAAGGAGTACCTGAATTGGTGGATGATGAAATACAGTCGGGGAATTCATACAAAGAACATGTAAACAAGATCCTATGATCTGTTGATGCAATTAACTAGGAGGTCAGCCAAGGGAAATTGATTCGTATGCACCTTGGATCCAAGTTGCAAAGTTCAAACCTAGTACCAAACAATAGGCATCCCTAGGGTGACATGCTAGGAAATTTTTCCTAGGGTTTCCTCCTTTTACCCCCCTATTTGCATAGGGTGTTCTCTATATCAGTTATTGGGAATATGTTCCACCATGCCATCTTATGACTCTTCAATGTGATGAAGGGTTCACATCTAATCATTAAAATGCTTCCCTAAACAATGTTAGTATTCCTCCTTCTAGTACAAAGTAGCCTCAACATGTGTGCAAAGAGAGGGTGCCATGGAATTTCTAAATGCCCCTAAATATGTAGAAGGGTTCCAAGTCACTCCAACCTATGGGAAAATTATCCTAAATAGAGCTAAATAACACAAAAGATCATTCTAAATACAAAAAAATAGAGCTCAAGAACACAAAATATCATCCTAAATACAATAGAAACATAACCCATACCTTGGAGCAAGATAAAGAGTGCCAAGAACTGTGATAGTTGAAGATATAATAACATCTAATGATAAACTCTTAGTTGATGTTTTGGGGGCTTTAGTAGATTGAAAATTTGACACTTTTTCTTCATTGGCAGCCTCATATCCCAGTATTGATGTGGCATTCTATAGCAGAACAACCTAAATTTGGGAGGAAATCAAACGCCTCATAGCCCAATACAGAGGTGGCATTCTATAGTAAAACAATCTAAATTTGGGAGGAAATCAAACTCCCCATAGTCAACTGCATTGGAACATTTTTTTATTAAAGAAAAAGGAAATAAGTTTATTTCCCTTTTTCTTATTCTAAAAGGTGTTTTGTATGAGGAATAATTTCAATTTATGATCTATGGAATGTGTGGATTGTGTTCAAGGCAAATCAGTAGAAAGGTTATGCATAAAAAATTGAACATACGTTGATGTACTTTTCTTCTAGTTGTAATAGAAATTTGACCAGATGGTATTTGTAATGGATTATATTTGGAAAACTTATTATGCATTATTATTGTTGGCTTTGCTAATCGTCTTCACATTATATTATGATTATAAATGTGAACAACCTACAAAATGGTGAAATAGAGTTGAACAAATTTTGTTGACATACTCTGCAATTTTTCCTTTAATCTTGTGCCTTTAATTTGAATTTATCAACTACAACACTTATGATTTTGATTTGACTTTCACAAAACTATGAATGTGGACGCATTGAAATAATCTTACGAGTTAACCACCTGTTGTGCACCTGATTTGGGAATCTACAGGGTATGTTGCTGTAATCTATAGAATGTATTCTTCTTGTTTGTGTGGCTGTATGATATTGGTTGAAGTATTGGGTGAGTGGATCATAGAAAAAACACAAATACTATAATAATACATGTTGAAACCACACACTCAACCCCTTTCATTATTGTAATGATATGGATAAAACCCTTGTTACAGGCCTCTTTGAATTAGATAGGTCCCATGAAGTGAGGCAAAGTATAACCATGATACTTATCTCCATAGGTAGAGCAAGAAGAAATGGACTGATTGGTAGACCATTTTGTGTCCTGCTTTTGAATCTTGGATAATTTGGAATTATGGACTTGGGATATCTAATTGTTGGATAATTAGATAAGTTGACTATTATACTTTTTCCAGAAACTTAAACCATGAGATAACCGGATCCAAGTCTCTGATTTCTTAGGGATTGGCATGATATTATACACCAAATTTCAAAACAATAAAAAAATTACTTGACTGTCACAGTATCCTGTAGGTGTATCTACAAGCAACATTAGTGTGATAAAATTACCCTCTTAAGATCACCTTCACTAGCTTCCTGATCTCCATAATTTCTTAATCCAAATAATCCATGAAGAAATAGAAGAGTTTACATTCACCAGGATGTTTAGATATCTATCCTATATTTTTCACATGTTTTTATATCAGAACTTTGAGCACTACAAGTGTTTGAAGTTGAAAATGACATATGAAAATGGTATCCTAGTTCCAATACATAATTGGAGTAATCAAATTCTAAGAACACCTAGCAACTCTAATTATACTGAGTTTACCAACATGGTAATGAAGATTACATAAAACATTATCCATGACTCTTTTCCACCTAGAATGTTTCCTGAGAATAATACATGGTTATAATTTACCCTTCATACACGGATATGCAACTAGTTTATATATGAAGAGTACCAAACTTGAAATAAGGTGACTAAGGGCTAAAGGACATGCAAATTTCTACTTGGAGTACCATACTACAAACCATATTTTCACGCACACAGTCATTAGTGAGGAGGTTCACAAATAGTAGATATCAAAATGAGGTGTGTTTCTCAGTCTATAAGGAAGCAATGTTACAGTCCTTATGATGGGATTTTAAAGGAGGTGTGCTCCCATATCTTTGCAGCAGATGCTATGATTTAACTCAGAGACCACTAGCCTTGTTACTTCATTTTCAGATTGGAAATTGCATCATGCTGACATGCACTGCCAACAAACTTATCATGCATTTTTATATCAATAATCATTTCACACCCAACCTCTTCAGAATTAATAAATCTATTAACAATCATTTTGCACCTAACCTCATGGAGAGGCAAATACTTGTCTTACTTCAAATATTTCTTGCAAGACTAGATATATCTGTCATCAGCAAGAGAGACAATGGTAGAGCCATCAACTTGAGGAATCAAATCATCTTTGTTAATATTCTCAAGTGTATTCAACATGAATCGACAATGATACTTTATTTTTTCACACTCCGATGTTGGAGACTCACCAATAGACCCTAAATGCATTTCCTTCTACTGCAGAGCAAGTAAGAAGGGAAGAGGAATAATAGGACCCTATAAAAGATGGGCACCATTTTGTTCAGAAAAATGATGCTCTCTTTTAATTTCTAAGTTTTGAAAATGAAAAAGTGGCATCTGTACATAATCAATAGTAAAAATATGAAGAAACTTTGTAGGGGGGTTCCCTTTTGATGAACAAATCTTTAAATATGTTGCAACAACCAACTCCAAAAGAATTAACTCTTGAATAGTGGAACGTTTTCAACCATCACAAACAGGAATGATGATCATTCTTCCACAGAGAACGTCCAAAAGGTACTTTCAGGGAAAATCTCAACAGCAGACACAGTAAATGCATTTGCAAACAAATAGAAGCCAACTTCAGTGACTCAATAAATGGCCACTTAAACTCATCCCCAAATCAATTTGCAAAGAGAAATTAAACTCTGAAAGTAATGCCCATAAGAATAACAATTTACCATCATCAAAGCGATTTTGTAAGTTAAAACCTAAATTTGAAAATGCATGCCCATAGAAGCTTCATTACTGTGTTTTCCATTTACAAAGTTGTACTCCATTTCCCACAATCACCATAGAGATTTTGAAAAGGAAGAAATCTAAATCCAAACCCTTAGCATGTTGTCCAATACCTTAGCTAGAAATCCAATTGCAACTTGCAAGTTGGATATTTAAGATAAATAAATTGGGATATATATGGTTAAGCTTTATGTCAAATAGTAGGCCAACAACCTAGAAAAAATCAACGCAAACAAATTCTACCATTAAAGGATTATGCTTATGTGGAGTGAGATCGTTGGCTCTATTTGAGCATGTTACAGACTACCAAAGCTTATACAAAATTGTGCCCAATGAGATAGAAACCCCCATAGACAAGTAGAGGACAACATAGTTGGAGATGCCATCCTTTAGTGAGGTCTCCATCATTTCAGTATGGTGGCTTGCTAACATCCATTGATGAGATTAACTTTTCAGTTAGTTAAGACAAGGAAAATTACATATCAAATTAACATAGTCAATACCCATCAATTAAATTTGTGGTATAAGCAGAAATCACACAACCAAGAGGGAGAATAGATTTCGTTGAGTTATAATGCCATCAAAAGAAGCTGATGCCATCGATATAATCCTAGTAGTTGTTTATTCAAACATGTAGTGAAAGTTGGGGGCATGAAATTTTCATTCCATTGTCAATATATACCTCATGTATCAGTAATATACTAATCTCATGCTACAGTAATATACATCTATATTTTGTTTGAGTCACAAATAGTGGTTAACAGCTCTAACACTTGTTTTCAGTATTCACAAATAGAAATTTACCCGTTACCATAAATTCCAATAGCAAACTGATTATGCATCAATTCACCTACTAAATGTCTTCACAATTTCCATAAAAAGAGTTTTCCTTTTTCTAAGTAGGTTATATTCCCAACTCTACCAACAACCATGGTTTCAACGAGAATAGCTTTGTAAGAAAATAAATTCCTCACAATCACACTGGTTTAGAAAACTGAAAATCCACCAATTAAGCATGGAAGTATGAGTTCATATAACAAACATATTGAGACTAACATTTCTAATTTGCTGCCATAACTCCAGAAAATACAACAGAGTAACTCAATCCAGAATATCATAAAAACACAGGAATTGCTCTCTAAGCTTCATGCACTAAACCATCATATATCATTGACAATTTTAGAAAATATTTCCCAGAAACAATAATGAAAAGACAGGATATAGTGATAGGTCTCATCTCTAGTCCTCTTTTACCGAGATTTTAGAGCTATAATTCACCAGCTCTTTCAATCATCAAGTTTATGGCCATTTTTATTTTAGTAGAGGTAAAATAAATCCCGTAGCCATTCATACCAGAAAATATTCCACTAAACAACCATAGATACACGTGGCATTTCCAATAGTCTGTCATATTAGTTCATTAACAACTCATTTCCACCTGCCCTTAGCACTTGTTATGTAACACAGACAAGGTTTTGGTCCACATCAAAGTTGTCTTTTATCTCTTAACCTTCTCATTGATCCTTTATTGGAATTGTACCACTTTAGGAAAATCATTGGATGAAGCTTCCAATGCTTTTCATCTATGTTCCTAGCTACATCAAAATATTTGCATTGAAATTTTCTATAGGGAAACTAATGCAAATTCATAAATTTGACCTCAAGCTTGAGGTTTCTTTGATCAATTTCTTTTGGAATTTCAATCTGAGGGATGAATCTGAAATATGAATTATAGAAACATATACTAAACATATTTTCAACCAAATACACAAGGAAACTAAGGAAATAAACATAGAACAAATGCACTTCAACATAGCAATGTTGCAAGCCTTTAGGTCATACTTTCCATCATAAACCAGATCTGAAAAATATTCTTTTATAGCATATTTATTACAATGATAAATATTCCCAATTAGATTCTATGTGTTTGTAAAATCACTTGACAAGTCTTCTTAATGTTATGTCAAATATAATCAACACTATAAAGTATTAAATGATAATTAAAACATAAGTTGCAATTCAGATAAGCAAGTACATACAAACAAAATAATATAAATTTTTATAGCCACAAACTCTGTTTATCTAGGGATCAATCCCAACCAAGGATGGTTGCTCCAACAAATATCCAAAATAATATGGCATACACATTGAAAAGTCTTCCTCGGCACCTACACTTATATCAAACAAGTTCTCAAGAGAAACAAGATAGTCTCCCACTATCGTCTCCACATCAAGCACTCCTATTAGCAGGGTTTCCAAATGCCACAAAACCTTTGTTTTCTTCCTTGCAAGAACTACAAAATAAATTTCTCCCTTTGGTCCTCTATGGTTCCTCCCAAACCCTAGCTTCCCTTGTTTTATTTGGGGAAAAATCTAGCCTTGTTCTTGTCTTGAATCTTCTCCAGAACCCTAGTGCTCAAGACAAAGAGAGAAAATACAATGAAAAAGAAGCACAAAGAAACTAGTTCTCTGTAGCTCTCAAATATATGACACAAGGAAGTGATCATATCATTAACATGAATGAACTAATGAAAAGACTCTATCCTTCCTTTATTAATATTAAAGGCACACATGAGTACAACAATATCAAAGTGGAACTTGTCCACAACAACAAAACCTAGCCAACTAAGCATCAAATTAGGCCCACATGTGAAGTGCTTCAACTCTAATTGACATGTTAAGATACAAGGCATGCATTACCAACAAATATGGGTTCCAAGGTGAGTGATCCACAAGATGTGTCCAATGCTACTCCTCTAAAGGTTTCGAATGCTGCAATGCTCCCTCCTATTCCACATGTGCGTTTGGGTCAACCGCACCTACACAATTACTTCTCAACCCAAGTATCCTAATTTAAATCACAAGCCATTAGAGGAATTTTGAGGTCTAAAATGGGGCTCCTAAGGAAAATAATAAAATAATATTTATTAATTTTGGAGGAAGAAGGAAAAAAACTACTTTTTGTGTTTGTATTTTCGACATATCTCCCTCTGTTTTTACTTAAATTTTGATTGAGAGAGTTCATTGGATGCAGAATTTGATTCTGCATCCAATGAGTACCCACACTGCATACTTTCTACAGACCTTACTACCCCAAAAACAAGAAATACCTAAAGAAACATAATGATGATGTCATCATCACATTTTTTCAGGTATTTCTTGCTTCTGGGGTAGCGGGGTTCGTCAAAAGTATGCACTATGGGTACTCGTTGGACGATAAATCAAATTCCACATCCAAAAATCTCTCTCGATCAAAATTTGAGTAAGAATATAGGGACATATGTCGAAAATACAAACACAAAAAGTAGTTTTTTTTATGACAAATTTGTCAATTCAACCATTATGGTTGACTCATTTTATTGAAATTCTATTGGTTCTTGAATTCCAACTCACAAGAAATTATTCTTGGCATGTTTTCTGATAAGGCCCATTTTAGACCCCAAATTTCCTCTAATGATCCATGTAAGTAACCAAGTTTCCCCATGCTACCTAGTTTTCAATGAATTCCTCCAAGATGGTAGATTCTCCTCTGAGTGTATTTTTCCTCCCAAGAAAGCAACAAACCCCCATGTGCACACCTCAAGAATAAGTTATGAAGTTACATCGGTCTCTAAATTCCCAAGGAAGAATACCACATAAGAATCAAGACAAGGCATGTAAATACATGTGGATTCTATCTACAATGTGTATGTCTATCATGGTGCAACCAAGGGTAATTGATATGCGATGCACCCCACATCACATGAAGCAGTGCCAAAAATGGTGTAATCACTATCAAGGTAACCTTGAAAGCTAACACTTCATCTTTACAAGGAAAGTGATTTCATAGAACCTTGTCTACTCCCATTGCAATTTAACCAAACCCACCATTTGCAAACTTGAACATGTTGCAGTCTTAGGAATAATCATTTCCCCTCATAAAAAAACTAGTACAAAAATCATTCTCCTCCATCAAGGAATTACACCTCACCCCCTTAAAACAACTGGAAGTCTCAGAAATGGAAGTCACCAATGCATTATGGTTACCAAATCTCATAAGAGAAAACTCACCCTCATTGAATATTTGGGTACTCCTACATGCTCTTATGCATCCTACAATATTTGAGTAAGTTGTCTCGACTTATTTCATAATGGATTAGAGGATGAGGTTATGTCCATTCTCAAGCACTCATTGTTCACACCTATCTATGATTCTTCTTTTTCCTCTAAATCAACATCTAGAACAACAACCCTCTCACTCCCTTCAATAATTGAAGATAATATATTTGATCTATAGGAGGATACATTCTCATCAAAATTCATATCTCGACTCACCATAATTTTTCATTGTGTTGGAATGTATATCCTTAAGATTAAGAAGTCTCATTGTGTCCAACAAAATAATATACTATCATAAGCTACATCTTGATCCTCCGCTTTGTTAGGGGCTTTACCAGTTTTGAATCTAAATGAACATAAAATTGGACCATTAGAAACCTACAACACTTCAATATCCTTCATATAATATTCATGGGACAAAGTCTTCAAACACCACATCAAGGTTTTTTCAGTACATCTTACAAACATGATTACACATACATACAAGACCACGATAATTGGATCAAATTTATCAAAATCACAAAGCTAAAAGTATGCACAAATCATATTCATCTTGAAATACCAATGTCGTAGTGAAAAAAACAACCCATATAAGGCCTTCAACATAGTGTAAACATGGGTTTCTTTCCCATACACCTTAAAAAATCTATCAACTAAATCAAAACCCTCAACAAGGTCAACTCCCTCTTTTTGAGATAATCCAACAACCTTTTCATAGTATTCTCAATACTTCCATTAATTTCAAGCTTAGAATCAATCATTGATGAGAATATCTAGGCACATACATCATCGAATACTTGCCAACTCGGTTTGTCTTTTTGCTTCTCTATGGTTGTCTTGCTGAGAACTCATGGAAAAATGCACAGGTTGTGATGCATCCTACTTTTTGATGTTGTTTATATGAATCAATTAGGAATATTATCAAAAAATAGAAACTTAACCTTCTATTGAACATGTCAATTGGAAACAATGTAATCAACACAAAGTCATTCAACTAAAGATTTGCACATCCTTGTGTCAATTGAAGCAATTTTATTAGGATTCACCTTGGTTTGTTCAGGTTTGGGTTGAGAATGGCTATGAGAACAGAAATTTATCTCATTTTATCAGAGCCATACGTCCTTGCTCATGTTCCCTAAAGTAGGTGACAGACTATAATGAATGCTTATTTGGTGTTAACTACATCAAAAACTTGTTACTCTCTCTATTACGTATGAGGACTTTCTAGAAATGGTTGCATTAGTTTAATTAGTCCTCAGTGCACCTTCCTAGCTCCCTGTTACTATGTGGGTACCTTTGATACCCAGAAAAACAAGACTTCCTAAAAAGGGAGCTAACAATGCTTGGTGCAAGGATTGGAGCAAGGATTGGATCACCTATGGCTGCATGGTTTGATCGTGTTGCTAAAGGGTGCCTTCCTAGCCTTTGTCTTTCTACTCGCCCTATAGTTTGAGCAGGGAGCTCCAATCGAGTGTTTCATTTCCACACAGAGTTATTTTGATGTGTACATATTTATCTCATGTATGTTGGAAGTGATTTGTATGTTTCTTTGGATTACTATAGCATTGAACAAGGCAGCTGCAACTCTGTGGATGTCGAAATAATTTATTGTCATTACTATTCATGGGTTGTTTTCTGAGCATTTGTTATCTCCTTGCCTTTTCTATATAGAGCAAGTGATAGCTGTGAGTTCTAGAAAGAAGACTATGTTTCCTTTATTGGATATAAAATCCCAAAGAAAAGGATTCAAGACACAACATGGACCCGGAAGAAAAAGAGGAAATTGGACAGCTCGATATTATAAAAACATGTGCATTGTGCAAAGGTTTCAATTGCTTTATTCAAGCTTTAAAACAGGTTTATGCCAGGTAATTGACAAACTTGATCTAAAATATGGATTGAAGTTGCTTGCATTTGTTGAAGGTCTTGAATAGGAGGATTATCTTTTGGAATAGTTCCAAGTTTTCTACAGACAGAAGCCTTCTGAAGGTTCTATGGCTTCAGGTTTTCAAAGACTTGGAAAAGTTAAGATTCTTAAATAAGAAATCAAGATTTATTCCTAAAAACAAATGATATCGGCACCATGCATCATCAATGAAAGAAAAGACACTTTTGTTCAACTATTTGCAAACACAAATTGTCAGGTATCAGAAATATTCCAGTTAAAATTTGAAAGACAGTTGGAATTCAAGGCAATGAAACTGTATGAGTAGATTAGTGCTAGGATAATCATTGTTCTAGCTAATCTAAGGTTAGGAACCATTAAATTATTGTTTTTTTAGAGCAGTGAAAACACCAAGTCTGTAGTCTAAAACAAATGTGAGCATATTCTCTCAAGCTTGAGACATGTTCATCTCCCTTCCCCACAATGAGGAAACATAGATTCTCTTCTTCGGCCCACATAACTAGCTTATTGCTTTCTCCTATCATCTAGACATGAGGTGCATAGCTCTCTTATTAAACACCAACACAAACTTCTAGCATTTGAGGCCCCTTAGTTGTCCGATCAGGGGATAAACAAATCATTTCACTTTTCCACTGTATCTATGAGACATTGTGAGCATCCACTGTCACATGAGAATGGTAACACTACAACATAGCATTCAATCAATAAATGCATTATTTGTTAATTAACCCTTGTATTAATTGACTTGGCCAAGGAGGGTGATATTGATAGAAAACATTGCCTCATAGACTTGGTTTTCCTTGCGCAGATCAGTATATTACCAAAATATTCCTCTCTTTCATGGCCTTGGATGGTAGCATAGACATATTGTAGCCTTGATCTCACCTCTTAGATATTCCATTGTTTGATGGTAAGTAAACAAGTTAATGACATAAACATCAAAAGTCACTAAAAATGGCATGTCTTCTTATATTGACAAATGAAAGTTTGAAAGTTGGGCATATGTTGATTCAAGTTTCTGTCAATGCAAATTCCAACATGCTTGTGGCTAATTGCTCATGGCTCTTCCACTATTATTTCTAGGTTCCAACCATCTATGCAAATGACCATATTAATAGCTGACCTAAGAACTTTAGTCTCATCAATATCCTTTCTCTCAAACCTGACAACACCATATACACCTAGACCATCATTATGGTATTAGCAATATCAAGTGGTTGTGGAAGACCATAAAATTACCATTACTTATTTGTAAATACATCACATGTTAATGGATAAACACTAAAAATACCTCATAATGGGTGACCATAGAAGAAACCTCCTATGATCAGGTAGCTTCAGACAAGTCTGATCAACAATGTTAATGACCATCAACCTTAGGTTCCCTTTATAGATAAAACATCAAGCAAGTCTGCTGACAATATAATTGAATAGGTTCTATCTGGTTTACTGTTATCAATTAAGTACCTATTTGGTCTTCCCATTCTACTAACTAGCCTTGCACGAAATTGCATAGACAAACCACTTATTGGTGTAGTGATAAACTTTCTCATATGTATGTTGATGAATCTCTGAGGCTACCATTTCCTCAAACGTAGACCCGAGTATATAATTATGTATTTTTCTCTATTTAAAAAAACCCTATTTAGATAGAAGGTGGATATATTCTTATGAATGGAAAACAACGATAGGTGTTTATGAAAACCCTATTATGTTTCAAGGTCCAGTGTGCCCATGGTTGGAACTAATGTCTGTGTAAACTAATCTGAATCAATTGAGTAAGGACAATTAAAAATGATGTGACAGACTCTAAGTTGCCAACCATATGAGAAAACAGTGTATATTTCCCAAGTATCAGACACACATTATACATCGATAGTAACTCTATGAGACTTCAATATCTTAATTAGAGATTGACATGAATCATGCCAACTATGATTGCATTATAGATGTGTTCAAGTCAGAACAATGGTGAATCCCTAAACACGTTTTGCCACTTGATATTTCTTGTGGCATGTTTTTGCGTTGGAACTCAGTAGCTTTACATAGAAGGTGGACACTATCTTGTGAATGGAAAACTGTGGTGGATGTTATGAAGCCCCATTCCATCTCAAGGTACAGTGTACCCAGTGTTAAATTTGATGTCTATATGTAAACTGACTGGAATCAATGAAGATTGAACAATAAAAAATTATGTGATGGACTAAATTGTTGACCAAGTGAGAAAACAGTAAATGTGAAAAGTATCAGACAAACAATATATACTGGCAACAGTTCTACAATTTTAATGATTCAAACGTCAGGGTTTTTCTTGTCTATACAACTCTGGAAGAAATGAACATGGTGTATCCTAGCTTTTTCAGAAAGAACACCATAACAAAAGATAACCAATCATTCTCTAGATATATACCTTGGGAGATCGCTCCTTTGCTGCTCAAATCCAACAGAAGATGGCATACAAATCTAAAGGACTTAACATGAAGATTAATCCCCTCCCAAAAGCATAGAAGTCCTCTCAGAAAAAGACATTCTGAGAAAAGAGCTATTGGTAATTATTAGTTTTATATTTGAAATGTGCAGTGTTGACTATAAAAATTGACCCACACTTGATTAAAATTTCTAGAAAAATATCATCAATCTGTGGTCTAGCAACAAGGTTGAGTGCTCATAGCAATGATGGCTCAGGCTTAAAACCCAAAAGTCTTTCTCCCAGTACATTTGATCAAAGTGTTTCAAGATTAAAGTCAGATCAAGGTGGCTACACTACTTCCAAAGTGTTAAACTAAGATGTTTTCAGTGCTAATACAGTCTTCTATGTGAATGATACTAAGTGAATGAGACTAAGTGCAATTCTTGGGTGACTTTGACAAAATTATTGATCAAAGTGTTTCAAGATGAGAGTCAGGTTAAAATGGCTACACTATTTCCAAAATGTTAAACTAAGATGTTTTCAGTGCTAATGCATTCTTCATTCTGTGAATGAGACTAACTGAAATTTTTGGGTGAGTTTGACGAAATTATTAACCAAGAGGTATAATTGCAACATATCTCTCATAAAAGTCTCCTAGGACCTACCCACTCCAATTAGAAACAGGGTTAAAAACTTCAGTTAACTATACAAGTAAAAATGTTAAGAATTTGATGAGTGGTGATTTATGAAAACTCAAATCAAGCAATAAGAGAACCAATTGAATGAACCATATCTAATACCTTGTCCCCTATTTAACATAGAACATTGATAATGTTATAGGGAAATGATTTGACTAAAGAGTACCAACCATGCGACCATTACTTACATCCCTCTACCATAACTACCCAACATAAATGGATAATCCTAGAATCTAATAAAATGGGTAATAAAAAACGCCATTGCTTTCAACCGATCTAAGTACACAAGTCATCACATAAAGCAATTTGGCCAATAGATCTATGTAAATAAACTCAAAATTTCACAACCCAGATAAGCTAAATACATTGCATCTCTTCCTATTCTTACATAAGAAGCAGAGATCGAAAACATGTAGAGAAAGACAAATAATTGAAGGGAATTTGTGAGTACTGACCGTCTCCATCCTTGTCAAACAAACTGAAAGCCTCCTTGAACTCAGAGATATCTTCCTCTGTTATCTTGTCCATAATTTTCACATAATGTAAGCAGATAGAGCACCCGAGGAAACAAGAGGATGCTCTAACTGGATTGCCTTGAGTCAAAGACCGATCTTACTTTCTTCTGCTTCTCCTTGTTCCTTCTCAAAATAGAACAAGGGATGACTTCAATTGATCTATACCTTTGTTTATCTAAGTTGAGGAGATGCAATGTATGATATATATGGGTGGTGGGTGCAAAACCCCGAGGTGGAAAAAAATCGTATGGTTTTTTAGTTGTAATGGGAGGTGTCATTGTTCCTTTGAATAAATCGTGGGATTGAAAAGTGAATATTCTTGAAAATAAAAATAGAAGGAAAAGCGACTAAATTTATGCTACTCTTATAATCAGTACCATGTGCCCTGGAAAATAATTGCTAATGAGCTCCATGGCTGTTGAATACTATAACTTACACCCAAAATAAAGCCAACAGAGTGCAAAAGAATAATATCCAATGAGGAAAATCTCATCAAGATGTGGTCTAGCAACAAGGTTGAGTGCTCACAACAACTAACCTGTAAAAAGCATGCATATAAAAGAAGATTCAAGAAACTAACCTATAAAAGGCCTGCAGATAGAAGGAACTTTGTGAAATTGCTTTCCATGTTTCTACTCAACCACTGTAAAGACCGATTTGCAATAGAAACTAGGCTTGATGTTGAGCCTGAGTCTCGACTCTTGCACCATTATATAGGTAAAAAACTTCCTCACTTGACTAAATTTATCCATGTTTTCCTCAAATATGGACCAAACCCAGTGAAAAAAATTCCCCAATTGATTAAATCTCCACATTTTACTCAAATAATTGTCCACAAATCCAAATCTAGGATGAACTATGTCCAATTTACCCCAATCGAGGTCGAAGTAAGACCAGTTTACTGAAATATTCATAAATCCCGGAGAAATAGCAAATTTTTAATTGTATTATACATAAATCCTGGGCAAAATACCAATTTTTCAACCTATTATCCATAAATCTGGCAAACCATCTTCATTTCTCCTCCCAATCGAAAAAAATCGGGTGAATTTGCGAAAATATCTCCTCCGAGTTGGAAAAATTCGGGCGAATGTGGGAAAAAAATCAATATTTTTGTGGGCTAATATTCATTTTCCAGTTTTTCCCTCTTTCAGGATGAATGTGATTTATCTTGGGGAAGCTATATACAAAATAAACAATGGGTGAATTTACTAAATAAAATAAAAACATTTTAATATAAAAATTCGCCCACCTTTTTTTTGGTAACCCTTAAAATTTTCCCTTAAAATCATCCCTGAGTGATAGAGAAGGAGCAGGGACAAGAGAGAGAACAGCTGTTGGATATCATCTTATTGTCTTTGGGTTTTACTGTTTCCATTGGTGCTTATTCTATCTCTGAGGAAGTTGCAGGGTTTTCTCCTTTATGGTTTTCTCGAGAAAAAACTTTGTGTCCATTTCCTCTTGTGATTGATTGTTGTGCATGTTATTCTATCAGATAAGATTCGAAGATCATATTTTCTAATTGATAAAAATCTAACATGGTATCAGAGTTAACTTGAGAAGAAGATACTGTGCAGCTACAGAAGCTAGGGCTTCTTATTTTTTGGGTATCTCTCCACAATCCATCAAAAAAAAGGAGGCTAGGCTAAATATCCATTGAAGGGCACATCTTTCTGTCAAAGCAGAATATGATTTTGAGCACTTCCAATTTTTGACCTACCACTACATTAGGAAATTAGGGATTTTCACTAAAGAGGAATTTTTAAGTGAGCCTAGGCTAGGATTTCTCTCCTCCTCAAAATCGAAGTTTAGAGACAAAAATCGAGCTTTTTGGTTGGGTAGAACTCTAGGAAACTCAAAACCTAATTTGCCCTAGAACCAGAAAACCAAAACTACAAAAGATAAGCTCCAGATCTAGTTTCTAGCCTCTCCAATTGGTAATATATAACTCTTTTGTATTTCCATTTGAGGTTCTCAGTGAAGATGTCTCATCACACCAAGCTTGATGAAAATCTTGAGGGAGATGATAACTTCTGATACTAGAAGTATAGGATCTTCCTCATCCGGGAAGAAAATGAGTTGGACTCTTACATCAATGAAGAGGTTCCAATTCCAGAGGGAGATGAGGCTAAGGAATTACACAAAGATAAATTGGTCACGGTGAAGAGGATTATTGCTGATTCAATCAAGGATCACCTCATTCCATAGGTGTCCTCCCTAAAGACACCTAAAGAAATTTTTGTTGCCATGACCAAGCTATTTGAAGGGAAGAACATAAACTAGAAGATGACTTTGAGGAACTAGTTGAAGAGTGTGAAGATCCATAATGGAGAGACCATACAGTCATACTTTACAAGGGTCTCCCAGATCAAAGAGCAACTTGAAGCAGTGGATGAAGAAGTGGAGAATGCAGAAATTGTGATGACCACCTTAAGTGGTCTCCCTAGGTCATGGGGATCTTTCATTCAAGGGATTTTTGCTAGAAGAAATCTAGTAACCTTCAGTACACTGTGAGAGGAATGCGCACAATAAAAATCTTGAATAGTATCCCAAGAAGAAAAGATGGGAAGTGAAGATCGAGCTCTCAAGGTACACTCCAAAAAAATCAGGTGGGACTATCATCATCCTAAAGGTAAGCATTCTCACAAAAATAAATCTAGAAGATCTCAGCTCAAATGTTTCACCTATGATGAGATAGGACATTATGCCATAAATTGTCCTCAAAACAAAAGTAACTCTCACAAGAAGAAGGACAAAAGAAAACATCATGCTAACACTGCAGAGGATGATGATATTCCTAGAAAAAGAGTCAAATAAGAAAGTGAAGGTTCTTGAAGTGATGAAGAGTATGTTCTGATTTCTTCCCTCACGGGAACTATCACACATGGAAGTAATGATTGGCTTATAGATAGCATGAATTCCAAGAATATGACGAGATTCAAAGAGTCCTTTGTGAAACTATCTGAACATGAGTCACCTCACAAGGTGAAGGTTGGGGATGATTACCAGTATCTAATAAAAGGTAGTGGTGAATCCTCCTATAAGCTAGACTCTGGAAAGTTTATGAAGATGAAGGATGTCTTATTTGCACAAGGACTAAAGAAGAATCTCCTCTCCATATCTACATTGGATGCAAAATGAATGAGGGTTTCATTTGTAGATGGCCAAGTCCCTATG
The DNA here is from genome assembly GCA_001517045.1 of Pseudotsuga menziesii. Classification (NCBI taxonomy): domain Eukaryota; kingdom Viridiplantae; phylum Streptophyta; class Pinopsida; order Pinales; family Pinaceae; genus Pseudotsuga; species Pseudotsuga menziesii. The sequence goes on from LPNX010724992.1 coordinate 81,553, forward strand.
TGGCCAAAGGGAAAGACTATAGATGATGCTATATTGATTGGAGAGCAAGAGGGAGGACTATGCAAATTGAAGGGCCAACCAGAACAAGATTCGGTCCATTACTCAGTAGAGACAAATGGACTTTGGCACAGAAGGATTGCACATGTGCACTATAGAGAACTACTACTTGCAAGAAAAGTTATTGAAGGTCTTATAGAAATACAAGCAAAACATCATAGTGTCTGCAAAGGATGTGCAAAAGGAAAGAACACAAAGAAGACATTTCCAAGTAGTGAGAGAAAAGCAAAAGGAATCTTGGAAATCATCCACTCCATTGTATGTGGTCCTATTGCATCAAGTTCATTGAGTGGGTATGTGTAATATGTTTATTTCATTGATATTTTTTCTAGGAAGACATGGATATACTTCTTGAAAAACAAAGATGAAGTATTTAGAATGTTTAAAGAGTTCAAAGCCTTAATCGAGAACCACACAGAAAATAATATCAAGACATTTTGATCAGACAATGGTGGAGAATTCACATCACATGAATTCAATGAATTATGCAAATATTTAGGGATGAAGAGGGAGATGACCACTCCATACAATCCAAAACAGAATGGGGTTGTAGGAAGGAAGAATAAAATGATTATGGAAGCTTCAAGGGAAATGATTCATGATCAAGATCTTCCCACGCATCTATGGGTAGAAGCTTCCAGGACAGCTGTGTATGTACATAATAGTACTCCACACATAATACTTGAGAACAAGACACCTGAAGAAGTATTTTTCAGCAAGAAACCTAAGGTCAACCATCTCAGAATATTTGGTTGTCCAGTATACATACACATTCCAAAAGAAAAGAGGACAAATTTAGATCCTTTAGGAAAGAAGGGTATATTTTTGGGATATAGTGAAAGCTCGAAGGCTTACAGAATATACTTCATAGGATTCAAGAAGATTGACATTAGCAAAGACATAACATTTGACGAATATTAAGCTTACAAAAAATCCAGAAACAAACCTATTTAATACCTTGAAGAAGAGGAGCACCCAGAATTCAAGAAACATCTATGAATGATGCAACTCAAGAAAAATATCTAGAAATAGAACCCCAGGAACTTTAGATCCACCATAGGAAAAGAATACTCATAAGAGGAAACTTGCATCGGTACGAGAGGTTATCGAAGGTGTAGAAAGATATGGGGCTCCAGAAGAAATGTAGAGAGACAGGAAAAGAACTAGGTCCTACTATGATTATGTAGCTCTATTATGTGACATCATTGATAAAGAAACTTCCAACTATGAAGAATGACCGAGAGGAAAGAATGGAAGGATGCCATGATCGAGGAGTATCAGTTGATCATGAAGAATGATGTCAGTGATGTTTTCCCAAGACCATAGGGGAAGTCTATTGTGACTTCCAAGTGGATCTACAATATCAATCATGCTGCAGATGGAAGCATAGAGAAATATAAAGCAAGGGTTTTTACTCATGGCTTCTCCCAGAAATAACGAATATATTATGAAGAAACTTTTGCACCTATATCTAGATACACTTCCATCATATCAGTACTTTCTTTGGCTACAGTAATGAAATGGAAGATACACCAGATGGATGTCAAGACTACTTTCTTGAATGGTGTATTGGAAGAGGAAGTGTATGTGGAGTAGCCACTCAGTTTTGAGACAAATGACAAGGAGACTCATGTGTGTAAATTGAAGAAATCCCTATACGGTTTGAAATAGGCATCCAGGACATGGTGTGATAGAATTGACAACTTCCTATCCAGTTTGGGATTTACCAAGAGTAAAGCAAATTCCAACCTCTACTACAAGGTTGAATAAGGGAACCCACTGATAATCCTATTATATGTAGATGACATGTTTGTAACATGTGAGGATGTGTTGATTGCTGATGAGAAGAGGAAGCTTGCTGCCAAGTTTGAGATGAAAGACTTGGGTATGATGCACTACTTTCTAGGCATTGAGGTGTGGAAAAATACAAATGGAATATCCATGGGACAAGAAAAGTATGTAGTAGAGATCTCGAAGAGGTTCGGGATGATGTACTGTAAGGCCATGACCACACCTATGGAGTTGAACCTGGACCTATTGAGTGATGCTTTATTAGAGTCAGTTGATTCTATGATGTAATGTCATATGATTGGGTCCTTGATGTACCTAACGAATACAAGACCACATATTTCCTTTGTTGTGAACACATTGAGCCAGTTCCTGATGGATCCCATACATGTTCACCTGATTGCTGCAAAGAATATTCTAAGGTACCTGAAGGGTACATATGATTATGGGCTCAAGTATGAGGTGAATCAAAAGATTAACCTAGAGGGTTACGTGGATTCTGATTGGGAAAGAAGTGACGTTGATAGGAATACCACTTCAAGGTCCTATTTTAGTACGGGATCAGGTGTGATCTATTGGTTTAATAGGAAGCAATCCTGTGTGGCACTGAGTACATCCGAAGCAGAATATGTCATAGCTTGTTCAACCCAGTTGTGAGGTAGTGTGACTGAGGATGCTACTTATATATATTGCAACAACCAGAGTTGTGTGAAGTTGTTAGAGACCCCGGTGTTCCATGCCAAGTCAAAGCATATCAAGATAAAATACCACTATATCAAGGATATGGTGCAGAGGAAAGTAGTGAAGCTCCAATATGTTTCTACAGACGAACAGATAGCTAATGTGTTGACTAAGCCATTAGATGGAGTGAAGTTTGAGTACATCCAGGAGAAGCTTGGTGTTCTCTAGATAGAGCTTCCTTCCAAGGGGAAGTGATGAGTCCATGAGCCCTTCTCACATGGTGGTAGGCGGGGCCTCCCATGGTTATATGTAAGTGCAGATCCATTCAGACATGGGGGTAGGTTGGGCCTTCCCATGGTCATATGTAAGTGCAGAGCCATTCTGACATGGTGGTAGGCGGGGCCTCCCATGGTCAGATGCAAGTGAAAATCCATTCTAAAATGGGGGAAGGATGGGCCCTTCCATGGTTATATGTAAGTGTAGATCCATTCTGACATGGGGGAAGGATGGTCCCTCCCATGGTCAGATGTAAGGGCTAGGCCATTCTGACATGGTGGCAGGCTGGGCCTTCCCTTGGTCAGATGCAAGGGCTGAGCCATTCTGACATGGGGGCATGCTGGGACCTCCCATTGTTAGATGTAAGGGCTGGGACATTCTGACATGGGGTTAGGATAGGCCCTCCCATGATCAGATGTAAGGGTTGGGGCCATTTTGACATGGGGGCCCTCCCATGGCTAGATGTAAGGGATAGGCCTTTCTGGCATGGTGATAGGCTGGGCCTTCCATGGTCAAATATAAGTGTTGGGTGGTCATTTTCGATGTAGGTGAGAGGCTAGGCCTCCCATGGTCGGATGTAAGCCCTGAAGGAGATGAATACCTACATGGAGGCTATGCCTACAACTAGCATGAAAAGGGGCATTAGAGGAAATTTGGGGTCTAAAATGGGCCTTATAAGAAAACGTGCCAAAATAAGTTTTTGTGAGTTGCAATTCAAGAAACAATAGAATTTCAATAAAATAAGTCAACCATAATGTTTGAATTGGCATATTTTTCATTAAAAAAAACTAATTTTTTTGTTCGTATTTTCGACATATCTCATTGTGTTTTTACTCAAATTTCGATTGAGAGAGCTCATTGGATGCGGAATTTGATTCCGCATCCAACGAGTACCCACACTGCATACTTTTGATAGACCCCGCTACCCCAAAAACAAGAAATGCCATAAAAAAAATGTGATGATGATGTCATCATCATGTTTTTTCTGGTATTTCTTGTTTTTGGGGTAGCGAGGTCCATCAAAAGTATGCAGTGTGGGTACTCGTTGGATGTGGAATAAAATTCCACATCCAATGAGCTCTCCCAATCGAAATTTGAGTAAAAACACAGGGAGATATGTCGAAAATACGAACACAAAAAGTACTTTTTTTCTTTCTTTCTCCAAAATTAATCAATATTATTTTATTATTTTAACTATTATTTTATTATTTTAACTATTATTTTATTATTTTCCTTAGGAGGCCCATTTTAGACCCCAAAATTCCTCTAATGTTGGCTCTGTAGAAATTCCCATGATGAGTAGAATTGAGAGATAGCACCATTTGATCGAGATAACAGAGTAGTGATGATGATGATCCAGTGATGATCCAGCTTTGATGATGATCCAGTGATGATGATCTAGTGATGATGATCTATACTTGATCCAGAGAAGAATACTTATGTTGATGAATTCTGTTAAGAGAGCACCTTCCTAGTTAAGATGGAGTGTTGATGTATTTGTAACTTCAGAATGTATTCACTTATGTATTTCATATATTTTATTTGATTAGTCCTCGATGTTCCTATTGGGAGAATCAGTAATGTAAAAAATTCATGTAAATTCATATAGGTTAACACTCCTTGATTATTATGGGTTAAATTCCCTACAGTTGTGGGGCACTAGGGTTATTAGAATCTCCTAGAGAATTCATCCCTGGTAATTTGTTTTCAAGTCAAAAACTAGTATAAATAGAGAGTGAGCCTTTCTATTTATCACACAATCACTCACACTCAGTTGTAGCACATGAGTGAGAGAGAAGGGGATGGGATAAGAGATAGAACAACTATTGGATATCATCTTATTGTATTTGGGTTTTATTGCTACCATTAGTGCTCATTCTATCTCTGAGGAAGTTGAGGGGTTTTCTCCTTTATGGTTTCCCTGAGGAAAATATTTGTGTCTATTGTCTCTTGTCATTGATTGTTGTGCACATTATTCTCTTGGATAATATCCTAATATCATAATGACTAATTGATAAAAATATAACAAAAATGTAATTTGGAATGGTTGGGCATAAGCCCTGGTGCCTTCCATCTAGATGTTGAGCATAAGATCTGGAGCATCAAATCCTAAGCCATTGTATCCCTAGCTATATCATACAAGTAAATCCAAGCATTAGTGTTGAGTGAAGAGATATGGAATTGCACTAGGTTTGTCACTCCTTGCTTTAGCATTGAGTATGGGCTCTATTTAGCACTAGGAGTTACTGAAAATAATTTAATAATTTTCAAGTTAAAACGACTCAAGAAAAATATTGATCTCATTAGACTTATTTATAACTGATTAAATGAAAATTTGAATTTATGTATTCTTATCAAGTTATTAAAATTGCACAATGATCTAGGGACTAAACACAAGTCTCATCAAGGATTAATAACAAATAACTCATGAAAATGGTGTAATTAGGCTATGGAATGAGTAGCCTCTCTATATATCCACCCAAGAATGAGAAATTACATTACAATGTCATGCTGCAAGCATGAATGACAAGTAATTCGAATTCCTAAGGAGGTCATTCAAATTGAATGAGTGATTCTAGCTTAACTAAATGTAAGCCACAGTCAACAGTCAAGTTAACCACTGATCAAAACCCTAATTGACTCAACTGAGCCCTAATTGAAGTCAAAGTGTAATAAATGACTAATTTTTAACCGAAAGAGATCAGGCACATGTCAGAGCAAGCCAACCATGAAGTGGTAGCGCTTCAATGACTCTAATGAACCCAGATGAGGTTAACTGAAGTGTAACTGAACATCAGAAGTGGTTGGAGGCACCCCTGTTGTCTCCAGTTCATTAAATAATCATTAAAAAATCAATTTAATGAAGGGAGGTGCCTTCACTTTCCTATTTAATTGATTGTAACCATTAGTTAGCAATAAAGTGCATTAATGACACTCAGATCATGCTCGGAGTTCTCCAGTTAGCCTCCCCGAATGTAGGAGAAGGCTAAGTTAGCCTTGTTGACTGAAGGTAGGCATGGATGTGATCTAGATGATGTCATTTAATGCTCCACTAATGTCAATTAGGTCAATACTACTTAGGATAGCGGTTTAACTAGGTCAGACTGGCCAAAATGAGTGTGTAAGGTGGTAAATGTCTCCAACATCCCCCTTAAGCTATACTAGAGAGGAGTTAGAAAACATAAATGCATAAAAATGATAGGGCCCCAACAACTAAGGCCACAGGTCACCCTATACAATGTTGAAAATGAAACAATGCTCAAAAACAAACTAAGTGAGGAAAAGAGGAAAAACCCAGTGGGAAAAAACCCCCTCAAGCTGAACACTGAAAGTAGTCTGAATCAACCTAATGAACTCACCCCCAATAGTGAACAGAGTTAAGTAAAATTATTTTCTTAAAATATCTTGGTGAAGATGTCTACAATCTGCTCATCAGTCAAGCAGTATTGTAGAATGATGGTCCTTTCATGCACTAGCTCTCTGATATAATGCATGTGGATCTCTACATGCTTGGTCCTCTTCCTGGTAACTGGATTCATGGATATCTAATACATTTTAGACCATAATCCCATTTCTCAATTTTGAGCCACAAAAATTGTTTTAGGAGCCCCAAATCACTCATTTCAAAGGCATTGTGGAGAGCAATTTTGATGGCTGAAATGGGGGAAACTGTGATACTTGTGATCAGTAAGTCATCAAAATATAAAAAAATAATGATCAAGTGACTATAAAACTATTGTAAATACACATTTGTATCTGATCTACACCTTTGGAAGTTTTGCAAGAGAAGGAAGGCATCCATCTTGGAATACCACTCTCTTGGGGCCTGTTTTAACCCGTATAGTGACTTCTTTAGCTTGCAAACCAAAGATGGATCAGTTATGTAGCCCTTAGGATACTTCATTTATATCTCCTCATGAATATCACCATGTATAAAGGCTGACTTAACATCCATATGATGCACTTCCCAGTGCTTAGATGTTGAAATTGCCAAAACTAGGCAAATGGAGTCCATTTTTCCAACTGGTGCAAATGTCTCATGGTAGTCCACTCCTTGGACCTGAGAGAATCCCTTTGACACTATCATTTCCTTATATTTTCAGTTTCTTCCATCAGCATCAACCTTGGTCCAAAACACCCACTTTCATTGAACCAATTTCCTTCCCGAAGGAAGAGAAACTAGCTCCCAAGTAGTGTTTTTCTGAAGAGAATTCATCTCTTCATCCATGGAAACTTGCCATCTCAGATCATTTAGAGCATGGTAGTAGGAATTTGGGTCTGAAATAATCATCAAATAGCAAGTTTTATACAACAAATTATCAATACAAGAGAGTGCAATAACTGCTCTTTGGAAATTAGACCGGGTTCTCCTTGGATCATCTAGATTTCCAATGTTATCTCCTGCGGAGGAGAGTGTCTATCGGGCCCATCTGGGAAGATGATTTTGCACTTCAGGTTTTGATTCAGCATTTGATGATTACTAAAAACTGATAGCATAAATTATAGGATCCAAATCATGGTCATGACACCCAATTTCATCATCCAAATATTCAGTAGAATAGGAAGGAAATTTAGCAATTTTCTCCTTCACTAGTTCTACCTACTAAAGAAGCTCATAAAACTTGACACTTCTCTTGATAATGATCTGTTTTGTTTTGATATCTAGGAGCTTCAAACATTTTGATTCATTGGGATACCCAATAAACATGCATTCTATGCTTTGCGGTTGCAAATCCCTTCTTTTATCAAGTGGAATCCGGGCCCATGCAGTGGACCCAAACACCCGTAAGTTCGACACATCCGGCTTGTGTCTGAAGTATGCTTCAAAAGGGGTCTTACCTTTCATGGATGAGTGTGGAAGTTCTTAATGTATCTTTCAGAATGGATGGCTTCAGCCCACAAATTTTCAGCAATCTTCTTTGATTCCAACATACAGGTGATCATCTCCTTGAGAGACCGATTCTTCCTTTCTACTACTCCGTTTTGTTGGGGAGTCTAGGGAATTGAATGTTGGAACTGAATACCACTTTGGGAGAATATGTGTAGAAAATCATTACTGACATACTCCCCACCATCATCATATCTCAATATCTTGATCTTAAGCCCAGAGGCATTCTCGATCAAGGCCTTCAATTAAGAATTTTTTTCACATACTTCAGACTTCTTTTTGAGAAAGAAGGCCCATGTGTACCTTGAAAAATCATCAATAAAAGTCAGAAGATACCTTGGTCCATTCATGGATTTGAAGGGAATTGGACCACTGATATCAGAATGTATCAGCCCCAATATGCATGTAGCTCGGTTTTCCTTCCCCCGATCGAACTTGTGCTCACGGTGTTTTCCAATCACACAGCCCTTGCAATTTCTTGTGGTTTCCTCAATGACTGAAAGGCCTTCAATGATGTATTTTTTCTGTAATTGCTGCAAATATTTGAAATTTATATGGCCAAACCTTTCATGCCACAACCTACTAACCTCATTTCCATGAGTTAGTAGAGCGGTGGGATTTGCATCTGGCACAAAGTGGGAGAACTCATAGGCTCTTGCATGATGGTTTGCAAGACCTTTAGCAATGAGTTTCCCGGATGCAGGATTCGTTATATTAACATCATTTGGGCTGAAATAAAATCTCTTAGGCACTCTAGTATGTGTCATCTGATAGACACTATGGATATTTGATGTCAGAGACAGTACATACAAAACATTTGAAAAATAGCCATTCTCAAGATCAACCGTACCTTTTCCTTCTAAAATGATGGTGGAGTCATCTCCCATGTGCATGGGGATGGATTTTCTAGTCTTTAAGGATGAAAATGAGTCTCTTTTAGCCATCATGTGGTTCAAATCTCTAGAATCAATCAAGAGTGCATTGGACTTCGAAGTGCTTGCCACGAGGGAATGACCTTTTTCATGTTGTGGTTCTCGATATTGTTGATCTCTTCTCCAAAATATTTCTGAAAGATTGATGTGATTTCTCTCAAGGAGAGATGTAGATTCATCAAGATTCTTCTTCATGTAGGCATGTTAAAGGTGGAAACCCTTCCCGCAGTATGAACACTTGACTTTTTCCTTTCCATGGTGCCCTTTTCCTTTGTTCTTCCTTCAGCCGGAAGACTTATCATGCTGCTGGTTTTCAACTCTAGGATTAGGAGCATTGAATTTAGTTTTTGTGTTCTTCTGTTGCTTTCCTTTACCATTCAGATCTTTCGTCCCTGAGACATGGAGGGATTGATCATGGGACGATCTGTTGATCCCCATCTGGACAATATTATCATGTTCACTTGTGAGGGACTCAATGAAGGAATTAAGTGTAGGAATCTTCCATCCAGGGGTTATGAGATTCCCTGCATGGAATGTAGAAACAAAAACTGAATAATAATCTCCAAGTTTGGAGAGTATGGCGAGGATGAGCTGATCTTCTACCTTCTCCACTTTGCATTGCTTCAAGAGTAAGACAGTGTTCTCGAACTTAGTGAAAAAGTCATTCAAAGTCTCAAAATTGGAGGGATGGAGAGAAATTAATTCATTTTTGAGCTGGTAAACTCTCAAGTCATCTTGATTTCCATATAGGGTTTCCAATTTGTCCCATATTTCCTTTGGAGTCTTCAATCTCGAAAGATGGAAAAGAAGATCCCAGGAAATAGAAAGGCAAAATAATTCGAAGGCTTCATCCTTCTTGTTCAAGAATCTTGATTTGTCTATAGCAGAACCAGGCTCAATTTTAGCATCCATGGTGAGTCTATAGAGTCCTCTAGAGCACAGTTGAATCTCCATGTCACCTTTACATGAGTGGAATCTGTATGGAGTCAAAATATCTACTGAGGAGGCCATATGGATCGACTGAAGTGAATGCTTCACCAATACAAAAGCTGAAAATCACAACAGAAAGGGCAATATAAGGTCAGACAGCCTGCACATTTTAGGCCTTCATCACACCCAACATAGTCAATCAAGCAAGCTTTATCAACAAGTTCTTTACTTGGGGTATTAACTGGTAATCCTTGTCCTCTGGTCTAGTTCTAGATTTTTGAGCTATTGCTCAATTTTCAGGCAGAAATCTGTCAAAAAGCTTGTTTTTGAGAGATAGAGTTTTGTCCCACCGTGAGCTCTAATGCCATATTAAACTTGCACAGTGATCTAGGGACTAAACACAAGTTTCATCAATGATTAATAACACATAACTCATGAAATTGGTGTAATCGGGCTACAGAATGAGTAGCTTCTCTGCATATTCACACAAGAATGAGAAATTACAATACAATGTTATGCTGCAAGCAGGAATGACAAAGAATTCAAATTACTAAGGAGGTCATTCGAATTGAATGAGTGAGTCTAGCTTAACTAAATGTAGGCCATAGTCAACACTCAAGTTAAAAACTTATCAAAACCCTAATTGACTCAGCTGAGCCCTAACTGAAGTCAAAGTGCAATAAATTACTAAGTCTTAATTGAAAGAGATCAGACACATGTCATAGCAAGACAACCATCAAGTGGTAGCGCTTCAATGACTCCAATGAACCCTGATGAGGTTAACTGAAATGTAATTGAACATCAAAAGTGGTTGGAGGTGCCCTTGTTGACTCCAGTTCATTAAATAATAATTAAATAATGAATTTAACGAAGGGAGGTGCCTTCACTACCATGTTTAACTAATTGTAACAATCAGTTAGCAATAAAGTACATTAATGACACTCAAATCACCCCCGAAGTGCTCTAGTTAGCCTCCCCAAATGTAGGAGAAGGATAAGTTAGCCTCGTTGACTGAAGGTAGGCATGGATGTGATCTAGCTGATCTCATTTAATGCTCCACTGATGTTAATTAGGTCAATAATACTTAGGATAGTAGTTTAACTAGGCCAAATTGACCAAAATGAGTGTGTAAGGTGGTAAATGTCTCCAACACAAGTACTGAAGAACTACCATGTTATACAATGGAATCCAACATAAAATGATGTTTAGATTTGCCTATCATAGTATACCTAACCATCTACCCATTTGACCTTAATAAGGAAGTGTCATTAAGTCTAGGGATCATGGTATACGATTCTCAAAGACAAATGTTAACAAATGTTATATTATTACGTATTTTATACATGGTATGTATAAAGAATAAATATAGTAATAATATTAATGATGAAAGAAAGAAAGAAAAGTTCCATCCATTATTATTTATTATTAAAAGATAATAAATAGTACAATACCTACAAAATTCTAATTAGGAGCTAGTGGAAAGTTCCTAAGTTAAAGTATTAAAAATTACCGAAATTAATTAAAAAGGGTTAAATCAAGAAATCATGGTTTCTTGATTTAATTTCCCCTTTGACTGAAAACTATGTCTATAAAGTCTCAAGGCAAGGAAAGGCTTGGGGTTATGATCTATATTTGGAGAGTTATTATTTTGCTTGTTTTCTCTCAAGTGAATTCTTGGAGAACATTTTCTTGGAAGGAAAAAGGAGAAGTGATCGAGACCTCATATACCAGACTGGAAAACCTACCTTAGAAGCTCTAAGCTAGTTTCATGTTGGATTCCAGCTCGAGAGGATCTAGATTCAAACCAGGAATGCTTCTGGGTCATGTTTGGGTGGAACGTGGTTTTTCCCAAGTGATTCGGTCATCTAATACAGAGGTCAGATATTCCTATGAATTGTTAATGTTGGTTATTTGAGTGTACAGGTTCAGCCATTAAAGAAGCTTCAGATTACAAGTATGAGATCCTATACTACCTCTTCTATTTTTCTACAATAAAAACTGGCTGAATGAGGAAAAGGGTTCACATTATATGTTCTAACCTGATGTGTTTGATTTCTATTTAAAACTTCTAGAGTTTACATTTTTAATTATAACCCTAGGCTGTACTTTACTTCTTATGATATATTTATCCAGGATTTATTCATTTAGTTTACTTCTATAATTTTAATTCATTTAAAATGTTTATCAAGGGTTTTTCACCCTAGTTTTCTTCCTATATTACTTTTACTATTGAATCTGTGTTAATTGTAAACTAGGTTTGATTTCAGATCTATTATGTAACACTCTGGTTTTGACCCCATTTGCATTAAATGTATATATTGTAATTAAATGCGATGTGGAGCTAAAGGAAAAAGCCCTACCATCGATTTAACATTTTCTGTTACGGGGATTAAAATCGTTTTAGATGGTGTATGCAGTGGTTGGTATTTGGACTATATTGGAGTGGGAATGAAGGCTTGGTATGCTTGATAAGAATGGTGTGTTCAGGAGCCTCATAGACAGAACTAAAGGGATGGATTTATTCTCCACAACCCTTGAATAACACTGGAAGGGAAGTCAGGTCTTAAGGGACTGTGTAGTAGAGAAGGGACTTATTTCTTGTGTTGGGTGTGTGTGGGTGTCCTAGAAGTCAGGATAGTTCTGGTGCAGGTGTCCTTAGATATTTAGTGAGCCCACCAGCTTATAAGCTAGCTTTTCCCAACTCCGTGATGGCCTGATAAACCCAACTGTGTTGGCTTGGATGAGTTGTGTCTCTTTGGCTATGTGTGAGCCTGCTTAGTTTCCTTATTCCTTGGGGAATCATGCCCAGCTCGGGGGTTGCAGTGTTGCTGAGAGATTAATGAGCACATTGGCCTATGGTTGGGTGGAATGTTGTAGCAACATAGCTGGTTGTGGAGGAGCTTCTTGATAAGACAAGTATTTTTGTGTGTAAATCCCTGCAATTACATTTGATAATGAATTACAATGAACATGCTGAATGCTTAAATGTATGGATTTTCTTTTTTTGTATGGTAATGATGTGTGCATGCTTTAGTTCAAAGCATTTCAATTTTTTTTTTATGTGTGTGTTCATGGGGCTAGCTTCCCAATTAGATAATGGTATGGTAGCATCCTATTTTCTAGTCGAAGGGTCGAAGATGCTACATATTACCGATTTGTTCTTTGGCCTATATAAGATGCTGATAGATTTCATTTTTCACTAGAACCATGTTTGAATAATTACTAGTTCAGATCTATGCTGCAATTAAAAACTACATTTAATTTAGTATCATCTAATTCTGATAGCAAGAAAACTAATTAAGTATACTATCAGTATATAACCAGTATACTATTAGTATATATATATTCTAACTATTGTAAAATAGAATTATAAATATAATCTATCCGCTCAATATTAAATCTAAGATGAAAACCAACAAAGACCTTTCAAGGTCTTCTTAAACAAATTTATGCTAAATACCAAATCAATTCCTTTAAAATAAACATTATCATAATCAAGAAAACAAATAAAGTATCAAGACCATTCATTGGTTTACGATTTAATTCCTTTTCCAAATCCTTTTTCACAGATCTATAATATTACAGAATTTCATAATAAAAAATAGTATGCCATAAAACAAAATAGTTCCATCTAATATTACTCACAACCATCATATAAACGAAGTAATAAAAGTAGCATTACAATAATTAAATTAAGAACCCTGTAAGCGCAACGAGATCATAGGATCAATTCCTGTGGACCCTTAGTATGCCAAACAAGAACCCACATTATTATCTATACACATAAATCATATAATAACCATGACATTGTACCAAGGTCGCATGAACGAATCTTGTAGACAACATTTTTCCATTTCACATACATAAAAGAAAGTACGGTGCTCATTACATTAAAATATATAATAATGTTATACACCATAATCCAAATATAACCGTCATCAGAAGAAGCGACCCAAGATCGAATCCTATGAGGTATTTTTATTATTATACAGAGCCACGCTATACGCAGTTGGTATGCAGGCTATAAATAAAAGTAATCTTTTAACGTAGAGGTCATAGGACCCTTATAAGCCATACATGCTATAAATATCTCGCCATGGCCCATAAATGATCACACAGTAATCTAAATAACAATTCTATGCATGTCAATGAATCCACCTACATAAAGGATTGCCACTTAGGGTTTACACCCATGACCTCCTTAACATTTTAAGTAACACATATAAAATGAACAAACAATCTATCATACGTTTCCATTACACATTATAAACACCAACTGTAAGTCTAAACCTTCTAAGTTATCACAAAAACCATGGAAAACACTCATGCCATTCATGGCATGGTTTCAACCACACACTTTCAAAATATACATTCTCACAGCTAATACAAATAATGGAAGCAATTCTACACAGTCCAACCACGAAGGAAAATGCCACATAAAAATGCAAAGATTAAATAACAACAACGCAACATAAATTTATTTACACAATAACTAATAAATTCTTAAATCGAGTTTACACAGTCATCCAATGGCCATGTCACCATTGCAAGTAATGGTGCTTCCCTGCTCTTATTTTCATAAATAAAACAAGTTTTACAAGTTACACATAGATCCACTCCAAAATGTACCAAGGATCCCATTGTTCGATTTCCAACAAGTATCATTTAATTACAAACCCCCAATATTTGCAAACCCAAGCTCGAAGTCAAATAAAAAACCCCACAATAAAAATCCAACCAACGACGAGATGCAACTCAGACCCACCCATAAAGTTGAGAGGTGACAAGTGTAAGCTTGTGTAATAGGATTACTATGTATATTATGGAATCACCACGAACAGGTTGAGAAGCTCTGAGATATGTTGCTCCTCACCAAGCTTGTCACCAACAACAACCAAGAAACAAAGGATGATAAGTATGAAACATGATTGAGCCAAAAAACAAACATCAAATGTTGTAAATCCAAACAAGGCCATAACTTTGATAACCTGGAAGTCACCTTCACCACACTGTGCAGAGCTAAGAGCAAACAAACAACGAAACCAGATGACCAAGTCCATTGTGAGCCAAGCCCTAAGTTTGGGCTGCCACAAACTCCAAGGCAAATTAATGGCGCCAACCTGTTACCCATATCAAAGTCCAAAATTCACTTCTCTATAGTCATGCTACGTTACGATTTAGTATACTTTCCAATTCCATGCAAGATCTTAAACCCGTTAAAACCATAGTATATACTTGTCACCCCTAATTCAATGCAAGGTGTAAGTATTGTATGTATCATATACTTTAGACTCTAAGCATTCAAACCATTTCTTAACAATTTCCTTAGGATCTAAGCCAAGGACCATGGCATATGAAATATGCTATGGTAATATTGTTATGTATAGAGCCTAGAAATGGATTTTAACCAAAGATATAAACCTGCCAAGAAAATCAAAAGGATAGGTTAATAATTTTAATAAAATAAATAGGTAGAGCAATTATTCTAGGTTATGAACAATCGCTAATAATCACAATAGGAAAAATAAGTGTCACTTAGATAATCAATTTGGGTCATATAAATGTTAAACATGGTAATTTCCTTGCCACTAACCTGAGACTGTAAGACACAATAATAACAAATAGTAGGTGTATTAATGATCAAAAATGTTCATCACCCCACAACAAGTCTTATCTCTAAATATAAGCTATACGTAAAATTAAAGAAGTGACTTAGTTAAAACTAAACTAAGTAAGCCCACTAGACAAGTAGAAACTTTACCTCTCAGTCAGTTACATGGGAGAACTAGTCCCGCCACTCCTCCCACCTTGGTTTTAAGAACAAAGTTAAGTTAGAACATGTAAATAATAAGTAAACACATGCTGATAGTAAAGAAGTACATAATCAAAGTAGCTACACATACACAACAATGTATACACATGAGAATATCTTAATAATCGGATTTACGACATCCAAAATGTAAAATACAGTAACAAACATAACTTAAAGAAAGAAGGTAAAACATAAGAACAACTTATGATAAATCAGTGGTACATTTAGTGTACATTATATTTCGCATGTCCAATAGTGTCCATGACTAGGTAGTTTATACTAGCCTAATAATTTTTTTATTTTATTTTCAAATTTTGGGGACATTACAACAGGATACTAAAAGAGGTTCATTGAAAGATTCTCCAAGGTTGCACATTCAACCACTTCTTTGCAAAACAAGAGGATAAAGTTTGAATGGACACCAATGTGTGAAGAAAGATTCCAACAGTTGAAGCACCTTCTTACAAGTGCACCAGTTTTGAAAATATCAGACCCAAAAAAATATACTGTGGTGTATATTGATGCATGCGGTCAAGGACTTGGAGGAGTTCTTATGGAAGGAAACCGCTTGGTATTCTATGAGTCAAGAAAATTGAAGGATCATGAGAAGAACTATGCCACTCATGATTTAGAACTTGCAGCCATAGAACATTCTCTCAAGATGTGGAGACATTAGTTAATGGGCAGGAAATTTGAGCTAAGGATAGACCACAGTGGTCTGAAATATTTGTTTGATCATCCTAATCTAAATGCTAGGCAAGCTAGATGGCTAGAGTATTTATGTGAGTTTGATTTTTAAATCAAACACATAAAAGGAAAAGAAAATAAAGTGGTTGATGCACTCAGCAAGAAGGTGCATGAATTGTATGTGGCATCTCTTTGTATTTGCCAACAAGATTTGAGATAGTAGATTGTTAATCATAATTGTGAAGATGAAATGTATGTGCAGATCAGGGAAAAGTTGCAATAGAGAATTATTGAGAAGAGGTATGAGGAATATAAATTGGGAGAAGATGGACTTCTTAATTATAAAAACAAAATTTATATTCCAAATGTAGCATATTTCAGCAGAATTGTTATGGATGAGATCCATCAAATTCCATATTCTGGTCACCCAGGATATCAGAAGACAATTGCTACAACCAAAAAGCAGTATTTTTGCCCAGGAATGAAGAAGGACAATGCTGAGTATATTTCAAAGTGCATGAAATGTCAGCAGGTGAAGGTTGAGCATCAACACCCAATATGTTTGTTGCACCATTTTCCAGTTCCAGAATGGAAATGGGAGTTGTTTCCATGTATTTTATTATAGGGTTTCCAATGACTTGGAGAAAACATGATTCCATCATGGTTTTGGTGGACAAGTATACAAAGGAAACACATTTTATACATGTTAATTCCATGTATAAGACTGATTCCATTGCAAAAATATTCCTGAAAGATATTTTCAGATTGCATGGATTGCCTAAGGAAATAGTTTCTGACAGGGATCCCAAGTTTACTTCCAATTTTTGGAAGGGTTTGTTTGCAGATTTGGCTACCAAGTTGAACTTCAACACTTCCTACCATCTTCAGACTAATGGATAGACATAGAGAGTGAATCAAGTGCTTGAATACATGCTTTGCATGTATGTGATGGACAAACCATCCAAGTGGGAAGATTACTTACACTTGGTAGAGTTTTCTTACAATAATGGACAACAAGCATCATTAGGAATGAGTCCTTATGAAGCATTCTATGGAAAAAAGTGTAGGACACCAGTGACTTGGGATAATACATTGAATAGGATTTTGCTTGATCCATATTTTCTCAAGAAAATGGACCAAGAGGTTACAAAGATCAGCCAGAATATGAAAGAATCCCAGGAAAGACAGAAAATCTATGTAGACAAGAATAGAGTGCACAGAGATTTTAGTGGTGGAGATCATGTTTATCTTAGAGTGATGGAAAGCAAGAGTTCCTTGAATCTTGGAAGTTTTGCCAAGCTATCACCTAGATAATGTGGATCGTTTGAACTGCTTGAAAGAATAGGGCCAGTTGCATATAGACTTGAATTTCCTGCTAACACTAGAGCTCATAATTGTTTTCATGTTTCTTTGCTTAAGAAATATGTACATGATCCTAACCATGTGATAAATTGGGATGTGATTTAAAGGTGGAACCTGAGGGAGAGTTCAACACCAAGCCATTGTGTATCCTCAATAGAAAGGTCACAGTGCTCCGAAATCAAGCTGTCGGATAGGTAAAGGTGTGATGGGAGCACTATAGTGCCAATGAGGCTACATGGGACCTTAAGGATGCCATGCGATTGGCACATCCATTTTTTTTCAATTTTGAAAATAACCGAGGAAAGTGATAATGAAAGAGGATGGAAATGTAACACCCCAGTTTTGACCCCAAGGGGGAGGGGAATGTAATTCCTCGGTTTTGACCCCATGGTATTGAATTATACATGATGTATATATTATGATAATCATGGCAAGGAGCTCAAGTTCAAGGCCTTGCCAATGATTTGGTGTTTTGTGTATAGGTGATCAAGGTTGATGCCTCTAGTTATGGTGCTAAGTCAAGCAGAACATATTTTTGAATATCATGTAAATACACAATTTAATAAAATACCAGAGCTTTCTATGCACTGCAACATGAAAATAGATGGGGGCATGGTTTCATAGAGGAAAAGAGAGGGATTAAACCAGCAGATGCCAGGTGAGTGATTGCAGGTTCAATCCTCACAAAACCAAGTTTAATCAACATAAAATCCTTCATTGATTTGTCATCCAAGTCACCCAGGAGGACGCACGATGGAATAAATACTTTTGGATAGAAATTTTGCACCCACTAGATGATGTTAAAAAATGTGCTAGTTGAATTAGTGAAATCCTTGTTGATCGTTGTATATGTGTCCCGACCAGATCAACGGTGGACTCTAAATTTGATGAAGTGGATTTCATTGAAATTTCACGCACACGAAAAGTTTGTTAAGTCAGAATAGTTGAAATAGTGAAATCGTTGTGCCTCATAGATCTATTTGATGGTTGATCTCAGCCGTAGATTTGTTCAAAATTTACCCGTTCTTTAACCCTTCTAACTTGGTATGTCCCTCTGCTTGATCTTTCAATTCTCTTGCAGGAAATTGGTTGAGGCAGTTTATCATTAGAGGAAATTTCAACTCAAAATAGGCCTTTCAACCCTAATTATAATTCCATGTCATCATGTGTTAGCCAATGAAATTGATTTAAATTTTAAATACTGTATAGGTCTTAAACAAATTTTTAATATAGATTTGGGGATATGTATCATAAAAAAACTACTTTTTATGTTTGTATTTTCGACATATCTGCCTGTGTTTTTACTCAAATTTTGATCATGAGGGCTCCTTGCATACATAATTAAATTCCACATCCAACAAGTACCCACTCAGCATACTTTTGATGGAGCCCACTACCCCCAAAAAAAGGAATACCTAAAAAAATGAGATGATCCCCGCTACCCCCAAAAAATGAAATACCTGAAAAACATGATGATGACACCATCCTCACTTTTTTTTAGGTATTTCTTGATTTTGTGGCAGAGGGGTCCAACAAAAGTATGTCGAGTGGGTACTCGTTGGATGCAGAATTTAATTTTAGATCAAACGAGCTCTCCCATTCAAAATTTGAGTAAAAACACAGGGAGAAATGTCGAAAATACGAACCAAAAAGTACTTTTTTTCTTTTCCTCCTCCAAAATTAAGAAATATGATTTTATTATTTTAACTATTATTTTATTATTTTCCTTAGGAGGTCCATTTTGGTTGAAATTTCCTCTAATTCCCTTGGCCAGAGCAAGGTATGGAAGTCAATTTCATGACTGAGCAGGCCTACAGTCTGTAGAGGCTATGTTCTTGCTTCTAAAGCAAGTAAAACATGTGATTTTGTGCCCAAACTATCATCCTGGTATTCACCTAATCAATTTGGTCATTCGAACCATTCCACCACTCTTTCATTCATTCGATTTGATTGATTATGCATTGTTCACTCTATTGAGTCACAAAGTAGATTTTTGTCATGGTTGTGTAGTGTGGTTCACTTTCAGTGTTGTTCAGTCCATCTATGTTGTGGTTGTGGAGAGTTTCTCATGTTACACATTGTGGTTCATGGTTGTGTTCCAGAGTGTATGAAACCATGGTTGTGTGTTACCATGCTATCCTGAAGTACACTATGGTACATTGTGGTGTGGAACCTTGTTTTCCTATGTGTTATAGAGTGGAATGCAAACATGTTTCTTTATCTTACATAGTGGAGCATGTGTTTCTATGTTACCCTATGGTTTGTTGTGATGTGCACCTTGGTTTCGTTCTGAATTGTATGCAAGGATTAGGAATGGAAGAGATGATGAATGGGATTTATTAACCTAGTGCAGAGAGGAACCTCATGAAAAGATAAGAGTGGTTAGTGAATCTTCTATGCACACCCGAAAGACAACTGGAAAGGAAGGCATAGCCAGAGGGTCTGTGTAGGAGAGAAGGGGATGCCTCCTTGTGTTGGGGTGCAGGTAATGTGGATGTCATGCCATATAGATATTGTGGAGGTGTGCCTATCTCTTGAATGGGCCACTAGCTTAGTCATTCTACCTTTCCACTTCCTTAGCAGCATAATAACCCCAAAGGAGATTGGATTGGATGACATCCTGTGAAACCCAATTGTATATTGGCTTGGTTGGGAAGCTTGATAAACCCAATTGGACCTTGGCTTGGTTGTGTCTTTTTGTGCATTTGGTTATGATGGTGTCATTGAATAGCCTATGAACCCAGCAATGAGATGGCTTGGCTCTGTAAGTTGTGAAACCCATCTGTTTGGGTTGTTTCTTGCATTCTGATAAACCCAACTATGTGTTGGCTTCGCTGGACAGTTTGATAAACCCAACTGAAGGTTGGATTGACTATGTGTGATATGATCTCGCTCTGTGCAAGTCTATTTTTCCCTAGTTCCTTGTTGAAAAAAGCCCATATCAGGGGTGGTAGTTGTGTTGAGAGATTCATGAACACAACTTGCCTATGGTTGGGTGGAACGTTGCAGTGACATAGCTAGTTGTGGGACAGTTTCATCTTCAAAAATAAGTATTCTCTGTTATGTTGTTTATGCAATATATTTGCTAATGAATGAGCATGATGAATATGACAAATTGATTATGATGAAAGCTTTTTAATGTTTCAATAGAATTACTGTTGATGATTGTTCTTGCAGTTGCATCTATATTTTCCTTGTATGTTTCAATGTATTTTGTTCATGACAAAGGAAGATAAAATCTAGGTTGTAGAGTCAGAATGGAATGAACTTGAGTGTTTCCACATGCTGGAATCCACACCAAAAGGAAAAGGGTGGGAAACAGGAAAAAAAACAAGGAACGATGCTAGTTTTTCGCACCCCGGGTTCCGAACTAGAAGGGCAGAAAGGCAGCAAGTGAAAAAAGGGATGAAATTTCCAAGGAAAACTTTGCTTTCTTCTTTTTGAGTTTTGTCAAGGTAGGGAAGAATTTGGAAAGTGCAACGTAAACAAATGCAGACAACAACTTGTGGGTTTTTTGATTTCCAGGTTTCATGGCAGAAAGGTTGAAAGTGGTTGACAATTCTGTCGAAAGTTGAGTTTTTGAATTCCAAGGTTCCGCACTGGAAAGGAAAAAGTGTGGAAGGTGGAAAGAGGTTCGAAGGACTTCGTCGTGTTCTGAGTTCCAATTTCTGAGTTCTGGGTGGATGGTAGACAGGAGGAAAGGAAGCAGCTTAATGTTTATGTCGTGTTTGAGTTTTTGACTTACAAGTTCTGGGAGGAAGGTAGAAAGGCGAAATGGTAGACATAACATTTTATCATCTTCTACAATGTATCCTAAATAAGAAAAATGTAGAGAGATAAAAGAAAAAAAGATAGAGAAAAAAAGAATATTATAGTATGTTTGTGATAGCTCTTGATCAAGAAGTCGTATTGGGGAAGTATTGGTACCGTTGGAAAGGTCTTGTCAAGGGATAGAACTTTTATGTTTTGAGCTTTGTAATATTCCTCACGGTTTGGTCAGGGCGTGCATTTTTGTAAATCTGGGCATGATGAATCTCCAAAAACATCTTTTCAAAGATTCTTTATGGAAAGCATCTTCTCAATGAATCTTTAAATATGTTTTCCATAAAGCATCTTTGAAAATATGCTTTTCGAGATTCATCATGCCCATATTTACAAAAATACCTTCCCCCATCCAAACAACGAGGAATCCAACAAATCTTGAAACACAAAAGCTGTATCCCTCGACGAGACCTTTCCAACGGTGCCAAGACTATCACAATCAGACTTCGTGATCAAGATTTATCAAAAATACTATAATATTCTCTTTTTCTCTCTCTTTTTTGCTTTTCTCTCGCTACCTTTTTCTTATTTAGGATACATTTTCGGCTTGGTAATTCCTTATGAGGTTAATTTTTCATCGTGTTTTGAGTTCTGACTCTTGAGTTTTGGGTGGAAGGATTAAAGGAAGAAGGATAGAAAGTTATTGTTTTCGTCATGTTTGTGTTCCGATTTTCGAGTTCCATAGGGTAGAAGGCGGAAATGATAGGTTCAATGTGAAAGAGGTTTTCTGGTCATAGAATAGATATGTCAAGGGAAAAACGATTGTTACTGGGGTTTGTAAGTCCGATATTGAATATTGAAAAGTGTGTTAATGTCCATTCCCTCTGTAACAAAAGGAGAGCAAGGGTTCTTGAAGAATATTTTTTAATTTATCTGCATTATGGGGTATGGGGATGTTACAAGACTGATCAACATTCCTAATGCAACCTTCCAAAAGAATGCCACCCAAAGTTTGATAGGGTTTAAAGTGGAAAATTTAGGGTTCCACCTAGATAACAAACCCTCTGAAAGGCAATTCAAGCTCACAACAAAAAAATCCCACCCCGAAAGAATTTTTACAACACCTCAATAGCCTAAACATATGAGCATATAGTTTCTTTTAAAATAGTGGCATAAGGGTCAGTGTCCTTGAAAATTTTAGACAAAGCCCTTACCTTTGTAGCTCTTCCTAACCCTCGAACATTTAATGAAGCAATGATCATTAAGATTTTGTTGGGATGGGTTGCTTTCCTCCAAGGGGCTGAGATGAAGCATAGAATATATCAAGGGAAGAAGGAGAAACAAATTTGGCTAAATGAACAGATAAAGGATTATAATCACTAACAGATAGTGACTCCCCCTTTTCTTTTTCTTCATTGACCTAATGGTAACATTCTGGAAGTAGAGGGTATGTAGTAGAGAAACCCGAGGATTATCCAAAGTGTTTTTTGAAAATCCATTCAAGGGTTCCTTAAAATCATCCTCTTATCTTTGTGAATAGATGATCGACATGGGTGCATCCATGGAGGTTGGTTACAATTTTTGGCAAAGTGATTTCAGAAAAAAGAAAAATATGCACCTTCGATTAAGTTATTAATACCTCGGACGAGGGATTAATAAGCCAGTGATCGAGGTTTTGTCAAGCTCTCGATCGATGTTTTTTCAAACCCTCGATCGAGCTTTTGTAAAACCCTCGATCGAGCTATTACTAGCTCGATCGAGGGTTTGACAAAACCTCGATCGAGCTACAAACCTCAATCGAGGTACTAACCTCGATCGAGATCCAAACCTTGATCGAGGTCCCTGGTAAAAAAAAATTATAAAAATTCCATGGGCAGCCGCGGCCATACGCCATTTTCCGGACTGCACACCCTCGATCAAGCTAGAACCCTCGACTGAGCTGCTATGACCTCGACCAAGCTATTGTAACCTTGAGTGAGATTTTGTGCAAGAGACGCCCACCTTTGCGTTCCACCACGATGTCAAATCCTAAAGTTAACACCCAAAAATTCTAATTTGAAATTTAAATGAAACGTTATATGTCTTTTTTTTTAATGTGAGTTTGAAATTGAAATTTTTTTTATTGATGATTGTAGGTTTTTTTATTGTCTAATATGTTGAAATGTGTGCTTGCTCCCGAATTTTTATAAAATTGTAATTGAAATTTGTTATTTATTTTAAATTTAATATTTTCGTTTTATGCATATTTTGTTAAGCTCTAGCGTTTATGCTACCAGTTTAATTTTTAAATGTGTGCTTGACAAGCTGAAATGCTACCCAAATTTTTTCAATCCTCTCAGAATACACGAAGAATTGAAAAAATTCAAATTTGTTAAGTTTAAAATTTAAATTTATAGTTTGTATAAATATTTCTATGCGGCAGTGTTTATGCTATGAGTTTAATTTTGAAATGTGTGTTAAGAAAGCAAAAATGATGCCCCATTTTTTTCAATCCTCTCAAAATACATGAAGGATTGAAAAAAAATACAAACCCTAGACGCGAGACAACCTTGAACTTTAAACCGGTGGAGACATTTATCTAAACCCATATATTTATTTTAAATATTTTAATATATATTCAAACTTAGATATTTAAAAATTATATTAAATATTAAATATTGAATATTATATTAGATATTAAATATTGACTATTTAAGTAAAATAAAAATAAAAGTATTATGTTACTTCATATTTATATTTTTTATAAATAATTTTTCATAATAAAATAATATATGTATGTTTTGACTTAGTGGACATATTTTAATTTTAGTTTATTGAAAAGTGTAGAAGTATGTATTTTTGTTTTTTTCCAAGCCCAAAGGTATTATGAAAATGTTGATATTTTATTTTTTTAAGGAAAAAAATACTAATAAATTTAAGTTTGTAAATTTGAAAAAAAATCAAATTAAAAAAATAATAGAAAGTTATGATTTAAATTTTTTTAAAGAATATTAAATTAAAAAATTAATAGAAATCCACAATTTAAGATAAAATTATATTTTTGATATATTTTTTAGAAAAAATATATAGATTTATATTCAACATTTTGAAAATTATAAATTATAAATTTAGAATATTTTGAAATAATAGTAAAATATATAAATTTATACATTAAGACGTTGACATTTTCCATCGAGAATCGGTTAGTGAGGATAAGTTAGTATTTCCCTCCTTATTGTCTTAGCTTATGAGAATAGTACTCTTCATTCATCAATCCATCAAGACTTGCATCTAGATGTCCTCCTTGCCATTACAATTTTATGTGAAATCTATGTATTTCATTCATTGCATTAAATAAATGAGTAAGCACAATGAAAAAAACATAGTGCATATACTAAAATACTAAGTCTCTCCTTATCGCGTTAATCCTCATATGGGAGGTTCAATTTGCAATTGAGAAATATTGATGGCAATAATAACAATAGGGTAGCCAAGTTCCATGCATTCATTAGCTAATAGATCTCACTGTGGGAACATCTATTATTCTACATAATATGACAATAGTATACTATCAATATCTATTATTCTACATAATACAACAATAGTATACTATCAATAATAAATTATATCAAGACATAACCCATATCTAAGTTTCTTTCAGTTTTTGCTAAAGTTAGCATAAAACCATAGGTAAGGGATAGGGCGGCTATGATATATTCTCGAGATAGGTAGACATGTTGAGTTCATATTATTGTATTTTTTTCTCAATATCCTTGATGAAATGGTTGACTTATACCTAGTGGAAAAAAAATGATATCGACATAAATTATGTGTATAGGTAAAGTTTAAAATAAATTGAAATGGAAAGTTAGAGACTAAACTCCTAAATTGAGATCTGAAAAGTTAGAGCTTCTAACTTTAAGGGAAAACCAAGGATGATTACTTTGCATATTTAAATAAAAATTCAATTCATCCTTTGAAACATATTGATATGTTCATTACCCAGAAAAAAATCACAATTCTAGTTCTACAAAAAAAAAAAAGGAAAATCCCCAAAATCCAATTTTTGAGAAGAATAAGCATCATCCTTTTTAAAAAAGCTTCCTTTTTCGATAAGCCAAGAAAATATACACACAACAGCCTTCAGATGACCAGTTTCACGACAAACATGACATCTAAACAATGCATGCACATAATATTTACGCTGAATGAAATTTTTTTAACCCTAGACTATTTGGAGCTCGCCTTTTTCTATGTCAATTTTTCCAATTGCCTTCGCCATTTTCTTCTCCACACCCCACAGATTCTTCGTATCAATTCTCATAAATTTACCAACATTGTTCATGAAATCCTCCAACACATTCGAAGTCCATAATTCCATATGGAATCCCCTCCTAATTTCACGCTCTTTCTCAGGATTAAATGCAAGATGCCTTCTTTTAAAAAGAAAAGAATCCTCCTTCACTAACCAAACAAGATCCAACACATTTTGTGTGAGTCAAGTTCCTGAAAGATGAAGCACATCGAGCCTTTTAACAACAAAATAACCCTAGGAGCCAACCCTAGCAATGGTGTCTAGTTACTATTTACCCATTCCACCAATTCTAGTCTATTCATTTTTGTTGCCTCAAATCTCCTCACCAATACACGACTTGAAAGAGTTTTGACTCTCTAGGTTCACATCGTCACCAAAACCGAACTGATGTGAGCACTCCTGCGCTTTATAAGATATAAGTTTCCTCTGAAGCCGAGCTATATTACCCACAAATTTCTTTATCGACCTGCCACCATTTGGGTTTCCCAAAATAGTACAATCACCAAAATCATGACCATGCCCAGAAATGGGTACCATAGAACACCTGGCCAGGATAAATCCAGTAGATGTCCACATATCCAATAAAACCTCCAACCTGTAGTAAACCCTACAACCCGGTTGACTGGTACCTGAAAAAAAATCCTTTTCCATCAAATAAACTTCACCCAAACAATCGATAACAAGAAAAGTGAATCTTTCGTTCACCTCTGAAACCAAAAAAACATAAACCTAACACAGCACAAAGCAAAAAAAACCCAACATAGTAAAAAGGTCAATGCACTATAGAAAAAATAGTATAATAGTTCCCACTTTTTATGACTTAGTTGGTACTAAGTAGATCATGGCAATACAGAGGCTCCAATAACTTGGAGTAAGCCTTCCTCTTCCATCCTTCCATCAACGTGAGTTCCTTCTCACCAAAGTTGGATAAATGTTATTACTATCAATTAATTGTAATATATACATTAATCATTTATTAAAATCAACTTAAATTAGGAGTCAGATAATTCCATTGTACTTGATTTGTCGAAGGTCCCTGAAAATGGCACGTCACGGCTATGAAAAAGATGTATTGATTTCTTGAGCGGTAAGCAAATACTGAGCCGCTTGGGAAATATGAAAACCGTGACCAACTTCCACTGGACCACGTAAAAAGTAAAATTCATCCCACCAAGTCAGGTTTATCTATTTGTCGTTCTACAGTATGTATTCGCTCATTAAGTTGACGATAAGTGAATTGATGACCAGAGACGAAATGGCACTGCCAATAGATTCAATTGAATATATCGTTTATACGCTTGCTACGTTTATGAGTCATTTCTTCTGGGCTTCTTTTTTCCTTAACAGAGATTTGTGATGGGTACGATAGACTTGAGAGAGCCGGTGATATCTGTAAAGATTTTTTACTTCTCTATCTGATTATGTGCATTGCTAAGTTTCGTTCCTATTATTAAATGATTATGTATTTCAAATTTTCAATTACCAAATAGTTTTCAAACCATCCTCTTGATATGACTTCACTATAATTAGCACATCTACATAGTTTGTGGCTGGAACAGGTCCATAAGGATCAAATGGTTGAAAGATAGTTATGGAATGGAAGACAGTTTGGAAATCTTTTTTTATTTGTCATATTTTTTTAGTTAAATGGGTTCAACTATGATTATCAATGAGCAGCTACATAATATCATTTGCATTCTTCATGCTATCCATTTATCAATTGTCAGTTAATTTTTATATTCTTTTTATTTTTATCTCACATTCTTCTAGCCACTAGTTATTTTTTATATTCCTTTTTTTTATAATTGTTTATTTCGAATTTTGAACCACTGCCATAAAATCAATTTGGAGAGTATACTTGTCTCATCCTCATTAGTAGATGAAAAAGAATAGGTCCTAGTCCACCATAAATCTCAAATAAAAACGTCTATCGTATACACACGAATAGTGTAAATATTCATTTTGCACGACAACATTGAATGAGATGGATGGATTGGCGGCCATGAGCTATGAAGAAAAGCAAGATCCCACTCCCACTGATGCATCTACCGAAGTTTTCAATGTTGAGCTCCAAAGTGCATATTGATGACCATAGATTTAATTTAAATATCAACTAGGGTATATATCTTAGAATTTTGGGGTGGACTGCAATGTATCTTTTTCTTATCCATGGACTTGAACGAGCAAGTGTATTGTCCAAATTTACTGTCCAAAATTATTCTATGGGCATCGTCCAAAATTCATAATTAACAATTTAAAAAAAACATAAAATAGCTTAGTTAACATCAAATAAGTACAGTTCATGATAGTAGGAAAAATTAAACTTCAACTATTCATTATTATGTACAACTATTTAATTATTAGATACAACTATGAGCTTAACTCCATTGATGATACAACTATTAGCTTAACTTCAACTCTAATCATGACCTTTATTTGAACTACAACTATTAGCTTAACTCCAATTATTCTATAACTATTAGCTTAACTTCAACTCTAATCACAGTTATATTGGATAACTATTAGCTTAACTTCCACTCTAATCATGGTTGTATTGGAAAACTATTAGCTTAACTCCAATGATTCTACAACTATTCTAGCATAACTTAAACTCTAATCATTGTTATATTTGATAACTAAATTAGATTAACTATTAGATAACTATTAGGTTAAATTCAATAGTCATACAACTATTACATGAAATTTAGACGAACATGGTAATTAAAATGTGGTGATAACAAACAATTAGATGAGCATGTAGTTGTACTCTAATGAGTCCATCTCTTAGACTTAGAAGTCAACCTTCGTTGTAGTGAAACCATGCACAACCCTATAAGCTTTCCATTTGGAAGCGTAGAATCAATTAGAACAATGAGTTCAAATGTTCTATAAGGGTGTGTTAGTAGAGATCGCTACAAGGATGTGTCTACAACATTCTATATCCTTTACTATAGGTAGGTGAGAACTAATCGACATAAATATATGCAATAATTTGAAAGTTTCTTAAGATTCATAAGCTTTTTCAAATAGTAGAGAGGGGAGGAAGAAAGGAGATAACCTCTAGAAGTGTGTCTTTCATGGAAGATCCCCTTGCTTGAGTATCCATGGCCTTTAGGACTCCATTTGCATCTTGCTTGCCAGTTGCTTACCTCTAGCTTTTAAAGACCTTGAAAACTATCTACCAAATCTTGATAAAAATAGATGAAAATACATAGATTTAATCTCAACATTTAGGGGAAACTAGAATTGCATCATATTGAAAAGAGGAATAAAGTGATTACAACCCAATGATATAGGTGAGTCCATTTCCCCTTTGCTCTAAAGAATCATTCTCCATCTATGCTAATGATCACAAAAAGCTTGACGTGAAAAAGAATCTATCTAGCCTCCAAATTCTTCAACATGCCTTTGCTTTTCTCTTTGTCCTTTTTCTCTTCACCTCATATTTATTTCTTATATAGAATTTGGGTTTGCGCTCCCAATCACTAACCATGAATGTAAGATTAATTTTTTGGATGGATTTTGATTATTTTCTTCAAAAACCTAGTTTACTTACTTTTTGAGGCATCTTTACTTGAATTTCTAGGATTAATATGCATGATAAGCGTGATTTCCACTCCACGAGTTGTGGAAACTAGGTTTTGGCCCTTAAGTAGTCTTGATCTTGAATTCTTTAGAGAAATCCTTTTTTTCACATGCTTCTTACTATAAATAAGCAATGGTCCATGGAAAGGTCAAATCTCTCAATTTGTTCCTGATTTTGGTCTTCATGTTTCGCGCGAAATGAATATATGTTTTCAGATCATCAGCCTTAGGGGTGTTGATTTTATTGTTAACATATGTCTTCTAATGTGTTAGGTATGAAGCTATATAGCGGGTGGAAATACATTGATTTTTATTTTATTATGATAATATTTATATTGATACTTTTTGTTGATAAAGGAAGCATGGAAAATGATGGTTTATCAACACAGGAGTTGGAGAAACACTTGCAAGTCAAACAAGGAATTTTCCCAAATATACAATATTTTCCTAAGGTGCGTATACCCATGCTCATTAGTCAAAAAGTATGGCCACGAACAATACACGGTGGATCCATGTTAAAATAAAATCCTTCAAAAATGTATATATGCACATCTCATGAGTGAAGAATATCTAGATCTTGATTGTACTTTGACATGGTATTTTAATCTTGCGCAACTCAAGCAGTGCATCGATGAGTGATACAAATCTCTTTTCCAAGGTATTGAAAACAAATCAATGATAGTACAAGTTTATATCATGCAAATAAATGAGATCATGTCGAGCATAATAAAACACCATTTGATTACAAGTCATTGATGTATATCGTTAACAAATGTGAGGAGGCCCACTGATAATGATGATGGACTGCAAAGTACTTGAGTACAAAATGACAAGTGTGATAAGATGTTTTGAAGTTAAAAACTTGTAGAATCAAACAATCATGGGATGTTACTATATACACACTGTCCTTTGCGAGGAAACCTGCCACTAATGATATCAAGATCCAAGGTACTTACTACAGTTCCTAGAACCTTTCCTAGATGATGATTTGGCGTCGATAGGAATAAATCCATCAAAAGGATGGAATTAATGCATCCCACATGATGTGACATGAAACTAATATCAATATGCTGATATAATTTGGTAGGGTTGTGATATTCAACATTGTATACTCGTACAAGGAAAGTTAGTAAGATTGGTGAGGAATATTTGAGGAATAGTCAGCACTAGTTTGACTTCTCTTGAACACATAAGATGATGTAGAATGGAAACTTGGAAACATAAGACTTGAATAAATAACCGTCATGAAATCCATCAATGCAAGATGCATTAATGAAAAAGACTCCATAGATGA
This sequence comes from Pseudotsuga menziesii, assembly GCA_001517045.1. Lineage (NCBI taxonomy): Eukaryota > Viridiplantae > Streptophyta > Pinopsida > Pinales > Pinaceae > Pseudotsuga > Pseudotsuga menziesii. The sequence continues at coordinate 111,901 of LPNX010724992.1, forward strand.
CGGGAAGGGTAACCCATCAGTGGAGATATACTCAAATTATGGATACAATTTATTTTTGAAAATGTAAGTGGTGTACTAACAATGTATACAAAATTATGTGTCGTGTTCAAGGGAAACTAGGACTAACTGTTTCCTCTATTTCAAAGATTCAATATGACTCAATTCAAGTTTACCCCTTTTCTAGATTTTTTTGTTTTTTTAATTTTTAGTACTTTTTTCATTTATTACCTCGAAAAAACTAAAGAATGCTATGGTACATGGGAGGGAATGAGTGTTGCATGGGAGTACTCTATTTTTCAAGAGCATGATTCAGGAAAAGGAATAGATAAATATTGAAAACAAGGGCTGAGCTAGTTGTGCATAGTCTTACGGATGTTCCCTCCATTGGTTGGTTATATTAAGTAGGACTATGTGTCGACTGATGATGAAATAGAACAAAGTAACTGTACGTATTCAATTTGGTGCGATGAACAAGTAGGAAGGGGGAAATGTGGTTTACTTCATGTTAATTCTTGAGAAAAACACCAAAATCATAAATCACAATGAATCATGGTCCATTAGCTACTTGAATCAAATAGCTCTCACATGTATAGGTCAACTTAAATAGAAGTAATGGATTATAGATGTTTTGGGAAAAAAGTGACTGCAAAGGAATATACATAACATAAACAATAACCATCGAAGCAGTAAGCACAAATGTTCATGCAGATATTTTAACACATGCTTTTGTAAATTGATAAGAAATAAGGATCCCATCGTGAAATGGTTAGAATTGTGTGGAAGAGAAGTACGTGGTCTCAAACTCTAGGTCATGATGGGACTAATTGAGATCCCATGCATATGAGAATAACTCATCATGGGATACAAAATGGAAATGGGATGCTGAATAGGGTGTCCCATGTTTGGTAGGATCTTCTATCGGAATGGTGGAAAATAGAGATATGATGGGTTGACCCACCAATTTCCAATAGGTTCAACACTATGGAAAGTTTGGGTTTTAAAAGGTTCAAATGCATCTTCATAGAGAGATAACCTGAACCTATATGTATGCTTCCAAATATACTTGATAAGATAAAGGAACATACAAATGATGATTCTATATGTGGGTGGATTTAAAACAAGTTTGCTCCGAGTGGCCCCAGAAAATATGTCCTTAGGTGGGTGCAACCAAATGATTTTTACTTTAAGTATAGTTTCACCTAGTGATAAAATTACATCCAAGAAATCAAGTGAGCTTGGAAATATCAGAGCCAAAATGGGCCTAATAAATAGATCATATTCCTCCATCCAGGGAATATTTTGATCCAAATCTTTCGAATCCAATTGAATAGTTTCGTATCACATTTCTTTAAGAGAAAAGGGTTGTAGGATCATAAAGTTTCCTATGAGTAAATCATTTTTGAACGATTCTACCCGAATGTCAGTGAACCTCCTTTAGAGCATTCGTAATGAAAGGAACGTTCAACTGGAAAATAATTTCATGTAATACCCCAGTTTTGACCCCATTTACATTAAAAGATACACGATGTATAATTTGTAACTAATCATGGTGTGGAGCTAAAGGCAAAATCCCCACCATCAATTTCATTGTGTATGTTTTGGCAATAGGGATCGTTTCCAAAGGTATATCGTGTTATCCAGCACATTATAGTTTTGGGCATCATGTAAATATGCACATCAATTAAAATAAACCTACAGCCAGCTACAATGGTGCAACGTTAAATGAAAAGGGCATGATTGCTAAGGTTAAGGGGGGATTGTCTAAACCATGGGAGCTGTTGGGAATTTTCCATCTGTCACCACCCTATTTGACGGCTCACCTTCCCTTGTCTCATCCAACCGCCACTTTAATGTTTTACTGTTGGTTGGGGAAGTTAATGCTGGCAGTGGAGTGTGGCAGAATGAAACTCCTTTCCCACACACACACTCCACCATCAAGCTTGCTCTTCCTCATGTGGAGGGAAGGGCAACGGTCACCAATTTTCCCACTCTTCCACCCATGGTTTTCTCTGGATCAGGACACATAGGCTGGGGAGATTATGTTCCCCATTCTCATGCCATTTACTGATCGGTGGATCGGTTCTCTCCTATGACCTCAAGTCCTCTGGTTATCCTCACGCAGAGGGGGATTCTGTTTTCCTCACACCGGTGGGGTCTGTTCTCCCTTCTCTCACCGATTACTGGTGTCCATGGTTCTTCACTATGAGATTGGCTATGTTCTTTTCCCGACTTGTGACGAGGATTGAGTTGATTTTTTTTTACTATCGAACTTCTCTTCCATTGGTTGAATGTGTTGCCTTATATTTTTTTTGGGGGGGGTCTGCGTATGTGTTTCCTTTATCCAGAATGAGAATCGGACCTTTTCATCTTCACATGGGATTTGTGGTGAGTCTGTGTTTCTCCCACTGCTACAGTAGTAAAAGCATGGCTATTGATCCATCCTTGGTTGGGTTGCTGCATGTGCAAACACCCTTTTTGGGGTTTTTCTTTGCATCTATGTTTTCCCCTGTCCATGGTTGGAGTCCGGCTTCTTTCCCTTTTGTAGACTGTGTAATGTTGCCATTGTTTCATTGTGATATTGGGGCTGTTGTCTTCCCGCTGGTTTTGGGTTACTGTGTATGCAAGTGCCTTTTTGGGTTGCTGCTGAGTTGTTTTGGCCACACTATGGGCAAGAACAACTTTGATTTATCTTGAGGACCTGAGCTGTGTTCACCCTTTTGTTGGGGCTGTCACTCTGTGGTCTTCATCTTCTTCATAGAGCTATGAATTGTTTTCCTTACTACGGTATGCAGTGGCTGGTCTTCAGACTGGTGAGAGTAGGATTAGAGGCTGGGTATGCCTGAGAAAACTAGTGTTTGAGGTCACCTGCTTAGAATTTATCCTTTCCTCGCTCCTTGACGACCTAATAACCCCTACTGTGTGGGATTGGATAATTTGTGCATCTTGCATATCTGTAAGCCTGCTTTGACCCTTATTCCTTGAGGAATCATGCCCAGCTCGAGGGTGGCAGTGTTGTTGAGAGATTGATGAGCACGCTGGCCTACGGTTGGGTGGAACGTTGCAGCGATATAGCTGGTTGCGGGACAAGTTCTTATCAGATGAGTATTCTTGACTATTTCATATTTGCATTTATATTTACAGATTAATGAATATAATGAACATGTGGTATGCTTGAATGAATGTATGTTATTTCCCCTATGTATATGAGGATTATGCATCTTATTATGCTCTATGTTTTAAACTTTTTTATTTTAGCATTATATGCCTATTCAACTTCACGGGACTATTTTCCTGGAGGTTTTTATTTGTTTGGTAGCGTCCTCTTCACTGGTCGAAGGGTCGGGTATGTCACAGAGTGGTATCAGATCTAAAGGTTGAACATGGGCTTGAATGGGCCATGAAAGGTCACATAGCAGAGGCGGGTTTCCTACTTCCGAGAAGAAACCAGGAAAAGATGGGTGAAGACAAGAAAATTCACCAGGAAAAGATGGGTGAAGACAAGAAAATTCACAAAAAAAAATTCTAAGTGCCAGAATGCAGCAGAACACCGTGGAGGAAAAATTTCAAAAAAGTTCTAAGTGTTTGGCCATCGGCACATCGGAAGGTTTAGACGGATGGATCGAAGATGCTTAGCTGATTGACCACTGCCATTGCGGATGGCTAGGCCACTATGCCTTCGACGGATAAAGCCTACAACCATCGATGCCATAAAGAAAGTTTAAAATTTTTTCTAAGGCCCGAAATTGTTGGCCATCGGAAGAAGTTAGTGGTTCGTATTCCCACCATTGCGGAAGCATAGAGAACTATCCTTTCGAGGAGAAGACATTCTGACTACCGATGACGATCAAGTTATGCTTCAGCCGCCGATCAAAAAAGGATCGAAAATGACAAGCCATCATTGCGGCTGCTGATTGAACTATTTCACTAACAAATATAAGATAGTTGAACCGATAAGGTTCGGAAAGGAAGAGAGAGAAGCAAAATTTCATAAAAATTTATAATTCTTAAAAATCATCGGCCATCGGTGATGGTTAGTTGATCCCATCACCGATGCTCAGATGATCCATTCGCCGATGAGCTACGTCGGGTAAAATTTGTTGGTTGAATGTCCATCATTGCAGAGATCAAGAGGACTAACTATCTGATGAGGAATGCATCTGAGTGTCGATGCCGCAACTTCTAGGGGTTCTGATTGCTGATGGATGAAGAAAGTTCAAAAAAAAATTCTAAGGAACAAAATCATCGGCGATCGAAAAATTATAGTCGTATTGGTCACCGATGAAAGACATCGTAGAAGTTAGTCGATTGGGAGTCTGCCATTGTGGCTACCTAGAAGACTAACCACACGACGCTGCAGCCATTAGTGTTTTTTACTATCGACCAGAAGATTACAACTATTAGTTGTTTTGACATCTGATAGAGTTACGATCCGTGGGAACCATAGCGAATTTGATTGCCGCCGTTGTCGATGCATAAGGAGCTATCCACCCGATGGATAGTGCCCCGGTCGCTAATGCCGCAGAGAAACTTGGTGGATCCAACCACCGATTCAGCTTGAAATGTTAGATAATTACGGCGGAAGAGAATAGAAGAAAAACTCGTCGACGTAGTGGAAGAAATTAGAGATTTCTATCACCGACATGCAGGGATATTAGTTAGGAGAAGACCCAATGAGTAGTAGTTGACATCACTAATCGAAAGCTTAGCCAGTTCACCTGCAAAAATTGTAGAAAGATCATTTTTTTGTCATTGTGGCTGCTCAAGGGAGTGTGCACCCGATGAACAGTCGGTCTTCTTGTCGGTACAAATAAGAAGTCTAGCTGTTTTGGCCGCTAAAACACTAGAGAGGAAGAAAGGAACAAACCACCGATGAGTTAGTTGGTTTGACCACCGAAATGTCGAAAAAATAGTTGGAAGAAGGTTTGATTAGGCCTAAGGAATTTGGATTTTTTAAAAGTAATTTCTCAGTAATTTTTCAAGCAGTTTTCAACTATTTTCAATGGAATTTTCAGCAAATTACAGCTTGTGTTCCAGTGGGTTTTGCAGTGAATATTCTTAGTAGTTCAGGACTGAAAAGAAAGAAAACCCTGGGTGACTAAAGTTAACATTTTCGACAAAAATATAGTTGAATTCATGTGGTTTTCACACTCGAGGTCAGAATGAAGCATGTGGATAGGCGTTGGAAAGCTTATCCAGCAAGGAACAAGGGAGAGTCACCAGAATCTAAGTATGGATCAGCAAATGTTAGTGATTGCTTGAAAGAGAAATGTGTTGCTGTCAATATGGACAAATCCAGGAATTGCATGCCTAGAGGTAGCAAGACCATGAAGTTAAACCAGTTGTTGTGTGGAAGAGGAGTTCCATGCAAGGATGTGGGGCTTGAAAAGGGAAGTTTCTTTAAACCCTATCTTGCTAATTATAACTACATTTCATAAGTTTTATACATCAAATGTATGAGTATATGCTTTTCATACATAGGATATTGAGGATTATACATTTATAATGAACCACTAATGATAGTTATTGCATTGGTGTTGGAATTAGTGGGAAAACCAATGACAACATGGACCTGCTGAATATGCTGCTGATGCTGACAAATGTGACTAGCAACCCTCTGGAGAAAGGGATAAGGAAACAAGTCCATAACCAAAAGTTGGTGAGCAAATTATGCAATCTTTTTCAAAGGACCAACCAAACTGGTAATGACGAGGCTGTAAGTAGGACCCATGAAGGTAAGAGTTTGACTATGACAAATTCCATGGAGTGGTAAAGGTAAGAGACCTCATACCATGTGGATATTTGAATTTTATACTACATTCATATAGAAATGTGTCATGCCTATATATGTTGATTGAGCTTAGTAGCCCAATGAATGTAAGTACTGATGATCTTGATTATAGTAATGTATCTTATATGAGGTAGTCATGGTTAGGCCATGCATGGTATGTTGAATGCATAGTATTCCTGAATTAATGCAAGGTAACATTGAGTGGGTATGCATTAAAAATATTTTATGAATCTTGTAGATATGTATTGAATGAATGCATAAGAAGGGTGTGAGTAACTGATTACATAAGTATGGGTGCAAGGGTTGTGATGCATTGCATGAATGCATTAAGATAGTGCATGTGAGATTATGAATAACTAATGGCTGAAATGATGAATTGATGACAATTCTGGAACCATTTCAAGAGCTTTTATGGATGCAGGATAGTAAGTGCGTGAAGAAGGTAGCCAGGATCAATTGACTGCCAGGAATGCTCTATGGAAGAGCAAGGTGGTACAAATGATACGCTTGTGAAGTAAGGAGTATTTAAACATTTCCTTTAAATTACATGAATGATGTGACTGTACCCTGTAATTTAAAGTATGATAATGATTGCATGAAGTAAATGAGTTTTTGTAATATTGATGTGATTAACAGCAGGAAATGTTTGAATTTTATAAATTCTGAAAATACTTCAGTGATGGTTGTAGCAATGGAAAAAGTTATAGGCATCAAGAATTACCAAATGTTTGGCTGATTGAAGTTCAGGTTTCAAGTAGATTGTTTGGGATATGGAAAATGGGTAAGACCGTGACAAAGGTCGGAATATACCATGTGAAAGAGCCAAACCTGATGACAAGAGTCTCATGGTTGTGATAATAGTTTGTATGCATAATGAATTGTAAATTTGAATTTGTAAATTTCAGATTTGAGAAATTGCTGACAACTACTAATCACTATTGGCTTGCATAAGATTGTGTCAGGAGGACGCATTGTAAGTGGGTATTCATGTTATGCTAGTAAGCATGAAATTAGAATGGGCATAGTGGTGCTACTTACAAGAAACCCACAAATGAGGATCGCCTCATTGCCAACCAAATAAATTTCTGTAGTAAACAAAGTTGCAAATCCCTATTGAATTTAATTACTAATGTCATTGCTTGGTATGGAATAGTCAATTTGGATTGTATTATCAGATAATGATTGACTATTTGGCTATTTGATGAAAGTTCCAGGGGTATACACTGCAAGAAAATCATGTGTGATGGCCTGCAGGAGCCAAACTTCATGGGAAGTTTTTCCCTTATCTTGGAAATGGGTTTCGGGTGAAACTCCATTGGACATTTTGGAAATGTCTCATTTGCACTACATGTTTGGTAAGCAACATGAGTGAGATGGTATGAATTATGTTGGTAAGACATGTGTGAATATGAAATGTAAAAAGGAGTTGGGATGGAAAACCAAGGGACTTTCAACTTAGAGAAGGGAGACCCCATTCCTCCTTAACGAAGGAACACTGCATTGGAAAATGGATAAGTGTTCTGTGACCCTAGCTAAGAACATGCGTGTCAAATTGTTAAATTCAATATGCAGAGCATGTTTCGATTTTATTTCCATTATGACATATTGCTTGAGTATGAATAGGGCCTACATGGTTAACATTGGAAAGGGGTGCACACTTTCCCGATGTTGGATCATGAAAGGGTTTTCAATATTTATTACACCCTAGGGGGTGGACGCACTCCTGGTGTCTCAATACTTTATAGAGAATGATATGAAACATGATTACGGTTTTTAGAGAAATAACACTGATGAGTTTAAATGTATTGCTTGTGTTGTCAGGCTAAACAGATGTATTTTGGTGTTGCACACTAAAGAGAAAAGGAAAACAGTTGTTGTGAGGGGTTGCGGAGTAAGGGTTATTGTTGATATAAGTGTATGTTGGTATAAGTGTATTGTTGATATAAGCGTATGTTGGTATAAGTGTATTGTTGGTATAAGTGTATGTTGGTATAAGTGTATTGTTGATATAAGTGTATGTTGGTATAAGTGTATGTTGGGATGATTAATGCTTGGGGATCCATAGTAGATCCTGGACCTGGAATGGTTGTGGTAAAGTTCCAAGCCCAGTCAGCGTGAAGGTGTACTGGCTGGACATTAATTATTTGATGTTGTGGAACAGCCTACGTGCTAACCTAACATCCATGTCCATAGGCAATCCCAAGGCTTGCAAAGCAAAGCAGGATCCTATGGACCAACAAGGAAACATAGAATACAGATAAGGATTGGGTTATTATGCAATTCTTTCTTATGAATATGCCTGTGTATATGATTTGGTTATGATGTTTTAAGCTCTTATTTAAGAGATAAAAATTGATGAGAATAAACTAAACATTTGAATTTATTCAATGTTCGAATATAGGTATCGCTAGAAGCAAGGACTATGAGAGCATCCTAGGGGTGCATGTGGACATGTGACTGTCTTGAAGAGCTTAGAATGAGCAGTAATGAAAAAGTTGCTAGTGAGACTGTGAATTTTCTAGCAGCCGAGACAAATCATGTGGGGAGGCCCCATGGTTGAGAGGTCTGAAATAGACTGGAGACACTAAGTGTCATGACCAAGAGGGATTGGTCCAGCATTCACGGTGAAGTGAAAGAGGCTGAGAGCATGAAAATCCACAGCAGTGGTGTGGGTTCCAGGATGGAAAAAGACAAAGAGGGGAAAAACTCTTGCTCCTCTATCCTGCCTTTTAATTATATATATATACTTATGCATTGTGAAAAAAAAAAAATTGTTGAATGCATGTATGGCTGAAAATAGAATGTCTCTATTTTGTTTAAAATAATTATGAATGTTGGAATAGTTAATTCCCTGCCCAAGAATGGACATGAATGAGCTCATGTGCCTGTTGGGAAGGCATGAAAAATATGAAAGTCTCCTTGATGAGACTTGGATTGTCATGCCAATTGGGAAATTAATTGACTGATATTAATGTCTATATTATGCTTGGTATAACAAAATTTCAATGATGCATTTCACAGGTGAAAGGTGAAATATAGTGGTGCACATTGATCATGGCAGTAGACCAAAAGTTGCTGGACTTGAATGGAAGTCTCCTTCAAATGATTGCCAGGACCCAAGAAAATATTGGAGAGATGCTCAAGATACAGAAAAGGAAGAATGAAATGAACCACCATATTTTGGAAGACTCCATTGGTTTGCAAAGGGAGGTGAAAAACCTTCTAGGAGCAATTGGCACCAGAAAGGAAGTTGGATCAATGATGGGACATTCATCCAAGCAATCCATTAAGAAACAGTCCAGGTATGAAGAATCAAAGGAAAGTGAGCCAGTAAAGATGAATCAGCCAATGAAATGTTGGGAACATGAAGAGGGAAGCAGCCAAAAAGTTCCTAGGCTTTGCGATAAATACCCCAAGGGGGAGGGGATTGTAATACCCCAGTTTTGACCCCATTTACATTAAAAGATACATGATGTATATTTTGTAATTAATCGTGGTGTGGAGCTAAAGGAAAAAGCCACACCATCGATTTGGTTGTGTATGTTTCGGCAATAGGGATCATTGTCGATGGTATATCGTGCTACCTGGCACATTATAGTTTTGGGCATTAATGTAAATATGCACATCAATTAAAATAAACCTACATCCAGTTACGACGGTGCAACGTTAAATTAAAAGGGCATGATTCCTAAGGTTAAAGGGGGGTTGTCTAAATTGTGGGAGCCATTGGGATTTTTCCATTTGTCACCACCCTGTTTGACTGCTCACCTTCCCTTGTCTCATCCAACCACCACTTTAATGTTCTGTTATTGGTTGGGGCAGTTAATGCTGGCAGTGGAGTGTGGTAGGATGACATGCCTTGCCCACACACACACTCCACCAGCAAGCTTGCTCTTCCTCACGCAGAGGGCAGCGCAATGGTCACCACTTTTCCCACTCTTCCACCTATGGTTTTGTCTGGATCAGGACACACAGGAAGGGGAAGTTATGTTCCCCCTTCTCACATCATTTACTAATCAGTGTATCAGTTCTCTCCTATGACCGTGATTCATCTGGTTATCCTCAGGCAGAGGGCGATTCTATTTTCCTCATGCCGACGGGGTCTGTTCTCCCTTCTCTCACTGATTACTGGTGTCCGTGGTTCTTCACTGTGAGATTGGCTATGTTCTTTTATCGACTTGTGAGGAGGATTGAGTTTCCTGTTTTTTTTACTATCGAACTTCTCCTCCATTGGTTGACTATGTTGCCTTCTATTTTTTTTTGGGGGGGGGGGGGGTCTGTGTATGTGTTTCCTCTTTCCAGACTTAGAATCAGACATTTTCATCTTCATGTGGGATTTGTGGTGAGTCTGTGTTTCTCCCACTACTATAGTAGTAAAAGCATGGCTGTTGATCTATCCCCGGTTGGGTTGCTGCATGTGCAAACACCCTTTTTGGGGTTTTTCTTTGCATCTATGATTTCCCCTGTCCATGCTGGGAGTCTGGCTTCTTTCCCTTTTGTGAACTGTGTAATGTTGCCATCGTTTCATTGTGATATTGGAGTTGTTGTCTTCCCGCTGGTTTTGGGTTACTGTGTATGCAAGTGCCCTTTTGGGTTGCTGCTGAGTTGTTTTGGCCATGCTCTGGTCAAGAACAACCCTAATTTTTCTTGAGGACCTGAGCTGTGTTCACCCTTTTGTTGGGGTTGTCACTCTGTGGTCTTCATCTTCTTCATAGAGCTATGAGTTGTTGTCCTTACTGCGGTATGTAGTGGTTGGTCTTCGGACTGTTGAGAGTAGGATTAGAGGCTAGGTATGCTTGAGAAAACTAGTGTTTGAGGTCTCCATCTTAGCATTTAGTCTTTCCTAGCTCCTTGACATCCTGATAGACCCTGCTATGCGAGATTGGATGATTTGTGCATCTTGGCTCTATGTAAGCCTGCTTTGATCCTTATTCCTTGAGTAATCATGCCTAGCTTAGGGGTGGCAGTGTTGCTGAGAGATTGATGAGCACATTGGCCTATGGTTGGGTGGAACATTGTAGGGATGTAGCTGGTTGCGGGATGAGTTCTTATCATATGAGTATTCTTGACTATTTCATATCTACATTTATATTTACGAATTAATGAATATAATGAACATGTGGTATGATTTAATGAATGTATGTTGTTTCTGCTATGTATATGAGGATTATGCATCTTATTATGCTCTATGTTTTAAGATTTTTTATTTTAGCATTATATGCCTGTTCAACTTCACGGGGCTATTTGCCCAGAGGTTTTTGTTTGTTTGGTAGCGTCCTCTTTGCTGGTCGGAGGTTTAGGGATGTTACATTTCAAGCATGCAGTAATCTAATTGGTCGATCATGACCATCTTCCCCCAATGAAGGAATCAAATCAATTAGGACACTGAAGACACTATAGCCATCATCATGTGTATCTAAATCTTTCCTAATAGAAAATTGTAATTTATAGGCACATCTACTACCTCATTATCTACTGGGACTGGTTTTCCACCCCATTCAATAGGGTAGGCTACAATGATTTTGTGAGGAGACAATGAATGTCCATCAAATTCCTTTCTCACGGTATGGGATTGAACTAAGGTGGGTATTCCTAGTGCTTGCCAACATTCAAATTACATGAGATAAGTTGAGGCCCCTTCATCGACTATGGTTTGAAAAATGGCCTTTCCATGAGATGTTACTTAAATATGAAAGACAAGTTCAAAATGAATCCTACATGTTAATTATTATATGTCTAACATGATCGAAGTCATATCGTATGTATAAACAACTCTAGTTTAAGGCAGTGGTTCCTTTCTTTGTGCATAATAATATTGCAATACCTCCATGGTAGACATGGCACATGGTGCTTGATCTATTTCATCAACACATTTTTTTGTTATGAGCATCTTGTGCATTAGGATTATGCATTATTCTACCTAGAACTCCTTTGGGCGGTTGTGGTACTATATATTTGGTTGGTTTCTCAATGGGAAGAGAACCCATTAGAGGAATTTTGGGGTCTAAAATGGGCCTCCTAAGGAAAATAATAAAATAATAGTTAAAATAATAAAATAATATTGATTAATTTTGGAGGAA
>LPNX010724992.1:123882-140518 GCA_001517045.1 Pseudotsuga menziesii
TGAATTGCTTAATTGATTGATCTAATGGAATGGGAGGGACATAAAAAGAATGAGAGCTTCTTTGAATGTTCACCTCATGATCACACATGAAGACATTAGCATGGGGCTCATTCCCGATTGTGGGGATTTTTATTGGTTCCCCCACTAGAGGAGGTAATAGTGTTGTAGCAACCATTTGATGATGGATCTATAGAAAGGGTTGCATTAATACAATGCATTGTTGTTTCCCACCGTCTTGAGTCAGATTCAGTGAATCTCCCATCCCAGGATTAGTATTCTAGTTACTCTTATATTTCATCTTCTTTCCTCTAAATTCCATTGATTAAACTATGATAATTTCAGGATTTTGGGAAGGATTACAACTATGATTATCCTTGCATGTCTTATTCTTTCCCTTAAGGTCCATGGATTGAACTATGAGGATTTCAAAACTCAGGGAAGGCTTAGCATGTTGTTACATATCCTATCCAGCTATAGGTTGCAAAGTATGAAAATAAATTTGTCCCGTTTTTTGGGTAATGTGCTCAAGGTTGTTGAGAAAACCCATCGTACCATGGGCATGAGGTCCATGTGGTGGACTAACCTGATCACACATTGGTATTGTAGGATAGTTCCAAAAATATTGGTTACTTTCTAGAACCAGCCACCACTCCATTATGAAATGGGGTTCATGGGTGGAATTCCTTACAGGTTTAGACACCAAGGAGATTGGATATATCTTGGATTGTGACCACACTATTGAGGAATGGGTGTAGTTCCCCCTTGTGGGGTCAGAGTGAAGTGATATTAGTTATTTTCTATAATATGACCACACCATTGAGGTGGTCCTTGGATTTTATTGGCTTTTCAAGATGGGTTTCCCTTGCGAAGGATTCCCCCAAGATGATTGTGTACTTCTCTGAACATGATCAATGGATGAATTGTCTCCTAATGGAGTTAGCTCCCAAGGATATTAGTCAATTCCTAAAACCTGACCACTAGGTTTATTGCATCCCGATGGAGTTGAGTCCCAAGAATATTGGTTACTTCCTAGAAGCTGGCCATTCCATTGATTTTTTTGTTGGTTTTGATTGGAATTCCAATGTTTGTTTTCTCCTTGTGGAGGTTGGATCCAAAAATATTGATTAATTCCTAAAGATTGACCAGTTCATTGAAGAATGGGATCGATAGGTGGATTTCCCATAGGAATTGTTATAGGATAAATCAAAGGATGACCCTCTAGGGAATTTCCTCCCATTAGTGAAGGATAATTCCAATTGGAATTTTTGTTCCAGGATGCATTATTTCTACATGGAATATTAACATTCAATGTTAAAGGGTTTCCCCATAAGTAGAACCTATAAAAATATTGTGTGTTCCAAGAGTATTTTGATAACCTCCTACAACCAGTTGATACTGCATTGATGTGGTCCCTCAAACTCTTAACAAAGCCAAAGGGTCAAGTGTAATGTTTTGCATATTATTCCAAATTTCAAAAAGATTAACCAGTGACTCACTTTCTGTAAGTATGATTTCATTTAAAGGATGTGCTAAGAGTGGATTTATGTGAGAAAATGTGTGATATTCTACTTTTTCAACTTCAACTACAGTAAGTTCATCATATCTATCTATGTTTCATCCATGATGTCACAAATTTTGATAAGTGGTTTAATGTTGTTATTCTCTAGTAACATTTGATTGGGTTTATAAGTAGTTCAGTTTCAAAGCCATAAAAATGTGGTTCATGTATCTTCCTCCACCACGTAGTGGGACCTCAAACATGGGTAGCTTGCCTCGCTACCACCTTGATGGGTGAATCAGTATATTAATCACTCTGAAGTTTAATACAATGATTTTTTTATTACAGAATATCAAAATACAATCAAACAATCCTAAAGGAAACTAGACACAACAAAAATCCAATTTTCCATAGATTTAAAAAGTCCTAAGAAAATCAACAAGAAAACTTATTTCCAAAGAAACATGGTTCAATGAAAATCTGGATTAGAGGGCCTTCCAAAAGTAGTACCTCCCGAGGGACATCAGGCCTCAAAACTTACTAAATAGTGAAGGTATGAGAGAAAATTACAGTTTCTTTCAATCACCAAGGGTGTAAGTGTTAGATATTAGCTACTCACCCTCCCAAGGAGCTAAAACACCCTTGTGTTTGTCTCAGGAATTTCAAGTGTCCCCAACTCACAACATCCTATGTGATTTCCCAAGAAAATGTGACTATGGTTTCCATTTCACAATTAGTAGGTGGGAGAGAAAATCATTAATATACGATAACTCATATAGAATAGATATCTCAAGAAAATGGTGTCACCCCAAGGACTGGTCACTTAATTGAAATACTCTAATGTAATCATATCCCACCAAAGAAGTAAGAGGGGATTTACCACCCATAATAATTCGTATTGACCTTGTTCTTAACACATTTGTTATAAGCGCTTTCCCGAAATGCACTATTTGATACCAATGGATTTGATATCTCTTTAATCAATATTAGTTTCAAAATTATGTTTTCAAGGAGGTGTTAACTCTCCAATACTATTCCAATACCCTAGCCTAATCTATGTGGATGATACCAAAATAATATTAATATATTTTAGATTAATAATTGATTTGAGTGTAGTTTTCATAGTTTCGAGTATTGATGGTCAAATTGGTGGTGTTTGTGAATCAAAGTGTTGAAGGAATCATATGCACAATGCTCACTACTCTTTCCTTCATTTCAATGAACTTCTATACTATGGAATATTAAGAGGTTCTTTGATTTCCTTCAAATATGTGAATTGCAAAATAGAATTACTTTTATAAATTTAAAAAAAAGAAGTTTTCAAATTCTTAGTAAGGGTTCAAGAGTTTGGATTGAAACATAAAATGTATTGGATTTGCTTCAACTATCACTAATTGGAAATGGAAAATGTTTGAATGTTCATTGTTCTTCTTGTTTCTAATAAGTTTCTCAAACTGACATTTAAATGCAGATTCTTTACTCACTTTTTATTTTTTAAGTGCATAATGTTTTATTTTTTAATGTTGAATTTAATTTTTCAAATTAATGGTTTGAAATTCAACAAAAAATTCTAAATATCTTTTGAAATTCTAAAATTGACAAGCATTTACACTTGAGATCCACTTTCTCTTTCACTGGACCGCCCGAAAGTGCAAGTGAAGAGGATACTCATGGATCGACAATATGATTCAAAACTTCAAAATATTTCTATTAAACTTGATATCCATGTTTCTTGTTCACATTACCACCTGAAATAGCAAGTGAAGAAGATACACAGGGCTCGAAATTATGCTAAAAAATAACACTAGACTATTACACTTGAGATCCATATTTGTCTTTCACAAGATTTCCCAAAGGTGCGAGTGAAGAGGATATGTAGGGATCGAATCACAATGTATCACAATAAATTTGAGAATGAAAAACAAACTCTTCTAATTATGCTTCAATAAATTCAAATTAATATATCCAAAAGAAACATTTACTTGTTCAAGCCATTTTTCGTATGTTTTGGAGGAAATGTTGTTGAATTATCTTGAGTGTGAGGTCGAAATTTTGAATTTTTTTATGAATATGATTTAATTTATGGTTCTACCTATGTATTAGATTTGATTTCATGTTGTGTATCAGAACAATTTCATACAACTCAAAATTAATTTCCTAAAGGTTCATAAATTGAAACAATGTGTCATGTTCTTCAATTTTTTGACAATTTTCTTATGGAAACAAGTGACTAAAGTGACCAAATTAGACAAAAGTTTAGAAAATAATAGTGAAATAAAGGATATAAATGGTAAATATGTCCTAATCATTCATATATGAGCAATATTTTAAAGAAAAACTTGAACAAAACTAAAAAAAATACTAATTAAAGTGATTTCCTAGCTTTTTAAGTAGGTTTCTAAGAATTCCAAATACAAGTGAAATTGATCCTAAATTATTGAAATATTATCATGATAGGTCATAATGGGACTATACCATCATATATAATTATGCAAAGTTCAAAATCATCCTTAACTATAGACTTAAAACAATGATTTGCAATTCCTAGTTTTTTTGACAATTTTCAATCCAGTAAGCACACAAATCTTTAAAATAGTTAACAAATAATCAGATATGAGTCAAATTAGATGAAAAAATCCTCTAAAATAAATTACAGGGATTCCTAATATTTCCATAGAAAAACTAATCACTCAAAACGACTAAGAAATCAAGATTTTATGCCCAAAAAACACACTCTGTGTAAACGTGACTGTGTATGACCTCCACCTGCATTTATACAAGAAATACATGAGTTTACCTAGACATCATCTATGTACTTTTTAGGGAATACTAGAATTTATATATCCTTCACCTGTGCATTTACAAGAAAACCAAGATATTGCGCAACTTTTTGAAAATTTTATAGTATAAGGGTTGGTCTAGGTCGATTTTAGACTCCTAAGATGAATAAAGGTGTCTAAGGACAAAAATTAGGAATATATGGAAATATATAAATGAAATAAACACCCATTAATTAGGAAAAAAATGAATAAAAAAATAAATTAAACCTCGAGTCCCTAGTATGGTCCCCAACCTATTAGTAGAGATTGCTACAGGGATGTTTCCACACCATTCTCTATCCTTTACTATAGGGGGGTGAGTCCTAATCAACATAAATACATGCAATAATTTGAAAGTTTCTTAAGATTTCTAATATTTTTAAAATAGTAGAGAGGGGAGGAAGAAATGAGATAACCTCTTGAATCGTGTAGTTCATGGAATATTACCTTGCTTGAGCATCCTCGGCCTTTAGGCTTACATTTGCAGCTTACTTTCTAGTTCCTTACCTCTATATTTTAAAAAACCTAAAAAAACTTGAAAAATATCTACCAAATCTTGATAAACATATATGAAAATACATACATTCAATCTCAACATTTGGGGGAAACTGGAATTTATGCAACCAAGTCCCAAAAATAGCATAAAAAGAGAAGAAATAGACAATAAGAGAGTAATGCACACCTTAACAATGAAGAATAGAGATAAATATCAATCCTCTTTGAGAGAGGAACTTCCTAACATTATGTAATAAGTACAAAAGACAAGACATGATACAATAAATACTAAAATGAGAATATCTCCTTCCTATATATAAGTGACAAAGGTGTACAATAATAACTATTAGAACCACTAATAGACCTAATCTAACATAATAATATGGAATTCATTAAAATATATGGGGTAATGCGCTACACTATATGCCGTGATATGCCATCCTTAAGGGCTTAACATGCCCCTCCCCTTCAAAAATTGGTGTCCTCAATGCTGAAGTAGTTTTGTATGTTGTTGTATAAAGGATGCATCTTCCCATGTTGAATCCTCCCCGGGTAAGTTCTTCCATTTAATGAGATACTATGGAATGGATCAATTTCAAAGCTCTCTATTTTCAGTTTCAGTTATTTCTTCAGGATCTAAGATGATTTTACCTTCCTCATTAAGTTCTTGTAATATCATTTGAAATGGTATCTTCTCACCGATTACCTTCCTCAAAGAAGAAACATGGAAAAATGGATGGATTCGTGAAGATGTAGGTAGTTCCAATTTGTAGGCCACACTACCAATATTTTGTATCACCTTGTAGGGACTATAGTATTTAGGTGGTAATTTATTATCCCTCTTGGTTTTCTTCAGGGAAATCTAGTTTTGCGTTTTTAGTCTTAAAAACACCCAATCCGCCACATTAAAGCTTTGTTCACTGCGGTGTTGATCTGCTTGTTATTTCATTCAATTTTGTGTTAGATTCAGGTTGTCCTTTAAGAGCTGAAAAACTTGTTGGTGATGCTTCATGTGGTATTCCACTGCTTGAACCTTAGAGAATTATTTTACTCAAGGTGTTATGGATGGTGGATGATAGGCATAAAGTGCTATAAATGGGGTCATTTTTTATGATGTATGGAAGGAAATATTATACCACCATTCTTCCAAGGGTAACCACTTGATGCATTATGTTTTTTTATCTGCTACAAAACATGGAAGATACCCTTGCCAAAATTTGTTTATGATCTTTTTTTTCCATCAGATTGAGGATGATAAGGTGAGCTATGACCCATTTCAGTACCCGAAGAAAATAATTCACTCCAAAAGTTCCAAGTGAAAATGGAATCCTTGTCACTAACTATAATATTTGTAGTACCATGTAGTTTTTGGACAATCTCCATAAAAGGATTGGAGACCGTGCTTGCTTTGAAGGGGTGAGATAGTGCACAGAAGTGTGCATATTTACTAAGTCTATCAACAACCACCATGATGACACTCTTTCCTTATGACTTTGGTAAACCTGTGATAATATCCATCGAGACATATGTCCACCTTTGGATTGGAATGGAAAGTGGTTGTAGGAGACCTGGGGTCTTAATTGTTTCAAAATTATTTTTCTTGAAAACCAAACATTATGTCACAAAATTTTTAACAATAGTTTTAAGATCACTAAAATGAGCATAATTGTGATCATTCTAGCTAATTAATGGGCATAACTATAATGCTTATTCTAGCTAATTAATGGGCATAACTATATGGAGATCGGGGGAAGTAGGGAACTTTGAGTTTTGAACGTCTAATGAGAATAATTTTAAAAGTACACCTTGAGGTCCCTTTTTTAACAACTTTGCCATACCATTTGAGATTATCACCTTGCTTGGTTTTCCTGTGATACCCTTTAACTCAAATGATTTTCCTTCCAATTAATATTTCATGAAAAGTTTTTAAAAATTAAAATCCATTGTTCCCAATGATCGTAACCGTTGGAAACCTAAGGCAAAATCAACACCACCAATTGTGATATAAATAATTCAACTATTCAATACATATTACCCCATAGACAAATTGATATTATGGCATTTCCTTAATAAATTTATAGTTCGTCCATGTGCAATCATTACTTGAAACTCTCGCAGCAGATGTAAAAAACAATTAATAACTTTGGATAATTTAGAGTGAATGAAATTATGAGTTCTACAAGAATCATTCAACACTATTACCTTCTTCTTTTTGATGTATCCCTCGATATTGAGAGCTTGAGGAGTGGCAATTCCAACCAATGCATGATAGATATGGTGGGAGCAATTTCTTCCAAATTATCCTCTTCTATTTCATCTGGATTCGCCTCTTATTGAAATTATTCCTCTTATTTAGGTTCTTCCTCTTCACAACTTATGTAGAATAATTTATTGTCATCACACTTATGTCCATTACTATACTTTCTCTCACAATTAAATCATAATCATTTTTCTCTTCCTTCCTCTAGTTGTTTGGGTGTCAAACTTTGTCGTGTTTCATAAGAGGGAACATTATTTTCTCTATATGTGTTGGAGAAGGCCTTTCTAGTAGTAATTTCCATATTTTACTTTCAACCTTTCTTGCCATCATGAAATCCTTCTCTAGGTATGATGGTTTAAAGAGTTTCACCTCATGTTGAATGCTTTCTTTCAAGGTTCCAATAAAGAGATTAAAAAATTATCCCTTGAAATATTCATCACTCTGAGAATTAGATTTTGAAATTGCTTGATGTGCTCTGTAGCTGTACCTTTTTGCTTGAGATTTGCCAACTGGCTAAATAAGGTGTTTCTATTTATCTTCCCATAATGTTCAATCCATTATTTTATTAATATGGTACAAGAGATACTATATTCTTTTTTATGGTCACAAGGACATCGATACCATATAAGTTAATCAGGTACTAAAATAAGGATGCAATAGTTACCTTTTACAAAGTGGGCACTTGGTCTAGATCAAAGAATTTATCCATCTAAAAAATACACATGATTTGATCCTTTCCATCAAAATTTCTGATGTCAATATTGCGGATAAACTTAGTTTCTTGGACCTCAATTGAACCCATGAGGTTGTAGAGAAACATCAACTTTTGAGGACTCCAACTTCCTTCTCTCCAAATTTTTTCAATTTTCTCCAAACGTGACTGGAATAAGTCCTATTTTTCCTCCTTACCCTCTACATGAGGATTTAAAATTTGTTTTATATCTTTCATTAATTCATTCAATCCTCGAATCTCTTCTTTTCTATCCATCCCTTTGAGATACTCTTTACTAGCCATCATTTTGAGATCCTCTTTAGTAGCCATCTTATTTTCCAATTTAACTAAGTGATCGATTTTCACATTTCCTTTAATCATATCTTGCAACTTGGACACTCTAAAAGATATGTATTCCATTTGATCATATGTTGGGAATGAATCCTCTAGGGTTTTGAGTTGACTTTCATTATTTCTACTTGATTTTGGTTGCATTTTGAGAAAATAAATATATATCACACCCTAGGGTTTATCAGAAATAGATCCTTCTACTCAAATCTATTCAAATGCAAATTGAAGTACCTTTTTTAAACCCTGATTAGAAATTTGTTTTTAGGATGACTTGTAACTATTGTAAAATTTGCATTTCAACTACTCTGTATCTGAAACATATCCCTTTAGCACCCTGGTCTGGCATGTTTCTAATGCCATAGGTATGGCCTAATTTGGATGTTCCAACCAAAATTTATTTCAAATATCCCAATGCTTCTTATTTTTTTTCTATCCAGAAGAGAGAACTTGTACTATATGCCACATGTTCAATATTTGTTTTCTATATCTGAAACTTCTACCACAGATACCCCGGTCCATCCTCTTTCGAATGCAACTTCTATCAGTCAATTTGGATCTTAGATGCCTCCTAAAGAATCTTTTTCCCTACAATGCCTATTTTACACTAGGTTTTGGACTAATAAAAAACCATATAATCCTCCACAATTATACTGAAAACTATAATGTATCAGGATCTGAATTTTGGACTCGAGATAGTTCATCCTTTTCTAGAAGTAGGTTTTTAACTTTGATATCTAACACCCTGTAGAAATAAGGTTGTAGAGGGACTTCCAAGATGACTTGTTTTGCATAATCCAATCCCGAGGAAAGAGCTATGATACCAAATGTTATGCAACCAAGTCCCAAAAATAACATAAAAAGAGAAGAACTAAAAAATAAGAGAGTAATCCACGCCTTAAAAATGAAGAATAGAGATAAATATCAATCCTCTTCGAGGGGGGAACCTTCTTACATAATATAGTAAGTACACAAGACAATAAGAGATACAATGATAACTAAAATGAGAATATCTCCCTCCAATATATAGGAGACAAAGGTGTACAATAACAACTAATAGAACCAGAAATATACCTAAGCCGATAGAAAAAATATGTAATGCACCACAATATAGGGGGTAATGCGCTACACTATATGGGGTAATGTGCCATTTGTAATGGCTTAACAAAATTGCATCATATTGAAAAGTGGAAGGAAATGATTACAACCCAATGATATAGGTGAATCCCTCTCCCCTTTGCTCTAAAACATCATTCTCCATATATCCTAATGAACACCAAAAACTTGATCTGAAAAAGAATCTATCTATCCTCTAAATTCTTCAGCATGCCTTTGCTTTTCTGTTTGTCCTTCTTCTCTTCACCCCATATGCCTTTATTATATAACATTGGGGTTTGTGGTCCCAATCACTAGCCATGAATGTGAGAATAATATTTTTGATGGATTTTGATTATTTTCTTCAAAAAACCACAATACTAAGTTTTTCAGGCATCTTTACTTGAATTTCCAAGATTAATAGGCATGATAAGTTGCTTTCCACTCCAGGAGTTGTTGAATCTAGGTTTTGACCCTCAAGTAGTCTTGAATTTGAATTATTTAGAGAAACCCTTATCTTCACATACTTATTCCTTTACAGAATCATTTTTCTGATGAGAGATCAAAGATCTTAACCTATTCTAGATTTCTCTCTTCATGTTGCGGGTGAAATGAACATACGTTTTCAGACCATTAGCCTTAGGGTGTTAATTTTATTGTTAACAAGGTGATAGGATCAATGCAATCTATAAATATGAATAAGAATGGGTGATGGTTCTCAATTTTTTTTATTTTGATGAATATTCAATCTTACATTAAGTATTGAATTAATAATTTATCAATGTGTTAAATATATGCCTATCGGCATATTCCAAACATATTAATCTTATTAATATGGTTTTTGCTATAATGAGTATGATAAACTTGGAAAAAATAGAGGTACAAAATAATTTAATAATAAGAATTGTTGCAAGGTTACAATCGATAAACAAATATTATTCATTTAGTTAGGGATGTGAGAATATAATTTGGCCTAGGTTATGTTACTCAAATGTAAGCAAAGACTCTATATTTAGTTGCAGAAGTGAGAACATGACTAGGACTAGGAGTATCCTACTCAGAAATACATATAATCTAATGGGAATGATGAAAAATTGTAGGATTTTTTCCATCCAAATTAAAAACTAATAATTTTTCCTAAATGTGCAAAGGAAAGTCAAAAGGAAAAGTAAAATGAAAAGTAAGGTAGATGTGCAGAAGTGAAAAAAGTAGGAAAACATGCATGAAAGTTTCGAATGGGAGAAATAATTTTCATTGCTTGGTTTCTTTTCTAAATGGGAAACTTTTGTTCAAGGCTCCTTTCAAGAAAGAATGGTTGTAAGTATTCTATGAACTCCATTTGATTTGGTGATATTACAAATGCATTCAAGAAAAATATCCAGAGTGTATTTTTTATGAATTGCTATTTATTCCTTTGAAAAGGGTGTTTTGTTTTAAAGAAGGGTTGGGCTAGTTAAAAAATTGTTAGTTTTTCTAATTTTTTCTACTTAGGGTATTTATCTGAAAGAATAACAAGCACACAAATACATCAAAGATACACAATATACACAAGACACATATATTTTCATTGAGGAAACCATAAAGGCGAAAACCTCGCAAATTTCCTCATAATAGTTCTATAAAAAAGATAAGATGGCAAGGTAGAATAACCCAATAACAATATATCTATAGCACCTCTCTGTCCCTCCTCTTCCTCTCTCTCCTAAGGAGCACATGAGAGAGAAAGTGAAGTGTGTGACAAATGAGGAGGGCTCCTCCCTATCTATATTCTTCCATTGATTTGTTAACTCAACCACTGGGTTGACCAGGTTACCCGTGGGGTTGACCAACCTAATACTACACATAAATACATTTCCCTATATTTAACTGGGGGATTATTTCCTTGACTTGAAATAGAGGTTTTATCTCAGTGATCATACACAATGATGACATACCAAAAGGAGGAACACACATCTCTGATTGGGGTACACCAATATATAATAGTAATATACATCATAATATCTTTCGAAGATACAATTACAACAACACTCCATATTAACTAGGAAGGTATTCTCTCTCCATAGTCATCAACACATCTGGTCATCATCACTGATTCATCATCGTTGTTGTTTCCAT
Source organism: Pseudotsuga menziesii (assembly GCA_001517045.1). Lineage (NCBI taxonomy): Eukaryota > Viridiplantae > Streptophyta > Pinopsida > Pinales > Pinaceae > Pseudotsuga > Pseudotsuga menziesii. The sequence continues at coordinate 135,225 of LPNX010724992.1, forward strand.
TGTCCTCATCTTGTCCAATATGTTGCATCTATCCATCATAGGAATTTTCTACATATCAAACCTTTTTTCATGTTGGATGTAGGCCAAGATCTCATCTAGGTATTCATCATATCCACAAGAAATCCATCGTGTAGGTATACACCAGGACCATTATTTACATTTCCACTGCAATAACCTATGTCTCTTGTCGTCCTCTCGTTGTATCAGATCGTTGTGTAGGTATAGACCAGGAAATTATTTACATTTACACTAGAATAACCTACATTTCCTACCATCATCTAGTTGTCATCGGATAGGTACTATACAATACCTTATTTACATTTCCACGACAATAACATGTGTTTCCTACCTTTTTCTTTTCATATCTAGATCATCTGTTTTATCCCGCACAAAACAAAACAAAGCACATAGATCACAACCTAGATGCAGATCACCTTCATTATATCAACTTAGGAACATGTCAAGATGTCACGAAGACAATCTTGCATCTACCATTATGTCAGAACCTTCTAGGAGCACACTCAATGCATTACATTTCTTCATGGTTAACCTTTGTTCTACTAGTAAAGGAGAACCACTTAGGTGCACCTCATGTGCTTTGTGATATTATTGTCTACAACATGGGAACACACACATATATAAAGATATGTGTAAGGATGGATTTCAACCAAACAACCTGCTACATTATGACTTTTATGTTCTAGGTCAACCTTAAGGACTTATTACATCTAAAAAACCCGTGTCCGGGATATTTTCCATTCAGACGTCCTTCGGGGTGTGTTACATTCGAGTAACCTATGTACCACACTAGGGATATTTTTACACTAAAAAAAGCCATAGGACTTATTACATATGAATAGTCTGTGTACCATTACAGGACTCATATTTACATTTGGATAACCTGTATCAGGACTGATTACATCTGAGTAACCTGTGTATGAGTCCAAGGATTGTAATTACACTAAGACAACCTACAAGACTGATTATGTCTGAGCATCCTGCTCCACAAGGAATTTTCTTGCATAGACAACCTACCTGATTTCCCATGTTAGATATCATGCATCTGTGTATTTTGGACTCTCTCTATTTCTAGCATAGAAACATATAAGGGTTAATTACATCCAAGGGTATCCTGTGAGCTTCGCTAGGACTGATTACATCCAAGGAAAACCTACATGATTGATTACATCTTAGAAAGCTATAATCTTCACAAGGATTTTACACTTCAAAAACCTATCTCTCCAGCTATGGTAGAACTCATCACCCCCTCTTTCGAGTGGTCTCATCCTATATCACACCAAGTCTTTCTATGAAGTACTGAAAATTCACTCCAGTTATTTCTAGAATAGAATCACATCAGGACTAATTATGTCCAAGTATAACCTGTGAGATTCGACAGGACTGATTACATCTGAGGAAAACCAACAACACTAATTACATCTGATCAACCTACAAACTTCATTGGGACTTTTACATTTGGATAACTTGTATCTCCAACTATTCTAGAATTTATCACTCCCTCTTTTAAGGAATCTCAATTTGGATCACATACTAGAGAATCAATACTCCTCGCTACATCATACAAGAAATGCAAGTCATATAAATCAAATAAGATAGTATCTGTTATAGCTGAAAATGACAGATATCTTCCTATGACCACTCTCCCACGATTACATCACATGTCGACACTTCCATGACGACACTTCATGAAAGTCACTGGAAAAACACCTAACTTGGAGGCCCCATATATTGAGTTTTGTAACTCTATTTGACCTCATATTAGCACCATTGGAAACATAATTCAGTTAGCTAAAACTTTCTAGAAGACACAAAAGTCTCAGAATGCCCAGAAATACCCTAAAAATGAGCTTTTTTTATGTGTACGTGAGTTGATTTAAGGAAAACAACATATGTATGCGAGTTGATATATATAATACTTGCGTATGCCTTAAAATACGTGTGTTTTTGCATTGAAACCCACGTATACCTCCTACGTACACGACTGATGTATCTGCAACCCACATATTCCTCTTAAAAAATGTCAAAAAAAATGTGTTTTTTCGAAATTTGAGTAGTTTGGTTAGTTATGCAACTGACTCCTTCAGTTGTAACTAATTTGTCTTTGACCCTATCTCTTCAGCAGCATATAAATAGAGGTAGGGAGGTCCATGAGAAAAGATTTGAACTTTTGCATTGTCATGCTGGAGGAATTTGGAACTCTCTTTGCCCACACCTTTTCCCTATAATCTTTCTTCTTGTATTGCAGAGCTTGGAGGATGAGTTCCTTGGAGAAGAGAAGCAACAAAACTAGATCAAGGTTTTGTGAGGTGCCGAACTTGAAGAGAAGGTATACTTGTACTTGTTTTCAATATTTATAAATATGTGATGTCTTTCTTCTTCGCAAATCATTGTTCAATGTGTGATTGAATTTATATTTATGATCATATGTTTATGTTAATTAGAATAGTTTCTCATATTTATTTGATTATCATTAATTTATATTAGTTTGAGGAAGGTATAATTCATTTTGCAGGTCTCTTGGAGCAAGAGGAGCAAGAGGAGAAAGAAGAGGATTGAAGGGCTGCTTGGATCAACCTTCATTTGGCTAAGGTATGAACCATTATAATCTCTGAAACTTGCTTATATATAATTGCTAAAGATTATGCATCTATCTTTCAACCCCAGTATGTTGATGCCCTCTAAAAACCTAGCCATAGGAAACTTTCCTTTACAATAGAACTGACGACTTTGCTGGGGAGAGCCTTGTATGTTTGGGGTTTCTCTGTATTTATTTCAGTCTTTTGCAATGTTTCAGGTCTTTCTTGCCACTAAGGAACACTTTATCAGTCTGATAGAACACCTCCCCTACCTTCATAAGCCAATTTTTGACCTTTCATGGGATTTTTTCCACCCATACACGAGTTGCAGAATGAACAGTCGCATGTTTGGTTTGGTACATGTGACTTTCTATACTGTCAAACCAGGTACGATACACGACTTTTCAGTAATACAACCTGCTTTTGATTATACACATGAATATCTGTACTTTCAATCCATGTATGATACGGGATATGTCAGCAGTACAAGCCGCGTGTGATCCTAAAACAATGTTTTTTCCTCATTTTTGTGGTTTTTTTTTTTTGCTGTTGTGGGTTGTTTGGTAGGTCTTTTGGTGTCCTCTACAGGTGCATGACACCAAGGAATTAGTGTCATCCTTTTTCGTTGTTCTTTATCTATGTGGTAAATATTTTTATAGCATTAGGGTTTTCTCTTTGCTCATTCCCCCCACCCCCTTTGCTTGGTATGATTTTTGGCTTATGTTTCTGGTCAGCCTCTGTTAGTGATATTTGTATGAACTTAGAAGCTTATTGGTCTTTGTTTCCTTCTTATTTTGTTGTCTAACTTAAGCATGCCAAAGTAGTCGACATGTCTCTTATGCAATTCTTCCTTCCAAGTAGGGTTTATCCTAACTTTAGGGCATTCTAGAGTCTGTTTAGTGGTCGTATAGAAAAGTTCATTTTGCTTTGTTCTTGTTATCTGCATACATTTAGTTTGTAGGTAGTTTTTTTTTTGCATTTATAAACAAAAGGAAAAAAACACATGTTTGATTTTGTTAGAATATAATCCGTTAGGGATTATAATATTGTAAATAAATAAATAGGAATAGTTGGAAGCCGAAAAGGCTGGACGGAAGGTGAAATAAACCGTCACATGAATGTATAAATGAATGCTTAGCCATGAATAGATTAACGAATTGGGAGTTATTACCAACAAGTGGTATCAGAGCAGGTTGTCTGCCATAACTCCTGCTGCATTTTCTGCGCCCTCCTGGCTGCCAGCCTGCCTGCCAGTCTGCCCCTGCGTGCATTCATTATGTGCGTTTATGTTAAGGTGATTCTCTGCTGCAAACCCTAATTCTTCCACGCTGTAAGTTTTTGTTACGGTGGTTTATGCTGCAGCGTGTTGATTTGGAGAATGCGTGATGCCTGGTGCGTGGTGTTGAGATTAAGTTATGGTGCGTGGTGTTGAGAGTAAGTTTATGCTGCGTGGTGCATAGCGTTTTGCTGCGTGCCTTCAATCTGGAGATGCCCTTCAGTGTATGCTGCGTGCCTTCAGTCTGGAGATGCTCTGCTGCCTATCGACTGCGTTGGAGAAACCATCCTGCGTGGAGAATGCTTCCTGCGCAAAGAATTGGTGTGAAGACTAGCGTCTTGGTGTGTTAATATACTGTGTTAATATACTGCGTTAATATATTGTGCAGTCCTGCGTGTAATATACTGATATAAAGATTGCGTGGGTAGCAGTGTAATATACTGTAATATACTGCTTTAATATACTGATTCAGCTGGATGGTGCTCCCCCGTATGGGGCGCTCATAAATATTTCAGACCGTGAGCGTGAGGCTGATAAACTATGACCCATTTTGCTGATTGCTTCCTTCTCTCATATGATACGTTAGCCTTTGCCTTCCTCTTCTCTTCCAATAGTGTCAAAGTGATGCCAGCCAACTTCTTTGGAAAGCCTTCCTAGCAGAAAATACTTGTGACCTGGCTGAAGCCTCAATACTTTCAAAGCATCTGGAACAACCATTCTCTTTTTTTTTTTTTTGTCATATGGTGGGGGAACCCCTTCAAAAGCCCTTAGCCTAGCAAGAGCTGCTGTGCCACGCTGGGTTTTGTGTGGAATCATTCCTCTAATTGTCCTCCAAAGAATTCTTGATGGAGCTCGAAAATGAATAAGTGATTAAAAGAATGGTTTTTGTCCAATACTGATATATATACTGCCAAGACTGCCGCGTCCTCCATCCTATTTGACTGATATGTATATGTGTGCTGCAAACTGATATATATACTGCCAAGATTGATATATATACTGTGCTGAGGCCTGCCTACAATACTGCTGCGTGCCATTGAAATGAGTTGAAGAGCTGCCTGAGCTGCGTAGAGCTGAATGTGAAGCCTTCTATTTGCTGCTGCTGTGACCGAGTTGACAATTGACATTACCAATTGCATGCAGACTGGTGAAGACTGTGTTTTATGTTGAAGACATATATATTTTGATATATTTTTTATTTACTCATATATTTGCTATAAACCTGCATTGTATTCACCTTGGCAGAGACTGTAGACCTGCAAGGTTATTAATTTTTAGTTTTCTCTGTGAAAATTACACTGACAGTTGTAATAATGCAATCGATAGCATCTATAGTCGGTGCCACCCTCACTGGGAAAGACACCTATTCAGAATGGTGGAGGAAGATCAAATCTGCCTTCATCTACAATGACCTGTGGGAC
>LPNX010724992.1:143769-201621 GCA_001517045.1 Pseudotsuga menziesii
GTTGTAAGCCGAAAAGGCTGGACGGAAGGTGAAATAAACCGTCACATGAATGTATAAATGAATGCTTAGCCATGAATAGATTAACGAATTGGGAGTTATTACCAACAGATTTATATCCATGTAGATTAGTTTTTTAGTCTAGATTGCATGGCATATCATTGTTTTTGAAAAAATAAATAAAAAGAATTTGTTCTCTTGTGGCTTTCAAGTTTCTATTCGAAAAAGAAAAAAAGAATAGTTTTTTCTTTTTGCATTTCATTTCTCTTTGCTTACTCATTTTCTTTCAACTTTGAGTCAAAAACCCATATAAGTTTCACACCATTTACCCTCTGACAAAAAAACCCTTAAAATAAATGATATAATTTAAAAATTATTAGTAAGTTTTATTTTATAGGGTCATACACCAACTAGCTTAGGCTAGACTTATGGGATAGGGAGTTTAAAATCTCTACAACTATTAAAATTCAGACGGACATGGCCAATCACTAGGTAAACCTTTTTCTATGTTGATTATATCTGAGAAGATCCTCTCAAATGGGAGTTAATCACAAGACCACATGGAGGCTTGGACTGAGGATATAACCCTCTCATTCCTTGCCAAAGTGTAGACCAAGGTTTTTGTGCATCTGGAGATTATGTCTTAGACAGGGTTTCGGGATTTGCTACCCTTCCCATGCGTATGAACCAGGATTGCCACTGCCCCCCCAAATTGTCAATGTAGTTAAGGTAGCCTTTAGTCTCTTTGACATCTAGGGTTCATACACAGGTACGTTGGAAGGCTATTTCTGGTTGACCTTTGATAGGCTTGGAAGGTAACCCTAGTAGAAGGTGTGGAAGGGTGGTTGGGTGATTCCTCCGCTTGTGCCTAAGAATAGCTATAGGGACACCAAGCAATTGTCTATCATCTTTCTCATGGAAAACATATCTTATACCTATTTTTCTATTTGGATTTAGGAATTTTAGTGAGTGTTGTATGGTTTGTATGTACTTAGTGTGCCTTTAGGTGTGTGCTTTGTAATTTTGGTTTCTTGTCAACCTCAAACTTTGTCTCCTAGTTTGAAACTATGGCTAACACTCCTTTGAACACCAACCAAGAGATCCCCATGCTGGGAACTCCTTGTACTATTCCTCTCACAAGGAATGTTGGTGTTCCCTTTATGGCCATCCTGAATCTACCTAGATTCACCCTAGGGCTACCAATGTGGTTGTTTTCAACTCCAACTATCATGAATGCTCCTGATGCTTCTCAAGTAATATCCTTATATCAAGGGCATCAAAACACTGGCTCCCATTCACCTGTAGTTGATTCTCCTACTCCTTCTACCTCATGCAGTGAAATTACTAATACTAGTAATCCACTGTCTAAAAGGAGTAAAAGAAGGAGGAATAGGAAGAGGGCACATAAGCAAGGGGGAACCCTTTCAACCTCTACAAGTAAATTTGAACCTCACTACCTAGCCTCTGCATTTCATGTTGTGGGAACCCATCCAACCTCTACTGCTCATGTTGGATCTAAGCACTCAACCTCTGCAAGTGAAGTTGATCTTCACCATCCAACCTCTGTTGATCATGCTGGTGGGATCCTTCCAACCTTTCTAGGTGACATTAGATGTAGTCACTCAGCCTCTATAGTCATCTTGAGGGCACCAATTCAACCTCTGATGTTCAAGTTGAACCTCCCCATCCAACCTTTGCAAGTCATTTTGGATCCATCCACCCTGCCTCTATGGTTGATGTTGGGGGCACACACTCAACTGCTGTAAAGCATGTTGATCCTAACCATTCAGCCTCTATAGTTCATGCTGGTGGTGCCCATCCAACCTTTGCAGGTCATGTTGGACCTAGTCTTTCAGCCTCTATGATTCATACTGGGAGCAGTCTCTCAGCCTCTATGGTTCATGCTAGAGACAATCTTTCAGCCACTGCGAGTCATGTTGAAAATGTTGAAAAGACTACCCATTCAAAACAAAATCCCAAGTTTCCTTATAATTTCCCTTCTATCATGGAGGTACGAAGAGTTTGGTTTCATGGTCATCCTATTTTTGAACATCCTAAAGTCTCTCAACAACCAGCCTCTTTTAGTCAGGTTGGACCCAGTTACCCAGCCTCTGGTGGTTATGCTGGGGGAAAAATCTCAGCCTCTATAGGTTATGCTGAAGGAAAATAGTTAACCACTACTAGTCATTTTGACACCATTGAGAAAATTGGTCCTTTGAAGTGCTAACTTAAGTTCGCTTGTAAGCTATGTGACGGAAATCATCTTACTCACCAGTGCCTTGCTATCGCAGAGGTGTGAAGAGTGTGGTCCAAGACTCAAGAATTTCCTTCTCCTGAACAATCTATAGTTTCTCAACAACCTACTCAACCTTTGGTTGATCAAGTGGTTGAACCAATCTCAGCTTTGGTCGATCCCACTCTTCTTTCAGAGAGTGATCCTGATGTGATTGAACCAATGTCATATTTGGTCAATCCCACTCTCCCTTTGGATAGTGAATTTCATGAAGTGGTTGAATCGGTTCCATTGTCGATCAATCCCACTCTTTCTTTAGAGAGTGAAGTGTCTGCTAGTCACATTTTCTTCACTACCAGTTCAAAACTTACTGAACAAGGGGGAATTGAACTCACTTCGGATGAACCCCCACTAAGCTCTCAGATTGCTTCCTTTGATTGGGATAGCCTAGTTGAGTCACGCCTTCCTTCCGATGCACCTTTCCAGATAAAGGTCAAAGTTGAATCATACACGATTTCTCATTGTATTGTTGATGAAGGAGCCTCAGTTAGTATCTTGTCTACTCATGCTTGGTGAGGCATTGGATCTCCCAGCTTGGTGTTCAAATCTAGTCAGTTACTGGAATTTGATAGAAGAACCATTGCTTTGGTTGGGAAGAACATCTATTACTTCATGGTTGGGAAGAACATCTTAGTTTACTTCATGGTGATAGAAGACCCCTTGGACTTCAATATTCTTCTTGGGCGTGATTATGTCTATGCTATGCAAGCTGTGGTGTCAACATTATTTTGTGTGATGTACTTTAATCATGGAGAAGAAATTGTCACTATCGATTAGTTGGATTTTCTTGATCCATCTCCTGACCCAACTAGAGACTAGGTCTTTCCTTTATCATTTCCGAGTGTTTCCATAGACACTACCCCACCACAGGTGAGCTATGTGGCCTCATGTCCTTTGCGTTCAATTGCTACTAAGAAGAAGCCCATGTTTTCATGCTTATCTTCTCAGTACTTGGTCCCAGTAGTTGACTAGGTCAGTCATCCTAAACAGACTGTGGAGCTCACTCTTCACTCTGTCGATCCATTTGAAAGTTTAGACATGTGTCCTATCTTGGATGATCTCCTTCCTTTGGATGAAGTCTTCCTAGAGTCTTTGATATAGGCTAACCTTCTATTTGATGTTGGTTCAGTTGTGACTAAGTCTGAGCCTAATTTGCCTAGTAATCCCAACCTTTCTTCTTATGTTGTTCTTCTTAAGTCTTTGAACTCTTCCTTTGAATAACAAGTCAGTGATCCTGATGAGTTCGATTTTTCTTATGAGTTTTTCAACTACTGTGATACTGAGTTTGTTCCTGTAGACTCTATCTCCCTTGTTGATTTTTTCTCTCCTTATGAGGTTGATCTTATTGATTATAAACCATTGATCTTTGGTACTATAGAATCTTCTTTGGTTGATTATGCTTTGACTTTACCTTTTATAGAAGATAGCAAAGTCACATGTGTTTCTGCCAAAGTGACCTGCATCAGATATTTTCTTCTAAATGTGATTCTTGATGTTGTTTTTTCTTGGAGATAGGATTTTTAGTTGGATTCACAACTGTTTATTGGCCTCACCTTGTTGTTATAGTTGTAACTACATTTGCATGTGCCTTGCTCATGCTTATGAGCTTGATGTCGAATTCCACTCTTTTAGCTCATTGTATAAGCCTTCATCTTTGTTCTCATCGTTGCTAAACCTTGTATCATTTTTCCTTTGCAACTTGACACCATTTACCTATAGAAGACATTCCTCAAGTGTCTTTATCCTGCTCATTTTCCTTACATTATTCATAGGTTTGCTCCTTGTGCTTGGAACTATTTTTGCATGCCTATGACAGTCGTCTCCTCGCATTTAGAGCATTCATTCTTTTCTCCTTCGATCTCGTTAAACACAGTAAGGATTCCGCGAGTTGACTTTTCTGCACTCGTTAAAATTTCATGGGAAATATATTGAGTTTATTTAGGCCCAGGTCTGACTCCTCAAAATAGACTTGAATACCAAGTAAACTTGTCCATTTAGGCTTGTTAAGAATATGTGAATGGGAATCCACATTGGTGGTAGGTTATCAATTTCTCGGACCATGTGGAATAATACAATAAAGGAGCACTCTCTTTTCTATGTATTTGAGAAGAGTATTCTCAGGCATAGGTTTATTGGTTTTCCAGAATTGAGGGACTAAATTTACAGAAAAGGAACCCCTGGTATGAGCTTAGTTTTCTCTTTTTCGTGCTCTGGACCAAAACATGAAAAAGATTTCGAGTGTACTTTATGTCTTTGTCATGCTCATTAAACACTAAAGAACAAAGCATCGATTTTATTGTTGTAAGCCCCATTTATCGTAATCAAATGAATCTTTTCGAGTGATCTTTCATTCCTTCACACTCGTAAAACTCAAGCTATATGATGCTTTTGAAGGAGCGTTGGGTAGGTGGTAATTTAACCTTTTTTCAGACCTCCTCGACTAAGTATGAAAAAGGTGCGCCTTACTTCTTCGGAAGCTAAGAGAGTTCTTCTGTGGTTTGTTTTATACTTTTCTGGCCTCAGGAAACTAAATTGGATGAAAAGGTTCCCCCTTGGAGTCTTCTTTGGAGTTTTCAGACTCTCTAAACTTTGAAAACACCATTGAGCATGTACTAGTTTGGGCTCATAAAATCCACGCATAAGTCTTTTATGAAGCATTCTTCTATCTCTTCTTTGAGATTGCCAAAAATGAAGAAGGTCCCGAGTTTGCTTTCTTGGACTTGTTAAACCTTTACAAGAAAGAGGGGAAGGGAGGTTCATTCAAATGTATTTTAAATCATGGTAGCAAGTATTGTTTCCTTGAACAAAGCACCAGTTTTGAGTCTATCAATAGTTGGGTTATAGTATTTTGGCCTTATCCTGATTCAAAGTTTCTTACTCCTTCGGTTGGTTTCTTTTCCAATTATATGGGGAATCTGTCAATGTCTCCTACATTGTAGATTTGTGTCATTGGTCGTTTTGTGTCAAAATATTCTTAAGTCACTTTTGTATCGTGCTCACTATTCCAAGATTAAACCTTTGTCGACCATTCTGTAGTTTCCTTGAGCTTTTGTGTCGGCCATTCCCTAGTATCCGTTCATTACATCATGTCTTCAGCGTTTCTTGTTGTGAGATTGAGTACCAATTCCATATCCAATTAGTCTTTGACTTTCCTTTTGTTGGATGATGAAGGATGCCTTAATGCCTTTCTTCCAATGGATCTCTTCCTATCTACTACAATAGATCTTGCTCTGGGAATGACATTTAGGGTTTTATGACAATACCTTGGGGATTGTAGTCATCAGTGGCTATTTCCCTCGCTATTGGGTAGTGGGAGTACCTTAATGTCTCTTATTCAATGGATTCTTTAGGTGTTCGAATTCAAGTCCTTGTATTAGCATTTGTTAGAATGTACTAGGTACCTTGGGGACCATTTTTCATTAATGGTGGTTTCCCTCGCATTTGTTAATGGTTCTCATTATTGACCGATAATCAAACGGTTTCCTCCATGTTTGAATTCAACTCCTTTATTTGCATGGTTAATATTCGTACCTTTTGGGCGGTTTGGATTGAAGGCCTTGGGCCGATAGTAGCACCATCATATTTTGCTATTGCCCAAGTTACGCAAGACCTTGTCACACTTCATATGACATTTTGCTGAGACATAAATCCACCTTGTATTTTTGTGGCTATGATCGATTGTTGAGCATGGATCTTGCTTGTTCATTTGTGGCCATGACTCTTTTAGATTTGATATGGCACCTTTTTGCATATTGAGTGACCATGATAGTTTCATCAGTTATACATATGTTGGATCCTCATGTATCTTTATGGTGATGTTTTGTATATGGACTTGTATGTCCTAGAGATTAGTTTTCTCTGACATTTATCTCTCTTTCAAGTACCTTTGTTCGAGCCTTTTGATCTTGGATTCTCTGCTCTCTCCATCCTCAACTGTTTCCTTTATAATGTATTCCATCCATCATCTTCCCCTCTAACCTCATACATTATGGGGAATATATTATAGCTGAAAATGACACATTTCTTCATGTGAAAACTTTCCCATGATTATGTCGCATGTCGACACTTCCATCGCGACACTTCACGAAAGTCAGTAAAAGTCACTGAAAAAACACCTAACTTGGAGGCCCCATATCATGAGTTTTGTAACTCTGTTTGACCTCTTCTTTGCATAGTTCTAAATATATTTCCGTTAGCTAAAACTTCCTAGAAGACACCAAAGTATGAAAATACTTATAAATATCCTAAAAATGATCTTTTTTGATGTGTATGCAAGTTCCTTTAAGGAAACCCATGTATGTATGTGAGTTTCTATATATAATAATCACGTACACATTAAATACATGAATGTTTACATTACAACCCATGTATACCTCTTGTGTACGCGACTAATGTCTATGCAACCCACGTATTCCTCTTAAAAATATAAAAAAAATTGTGTTTTTCAAAATTTGGGTGGTTTGGTTAGTTATGCAATTGACTCCTTCAGTTGTAACTAATTTGTCTTCGACCGTATCTCTTCAACAGCATATAAATAGAGGTAGGGAGGTCCATGAGAAGAGACTTGAACTTTTTCATTGTCATGCTAGAGGAATTTGGAGCTCTCTCTACCCACACCTTTTCCCTAGAAACTTTCTCCTTGTGTTGCAGAGCTTGGAGGCTGAGTTCCTTGGAGAAGATGAGCAGCAGAACCAGATCAAGTTTTTGTGAGGTGCCAAACTTAAAGAGAAGGTATAATTGTACTTGTTTTCAAGATTAATAAATATGTGATGTCTTTCTTCTTCCCAAATCATTGTTCAATGTGTGATTGAATTTATATTTATGATCATATGTTTATGTTTATCAGAATAGTTTCTGATATTGATTTGATTATCATTACTTTATATCTGGTCATATTGGTTTGAGGAAGGTATAATTCATTTTGCAGGTATCTTAGAGCAAGAGGAGCAAGAGGAGAAAGAAGAGGATTGAAGGGATGCTTGGTTCAACCTTCATTTGGATAAGATATGAACCATTCTAATCTTTGAAACTTGCTTATATATACTCGTTGAACATTATGCATCTCTCTTTCAACCCCAATACATTGATGGCCTCTTAAAACCTAGCCATAGGAAACTTTCCTTTACAACACCTCACAACTAGCCAAGAAAGTGACACCATATCCTTCCCTAGCTATAGTGAGCACCATTCAGGACTGCATCTTACCAAACCAGTCGATCATACCGGATCTCAAACTAAAGAAGCAACCCACGGTGATCTTCCTCTCACTGAAGATTCCCGACCAATATGAATCAACGTATTCATGTAGGTTATTCTTCTGATTTTCATATCATACTTGATCCCATACTCAACTTTACCTTTCATGTACCTCACTACATGATTTGCAACAACCTATAGGTGAACATGTCTCAGATCCGTTAGGAACTAACCACTGATGGTGTTCACACAAAACATATGTTTGGTCTCGTATTTTTCATATACATTAATGAGCCAATCATATGACGATACATCATGGCATCAACCAACTCTGATGAAGCATCACACAGTAGCTTCAACAATGCCATAGGTGTGGCTATATCCTTGCATTCCAACATTCTGAATTTGTTCAAAATATCCACTGCATACTTTCCTTAACCAAGGAAAATCCCATCAACATTATGCCACACCTATGATGCCTAAGAAGTACTGCATTACCACTAGGTATTTCATATCAAACTCAGTGGAAAGTCTCATTTTTACATCTTCAATGAGTTTTTCCTCTACTGTTGGGAACATCTCATTGACATATAGAAGGAGCATCACGGGTCTTCTTCCTTCAACCTTGAAGTAAAGTTTGGAATCCACTTTACTCTCAGTAAATCCTAGGACCATTAGTATGTTGTCCATCCTGTCGTACTATGTCAAGATTATCAAACTCAAAGATCTGATGTAGTCACTACCTCTAAGGTAGAGCATCATTCTCCCTCTGTACTCTATGTATTCAAAAATTCTATACTGAGCGACAAATAGCTTCCTATTCTAATGATATTCTATGTATCCATCTAATGTCATTGTATAATAGGATCCTTTATCTTAAACTTTGTTGAAAGTTTCCTCCTACACCCATCTGTGAGCTTGTTGTCCTCTATAGGCTTTATCTTCAACCTTGTACAAAAGGTTAAGATATTAATCACTCTAGGTGATCTTCAAGCTCGATATATGACTGTATGTGCTATTCCATGGGTTCTTTCTAAGCTTGTACAAGGACTTATTTAATTTGCACACATGATTCTGCATGTTATGTGTCTCGACTCCTAGTGGCTTCTCTATGTACACTTCCTCCTCGACTACACAATTCAATAATGTTGTCCTGATATCTAGATAGTGTGTCTCCCATCTCATACCTGCATCTATGAATCTATCAGAAGTGTACTTCGCAACTGGTACAAATTTCTCCTCGTACTCTATGCCTTCTTTTTGTGAGAATCCTCGTGCTACGAATCTTTCCTTATAGCCCTCGATGCTTCCATCTGTTGCATCCTAGAACTTGTAGATACATATGGAAAACAATACTGAATTCCCTTCAAGTCTTAGAACTGCATGCTAGGGATCATTCCTTTCTGTCAACTAGTACTCTTTGATCATAGCATACTTCCGTTTCTTCTTGGATACGACTTCATAGTTGGAAGGATATGCATCAATGATGTCATTCAACTATGTCACATAGCTGGAGTGTGTCCGAGGCCTCTTACATTCTTTGGAATTATTGTCATACTATTCTTTACCATAGATAATCTCTTGTCCCAAGATGGTCTTCATTTCTCAAGGTGGATCTACCTTTCTCTGTATATTATTCTGAATCTCTTTGTTTCACCATGGTGTCTCTAACTCGTGGAGCTTTAGGTTCCTATTTTGAATTGTCATCACTTGTTTTTTTGAATTATCTACAAGTCAAGTTCAGTTGCGTGATTAGAAACATCTCATCATTTCCAAAACATATTAATAGTCACAAATATATGTCACATAGTCATGCAACTATTTTATCCAATGCTACAACATTCATCCATATCTCATACACATACAGTAAATTCTATATTCCTTCTACCCCAATGTTGTTAAAAGTGTGTACTACTCCTAATATGTAAGCAAAGAGGTTTCAATCTAAATAAGTAGCAATAGACTAAGGTTATAAACCAAGGTAGTAAGTGTTGGATTATTGTTCTAACAAAGAATAATTGAATAACAATATGAGTAATCTTCCATTAATGATTATTTACATTATGGGTGAATATATAATACAACATCAATGAATAATTCGAATACCTACATAGGTACTTGAAGCTACCAACCTAGATCGAATCTAAAACTAACTAGGAGTGGGGAAATCACCATTATAGCTAACTAGTGCAATTGCAGATCACTAAAATAGTTAATAACCAATTGCAATTAGTTAAATGAATGAGGTAGGTGAAAAAAGTCGCATATATTCCCTTGAGTCATGGAAACTGGCTCTAGCGACACTAGAAGTGATCTAATTGATGGGAATCAGAGTTTAACTATGTATAATTGATGACCTACTGGGGTGAACTACTCGACATTGTTGGTGGCACTCCGAGTGGCTTCTGTTAAGTCAGGAACTTGTTTCTTCAAATTTTATGTTTGATTGTCATTTTTATTTTATCTTGCATATTTGCTTGAGTTTACTCTTTTACTTACTGTGAAATTTTTTTATTTTTAGTGAAGTTTTCAATTTTTACCTTCAGATTTTTATTTAGTTTTGTTCTTTTAAGCTTTTGAAGCGTTCTAAAGGTCAATATATGGAATAATGGATTCACAAGTCATATCATGAGTATAGTTTGTCACCTAAACAGCATTCAAAATGGAAAAAATGACTAAATAGAGCCAAAATTGAGTTTAAATTATTCTTGTAGCGCAACTGCCAAAAATTAACACTGCGGCACTACAGGAAAATCGTTTTTTGCCAGAATGGTCATTTTTCAGTCCGATTTTTTGGGGATTTCGCTCCTAAAGTGTTAAATAAATCATTGGTCATGTTTGATATATGTTTTTCCAAGTTTTTTTTTATGTAAACATGCGTCAGTCTCATGTGAGGGAGATTCTGGCAACTGTTCTGGCAACTGGATGCAAATTTATGGCAAATGATCATAGTGAGCGAAATAAGGCAAGATTTTCAGGGAAGATGTTCTAAATTAAATATTATGGAGATGGTGGAGATGCTGGAACAAAGACATATTCCAAAAAACCGGAGGTTGCTGTTATAGAGCAGAGTTGGGGCTTTCTCCTTGAAGTCATTTCTGTCAAAATTAGTTAAGGGAAATGTTAAATTATGTCTTTGAAAGGGATTCCTTTTGAATAAATAGCCATTGAAGACATTCTGAGATGTTCTGCTGAGTGGAAGATTGAAAAATAGCTCTATATTGAACCATTCCTCTGCTGAAGTTTGAAAAGAGGATGCGGTAAAAAACTGTGCATTTTATGGTGCTTAAATTTCACAAAAGAGTCTGCTAATTATACACAGTGAGATGAAGGAGATGAACAACAGAGATAACATGAATACCTAGCTCCATTTTTGATGCTAAGACTACAGGAAGCATAAAGAGAATAGATTGGAGTTTGTTTTGTTTTATATATATATCTTCTCATCTAACAGACAAGCAGTCTTCAGTTAATCTGAGAAGCTAGTAGCTGAGATAATTTATGCCAAAAAATGTTACTGTGCAGAGATTGTTTATCAATGATACTAGCAGGATTTGAGGGATTAATTTTGGTATTAATACACAGGGGTTAGTATATATGCTGGAGATGGTAAGCTTTTTGAATAAACAAATTGAATGGTATCTAAAGCTTTATCATCAGTTGCAGTGCAAAGAATTTGTTGGTAAACAGTTGTGGAGATATATAATAGTAAAGCAACATCCAGTTTACAGTGAAATGCACAGATCATTGAGAATTCTGCTCAGTTTTTCCTGTTTTGAGTTATTGAAGTAAAATACTGACCACGAGCTAAGAGAGAGGAATTGTTGAAAAAAAAAGAGATTTTTTTCATAAGATACCCATATACAAAAACCTCTCTCATTTTTGGAACAGTTGTGAAGGTTTGAAAGATTCAGTTTAATCTTTGCAGCCTATTTTTCAGGGATTTTAAATATTTAATATTTTCCTGTTTTAGTGTTCATTTTACGAGGCATATTGTGATTGATTGAAGATGAATTTTTAAAAACCAAAATATTTTTTTGTCCATCACGAACCCGTTTACAAAAACCTCTCTCAGTTTTTACACAGGTGTCACGAATTGAGAGATATGGAAGCTTCTTTGACACCTATTTTCCAGAAATTCGGCATATTTGCCAGGAATCCGATTTGCTATTTTTAGTCAATTAGTTGAATTAGTTAGTTAATGTAACTGCTGGGTAGTTTCAATTTCGACCTAATGAAGGGGAGATAGAACTACTTCTTTTTAATTATAAAAGAGGGACAAAAGGACTGAAGAGAGGTTCGATTTTTGGGATAGCTTCAGGAGGTCTGCAGACTTGTTCATGAGTTCAGACTTGTTCATGATTTAAGTATAAAGCTCTTATATGCATTTGATGATGAAACTATGAGATATATGACACTTTTATCCTTTATTTTCTATGTTGTCTTCATTGTTCATCTTGTCTAGTTGCTTAAATGATATATTCATTTACTGGTTTATGTTTATATGCTGGTGATGCTTGTCTTTTATAAATGAACTTCATAACTGTCTTCTGTTGGATATTGTTGAATGTATTATGCATATTTATCTTCTTTTGTTTATGATTTAGTTATTACTTTTCTCATGATTGTATTCCCTGTCTTTCCCCAAAAGTTTACAACCACTAAAACATTCCAGAAAACCTAAAACCTACTTTGTTTTATCAAGTTTTATTTGAGATTGTGTTGGCTTGTTTCTCTGGCCTTAGAAACAATTTCTGTCACAAACATCTTTGGTGCCATTGCCGGGGAATGAAGTTGAAGACATATCTTCCCTGGGATACTTATCAGTTTTACTGGTTTTAAGAGGTGGACTTAAACCAGCATTTTATAAGGCTATTTTTCACCAAAGTTTGACACAATGGCTACTAGAGGAGTTGGAAGAATTAGAAGGTTTCAGTCATCCCCAGCTTTATGCAGCCCTAATTAATTTGAACTACTATCACCCCTTTCTCTTTCTGAGGAGAAGAAACTAAATCTGTCTTGAAAAATTAATTGGCGACTCCACTAATTCGAGATGCAGAAGCCAATGTCCATGGAAGCTATTGTGGCTCGAAGGTTTGCACCTTTCAATTTTTCTGATATTCTAGGTTTTCCAAATCCAGTACCTATTATGGATGTTTGGGGAGATTGTCTTCCATGGTGTAGAGAAAGCAAAGAGGATAATCCATCAGATCACCTCATCAAATTTCATCAATGTATGGTCCAGTTAAATATCGAGCATGAAGATGTGCTCATGAAGATGTTCATGTATTCACTGGACCAAGATGCACGAGATTGGTATTTTTCTCTTCCCACTGCTAGCATTTCTTCACTGAAAGAATTCCACACATGCTTTCGGAAATGTTGTAAGTATCTGTACTCAGCTAAACTTTTTTTAAAAGATTGTTGTGAGCAGGCTGATGTTTATAACACAATTTCTAATTTAAAAAATCATGATGATGAGTGCAATTAAGGGTTCAAAACATGTCATGAAGAAGTCGAAGTTTTAGAATTTGTTGAAGATGAAAAGGTAACATTTTCAGATACTACAGTACAGGAAGAATGCCATGATCATTATGATAATCAAGTTGTTGTTTTAGATCAGTTTGAGGATTGTTCAGATGATGAGATCAGTAGAGATAGTTTGGAACATTCTCATAATGATTTCAATAGCCTTAATAACCAGTTGAATGATAATCCTTTTGAAGATCAATCTCTCGTTCAAAAAACTATTGAAAATCATTATTGTGTTAAAGATCAGCTTTGTATTGAAGGAAAAGATGAACCTTTAGCATCATCATTTTAAATTTCTCAGAATACTCCTTGTTATGATGAAGAGATCAGGGTTCCAAGACAAGAATTCTGTGATGAATTGGATTCTATTCCTTTTGGTTTTGATACTAAATTTGATGAAGGCCAGGCTGTTCACATTTTTTCAAAAGTTACTCATATTCATAGCTATGATAAATCTGTTGTTCAAAATCATTATGAAGATGCTCTAATTTTTAATAAATATGATGATGAAATTGAAAAGAAAGACTCATAAATCTGTGAGGTGTGTGATATGTCACAATCTGATCAGCAAATTCAAGAATGCATTCAATCTATTATCCTTGAACAGCAAAAGCCAATGCATGAAAGTCATTTATTGGAAGACAGTGTGGAAAAGGAGGTTCAAAGTGTTGACATTATTGGTGATACTATTCAAAAATTTTCGGAGCAAATTCAGGCTGATCCTGATGTCTTTTATCGCCAATTCCTGATTGATATTCATTGAACAAAATATTCTTATGGACAGCTTGTCTTTTTCATAGAGCAGGAAGAGGTAACTTGTGGAAGTTTTTATGATCTAGTAGCAGATTATTTAGAGTCAATACCAGGTTATAAATCTGTTATTTCAGAGACACTATTTGATGAAAGTGGGTATATGTTGTTAAATCTCTTCTCTTCATGCTTTCCAATATTTTTGATTATATATATATTTGGATTTGGAAACAAGTTTTGGTGGGTTGATCAAATTTTTTCTTGGTTACATTGGAAATGGGATTTCGATTTGATTCAGTAGATGGAAGGTTCCTCAGAGAAAGAGATTTGATTTTCATTGTATATATCAGTGTGTGAAGGATTGAATAAAGACTCCATAGCCCAATGTATGTTTTGCAGAAAAGCAGGCAATTTAGGTGACAGAAGGCACTGGTCTACAGGTTCTTGAAGCCTCACAGGGAGGACTTCATCCCACAGCTGGAGCCAGATGTTAAGTCAAGAACTTGTTTCTTCAAATTTTATGTTTGATTGTCATTTTTATTTTAGCTTGCATATTTGCTTGAGTTTACTCTTTTACTTACTGTGGAAATTTTTTTATTTTTAGTGAAGTTTTCAATTTTTACCTTCAGATTTTTATTTAGTTTTGTTCTTTTAAGCTTTTGAAGGGTTCTAAAGGTCAATATATGGAATAATGGATACGCAAGTCATATCATGAGTATAGTTTGTCACCTAAAAAATATTCAAAATGGAAAAAATGACTAAATAGAGCCAAAATTGAGTTTAAATTATTCTTGTAGCGCAACTGCCAAAAATTAACACTGCGGCGCTACAGGAAAATTGTTTTTTGCTAGAATGGTCATTTTTCAGTCCGATTTTTTTGGGATTTTTCTCCTAAAGTGTTAAATAAATCATTGGTTATGTTTGATATATGTTTTGCCAAGTTTTTTTTTATGTAAACAGGCGTGAGTCTCATGTGAGGGAGATTCTGGCAACTGTTCTGGAAACTGGATGCAAATTTATGGCAAATGATGATAGTGAGTAAAATAAGGCAAGATTTTCGGGGAATATGTTCTAAATTAAATATTATGGAGCTGGTGGAGACGCTGGAACGAAGACATCTTCCAAAAAACCAGAGGTTACTGTTATAGAGCAGAGTTGGGGCTTTCTCCTTGAAGTCATTTCTGTCAAAATTAGTTGGGGGAAATGTTAAATTATGTCTTTAAAAGGGATTCCTTTTGAAGAAATAGCCATTTAAGACATTCTGAGATGTTCTGCTGAGTGGAATATTGAAAAATAGCTCTATATTGAACCATTCCTCTGCTGAAGTTTGAAAAGAGGATGCGGTAAAAAACTGTGCATTTTATGGTGCTTAAATTTCAAAAAAGATTCTGCTACTTATACACAATGAGATGAAGGAGCTGAATAGTTGAGATAACATGAATACCTAGCTCCATTTTTTATGCTAAGACTACAGGAAGCATAAAGAGAATAGATTGGAGATTGTTCTGTTATATATATATATATATCTTCTCATCTAACAGACAAGCAGTCTTTAGTTAATCTGAGAAGCTAGTAGCTGAGATAATTTATGCCAAAAAATCTTACTGTGCAGAGATTGTTTATCAGTGATACTAGCAAGATTTGAGGGATTAATTTTGGTATTAATACACATGGGTTAGTATATATGCTGGAGATGGTAAGATTTTTGAATAAACAAATTGAATGATATATAAAGCTTCATCATCAGTTGCAGTGCAAAGAATCTATTGGTAAACACTTGTGGAGATATATAACCGTAAAGCAACATCCAGTTTACAGTGAAATGTACAGATCACTGAGAATTCTGCTCAGTTTTTCCTGTTTTGGGTTATTGAAGTACAATGCCGACCACGACCTAAGGGAGAGGAATTGCTGAAAAAAAAAAGAGTTTTTGTTCATAAGATACCCATATACAAAAACCTCTCTCAGTTTTGCAACAGCTATCAAGGTTTGAAAGATTCAGTTTAATCTTTGCAGCCTATCTTTCAGGGATTTTAAATATTTAATATTTTCCTGTTTTAGTGTTCATTTTGCGGGGAATATTGTGATTGATTGAAGATGAATTTTTAAAAAATAAGAGAGGTTTTTGTCCATAACGGACTCATTTACAAAAACCTCTCTCAGTTGTTACACAGGTGTCACGAATTGAGAGAGATGGAAGTTTCTTTGACACCTATTTTTCAGAAATTCACCATATTTGCGAGGAATCCGATTTGCTATTTTTAGTCAATTACTTGAATTAGTTAGTTAATGTAACTGCTGGGTAGTTTCAATTTAGAGCTAATGAAGGGGATATAGAACTACTTCTTTGTAATTATAAAAGAGGGACAAATGGACTGAAGAGAGGTTCGATTTTTGGGATAGCTTCAGGAGGTCTACAGACTTGTTCATGAGTTCAGACTTGTTCATGAGTTAAGTATAAAGCTCTTATATGCATTTGATGATGAAACTATGAGATATATGACACTTTTATCCTTCATTTTCTGTGTTGGATTCATTGTTCAACTTGTCTAGTTGCTTAAATGATATATTCATTTACTGGTTTATGTTTATATGCTGGTGATGCTCGTCTTTTATGAATGAACTTCAATACTGTCTTATGTTGGATCTTGTTGAATGTATTATGCATATTTATCTTATTTTGTTTATGATTTAGTTATTACTTTTCTCATGAGTGTATTCCCTGTCTTTCCCCAAAAGTTTACAACCACTAAAACATTCCAGAAAACCTAAAACCTACTTTGTTTTATCAAGTTTTATTTGAGATTGTGTTGGCTTGTTTCTCTGGCCTTAGAAACAATTTCTGGCACAAACAGCTTCCTATAAAATAAGGATTGATCCCGAGAGACCCAAAATGCATACCTACAAGTGTAATGATGAGATCTCATAAGCTAGGGAAATTAATCAAATAGAATTTATGTGGTCGAAAGAGAAAAAGGGAGGATTAATAATAATCCCAAAACCCCCTTTAATCCTAACTTTGGACTACCTAAGCCCTGGTAACTAAGACCAAACATCACCCACTACAATCTAAAAAGATATTTATCGATGTAAAATGAGGAAAAATGGAAAAAACGCATGGGGAAAATCCTTTCCTCAAAAATGGACATGAGATACACAAAAAATAAGCTACTCTAAATCCAAGTAGGTGTTAACTTGATTAGATGTATGGAGGTATATTCTTCTTGGGAAGAAGAGGAATATCTCAAATTGATCAAGAACATATATGGATGCATAAGAGTTTATGGGACCATGTAAAGCTACTAAGGTGATATGATAAAATAGAAATAGAGAGTGCTCATTCAACTTGACCTTGAAATCAGGTTCAAATGAGTATTCATGTTCTTGATATTTTGAACCATGTGAAGTAGATTTAACTACAGATGAGAGGAGCACACATCCAATCGAATGCAAGAGGTCCCCATTATTTCTATCACTGTGAGGAGATGAGTGTGTGATTGATCAAGAAGAGGAAGAAGATATGGGCCCATGGAGAGAGAATCCTTGAGCTCAAAATATGATGTAGCTTCTATCCATGAAATAACAAAACGTAATATCAACAATTCATCATAATATGCTGACATCGAATACTCGACAACAATTTTAAAAGAGCCTTGAGGTGCTTGATTTTTTTCACAAAAAATGATGAGATCAGTTACAAGCATAACTGATAGGTCTTGAATATATGAATTCGAACCAATGAAGGTGAGAGACTCAGTGGATAGTTCTTCAATAGTGGAGGTTCAAATCTCCTCTTTTGGAGCAGCTGCATGAAAACATGATACATCTACTTTCTAACAATATTTGAGAGAAGCAACAGAATGAGTTTGGTTTAAAATTGAATTATTCGAAGACTCAGTGCAATGGAAGAAGAGATCTTCAACAATGGAGGTTTGAATATCCTCATTTGGAGTAGCCACATGAAAAAAAGAGACATCAAACTTCTCAAAAATATCCAGAGAAGCAACATAATGATTCTGGTTTCGAATTGAATTAGTTAAAGACTCTATCATTTCTTCATGTTGCAGAACTTTATATTCTTGAGAAATAATGGATGCTTGAAGAACTTGAAAGGAGAATTCAGGTGCACTCTCCAAATGTTTTTCACTAGTATCTTCAGTATGTTGTCCAAATGCCTTGTCCAATCTGAACCAAATTTCACTTAGTAATTCAATAACATCAATGATATAGTGCATCCTAGGAGGAATGGATAGACACATGGCTCCATATGCTCTGTCACATACTTTGGACCAAATAGATTTCTCATCATCAAATTCTGGGATTTCTACAGCTCCAATAGACACATCAAAGAGTTCATGGCTCTTAAGATATGCAATCATCTTCAATTTCCATTCATAATAGTTGAATGATGATAGAGGAGGTGCGAATATCAAATCCATAACCTATTGTACCAACACAAAAATAGAAAGAAAAATTGTGTCAGACAAATAAACCTCTATTTCGACAATGAGCACATTTTTAGAGTCTATCACACCTGAAGAGACTTCTCTAGATAGAAACCATAGTTAGGAAGAAAAATATTGCAGAATTTATCTGTAAACTCAGCTACTTCTGGTGCATCAATGGAAGAATATGAGGGAGATTTGAATATCCCGACAAGGCTATGATTCGCTGCTAGATTTTGGAAGGAGGATCTTGGGATAAGCATGGTATTAACATAGATTGCACAAGAGAGATAAGAGAAGAATAATTGAAGAACGATATGAGAAATCCTCCATTAATGATTATTCACATTATGGGTGAATATATAATACAACATCAATGAATAATTCAAATACCTACATAGGTAGTTCAATCTACCAACCTAGAACGACTCTATATCTAACTAAGAGTGGGAAAATCACCATTATAGCTAACTAGTGCAACAACATATCACTAAAATAGTTAATAACCGGTTACAATCAGTTACAATCCGTCAACTAAAGGGTTTAGGTGAAAAAAGGTACCTATATTCCCTTGAATCATGCAAACTGGTGATAGAGATATTGGAAGTGATCTAGCTAATGGGGATCGGAGTTTAGCTAAGGATAACTGATGACCTACTAGGGTGAAATACTGGACACTAGTTGTGGCACTTAGAGTGGGTTTCTTCAAGACTGGGATTGATCCCTAAAGCTCCAAAATGGATTTCGACAAGTGCAGTAAGTGGAAGATGTCCACTATTCATGCCCACGTGCACTGGTGAAGTGATGAGACCTCCTATGCTAGGGAAATTAATCAAATGGAATTTATGTGGTCAAAGGAGATAAAGGGGGGATTAATAATAATCCAAACAAAGGGGTCCCTTAACAAATGGAGGCTCAAGCTATTTCAAAATTATAAATATGACTTGCGCAACTTTATATACGAATAACCTCAAAGATTTGTGCAACTTTATATATGAAGAGATTCAAAGATTTCTTTCTAAATAAAGATCATGGGAAAATCTTGAAGTGTCATATTTTGAGGAAAGGATAAGAAGCCCCAACAATTTTTCTTGCAATATAAAAGTCAATGGAAAGAGCCTCAAAACCTAGTTTTGTGAATGGGAATTCACCTTATAAAAAATTTAATCCAAAAACCGTTGCTTGAATTTGAAGAAAAAGGTAAAAATGCACATGTGAATTCAATTGAAATCAGCCCCGTAAGTTGATGAAGGATATAAATAAGAGGGAGTATATCTCCTCTTTGTATGCATTTCGATTTGATGATTGTGAGAGTTATTTGAAGTATACCGAGGGTCACATGTTTAGGAGGAGAAGGGACAAGTAGTATTGTGGAGAAGTCTGCCTTTCAAGAATATTCCAAGTTATTGAAATATTATCAAGTATGAATGAAGTATTTAGATAAGCTCTATATCACCATTCAATTTCGAAATATTAGTCTATTTGATAAAGGTTTGGACAGACTTAGGTCAATGCAAGTCAAAGTGCATAGTGTAGAAGAACTCATCAATCAAAGTAGAATCAAGAGAATATAAAATGCACTTCTAGTAAGCACTAGCTAGATCAACATACAGGAAGCAACACCAGTTCTTACGCTACACAAAAGGTGGAGCAGACATAGCTTTCTATAGGTAGAATCATGTGATCTTAATTGCACCGAGAGGATATCTACATCCTAGTATGGGGGAGATCTTGTAACGTTATGTAACCTTATGTAATGTTACCTAACGCTACATAAATGTCAGCCATAACAAAACAATAAAAAATAAAAAATGTAATTATCGACAAAAAAATGCTAGTAAAAAAAAANATGGTTTTAAAACCATGTGCTAGGCCTCCTAAACCACCCGTGGCTTATGAGGTCGTTGTAAATGATTTTAAGACCATGTGCAAGGCATCCTAAACCACCCATGATTTTAGGAGAGCCTTGCACATGGTTTTAAAACCATGTATGGGGAAGATATTGTAATGTTATTTCCTAACAAAATAACAAAATAATTAAAAATATTATATGTCAGACATAAATACCATTTAATATTAATAATAACAATAATGTATGTGGACCTTAAATAAAAATATGTGTCTTTTGGTTTGAATCACACTAAAGCTGATAATTGAGTGCAATGCTTAAGAATAGGTCTGCACCTCCAAATATTTTATCCCTCTCGGTGCTTAATAGAGCCTAGGATTTGGATCTATGCTGGTTTTACTAAAAGTTGAAGTTTAGAGACAGAACAAAGGTATAGCCTCAATCACCATTTGCAGTTGGTGCAACTTTTTTTTTTGTGTTGGAGCACAAATTCTGATTGTAAATACACTTTTCTTATTTAAACAAGTTTCTTTTTCAAACCTTGGTATGTCATTTTGTACAAAGTTCTAAAACTAAGTATGGTATTGATTTACATATTTTGATCAAAGAATAAGTCTTCTAAAAGTTTAAAATTGTTAAATTTTATACAATAAATCCAATTGAAAAATTACACTACACTGACTCACCCCTTCCCTCACTATACTTCACTAACTATTGGACCCTGACTATTGGATCTAGGCAATGACTGTTCGAAGGATGCTAGATTTGGGATGTGACTGTTTAAAGGCTTCTAGGGTTGGTCATGATTGTTTGAGCTTTCCTAGGTTGGGTTGTAACCCATGTTAACCTACTAGTGTTTGGTTGTGACTATTATGATCCTGTTAAGGCTGAGTTGTGACCATGGTTGGATTGCTAAGGTTTTGTGGTTACCTGTTAGTGATAGGTTGAATCCATAGAAAGTTGAAATATTGCAAAAATACTTGGGAATTGGATTAGAAATATTCATAAACAAACACATAAACAATATATCTCTTTTTCAGTCCTTCTATCTAAGCCTTGAATTAATGCTCCCAAAAGCTACCCAATTCCTTTTAAAACATCCTCATAATGAAATTTCAGTGAAGCATGTTGAATCTATCCCAAACATGGACTCTAGAATATCCTTATGGAAAGGGTCAAAACAATCAGTGTATTATCACATATGTAAACCAATTGAGTCAATGAAGTAAATTCTAGTCTAAAAAATTCTTTCTCAAACTGAAACATCCTAGATAGAGAACATTGCAATAAAAATATTGTTGTGCACAAACCTTCAAGTATTTTTCACCCTTAATCGCTTCGAGATAGACACTACCCACTATTAAATAGTTCTTTGAGAGACCTTTGTAGATATTGTAGGTCTTGGCCAACTTTATCTATCAAATTCATCAATCTGGGGTTAGCATTCCAAACAATTTTACTTGTTCCACATAATGAGGCTCTTAGTTACCAAAAATTGGTTGCAGTCACATTCCTAAGCACACATTAGAGTCCATTCAACCCAGTTTCAGTGGCTTCTACATCACCTCCACTTTTGATTTCTATCAAAGAGGTGGAAAATTTTCCACTTTCACTTGGAAATCCCTTGGCAATCTTGTTTCCACTATCAAGGATTTGGATTAATGCCATTTCCTTCTTCCTTTGTGGGTTCCATTTATCTTATATTAGAAACATTTTTCCAAAGAGTAGCTACTAATTTTGGGGTGGGTGAGTAAATATCATTGTGATCATGTTAAAATGCTATAGCCAATCTTCGATTCACGCTAAAGTGAGTGGCTTAATGACTGTCACTAAATGCAATTCCTTGCAATTATTGAGTGTGATGAGATTCATGTCTATAACTAAGAAGCCAAAGAATTTTATTGATATGAAACCACTTTACCAAAGAGATCTCCAATATTTGGAAGCTGAAATTATAGTAACTGCTCAAGCTAAGCAGATATCTTCATTTCTTTCACCACAATATTCTCATCTTTCCCTATCAAATATTTCGATAATTATTTAATTTGGCTAATTTTCAATTTTCTTGTTGATTAGGAAACAGACGAGTTTGTTTAAATTCCCTGAACATGATTGACACTATCCTTTTTCAAACAAGTCAAGGATGTTATTAGTCTCTGGCATCTCGTCCTTCATTTTTAAGCGGTAGTTGTTTCAATTCATTTTAACTACCTTTGTTTGGAAAATGAATTGAAACAACTGCCACTTAATTTCATAATCGTCTTATTCAGAGTTGAAGAATATCAAGTTTCTTGGCCCATAGTTATGCTTTATGGAAGTTTGTGTGACCCATTCTTATTTGTTAAGTCATCCTCTTGGTCCTAGTTTAGAGTGGGATGAATTTGTTACTTGATGAGACTCGAATGCTCCCTATAATATAATGGTATCTGCTGCATGGAGAGATTGATTTTAGATGAACATTGGCTAGTAGATGGACACTAAATGTTACTATTAGCCCTAGACCTTATAATCACATGATGAAATGGTATGGATGTGGTCATCTAAATCCTAACTAGATTTTGGATATCATTATGATTTATTTAGTCAAAAAATTAAATGATACATGCACTAGTACAGATTGCTACAAATTTGAGGCTATAAAGGGTTGCATTACTTTGATGTCATTTGACGTAGAGAGGTATGAAAGACCCCAAAATTTTAAATATATACATATTAGAATTTGTGTCAATACCTCAATGATCGAAAAATAATTTTACATGTATGCTAAGGGGATGAATATGACAACTTCAAAAGGCACACCACAATTTCCTATGTATGATGAATGATATGGTGAGGTTGTACCTATATTTTTTTGTCATTTTGTAGTTAGATGGAATTCTGGTCTTCAATAAATATTGGAATGTCATTAACAACATTTGGAAATCCAACACTCATTATAAAAATGTATTTGATTCATCTTGTGGAGGATATAAGACCTTGGAGCATCTATGTAGGGTGGTTTTCATTAGCAGAGTAGAAAAACAAACCAAACTTCGATTCTAGTTAAAATTCATATAGAAGCAAAGTGATTTTTAATTGTGTTTAGAGGAGAAAAGAAACTAATTGTGTGTCACTACTAGCCATGACTGTGTCTCTACTGGGAATGACTATGTCTCTGTTGGGCATCACTGCATGTCAATGCTAGTGTGATTATGTGTTTCTGCTAGGCATAATTGAGTGTGTTTTCTAGTATAACTATGTGACACTACTAGGCATGATTTTCTAAGTTTATTTTAGCTAGTAGTTGCATGCACATTTATGCCACTTTACATTTACATTCATTCCAATATAAATTGGGCATGGATCCCTAGAAGAGAGAGATGCATGCATGCATAGTTTCAATCCCCTCTAGTAGGTGAACCTACCTACGAATAGTTATTTCATGCAAGTTAAGGACATTAGTCCCAAGGCCAGTAAGAGATATAGGGTTTTTTTTTTTGCACTTCACGTCACTTACCAAAACCCTATTTCAAAAAACCAAAAAAATAGACAACTTTTGGTCCATGAATCCACCGAACATGGGTGTCACTGGTGGTACTCATATGTCATGAATCGAACAAAACTAATAGTTTGTCCATCAAAGCCATGTTTTTTGAGTTATAGTTATTTTCATCTTTCTTCCCAAGGCCACTAAGGGACACCAAACAAATTTCTAATAGGTGCATAAAAATGAAAATCAAGCAATCAAATTCATTTTTGTTGCCTCCCACAACTTTGTTTGGAAAGGGAGATATGACTATGATTCCCATGCACTCCCTTGGAACTTTAAAAAAAATACTAACCTATCATGCAAAATTGGCACTGCATGACATTGAGAAAAACCCTAGTTTAAAAAACCATCAAAATAGACAACTTTTGGTCCGTGAAACTATCAAGAAGGAATTGATAGTTTATCCATTAAATCCTCAGTTTTCAAGTTATGGTGAATTTCATCTCACTTCTCAAGGCCATTTAGGGACACTAAGAAAATACTAACTAGGGGAATGAAAAGCACATTGAGCAATGGAATTGATTTTGGTTTCCTCCTATAAGTGTATTTGGGAAATGGAGATATGACTGAGATTTCCATACCACTCACTCAACACATTTTTCAAAATCTTGCCTTATTGTGAAGAAATTGCACTGCACGTCATCGAGCAAAACCCTAGTTTAGAATACCATTAAAATAGACAACATTTAGTCCATGAAGCCACCAGACAATGGTGTCCTTAGCGATACTTAGATGTCATGAAACCAATTTAAATGATATTTTTTCCATCAAATCCTTGATTTTTTAGTTATGGTAAGTTCCTTCTCGCCTCCCTTTGTCATTTCGGGACACTGGGAAAAAATCAACCAGGAGGATGAAAGCCAAGTCGAGCAACATAATTGATTTTTGTTGCCTCCTAGAAGTGTGCTTGGGAAAGAGAGATGGATGATATTCCCATGCACTCATTGGGCACATTTTCCAAAATTATTTCCTATCATGCATAAATTGCACTACATGATAATGATCAAAACCCTAGTATCAAAAATTATCAAAATCGACAATGTTTGGTCCATGGAGCCACTGGATAGGGGTGTCCCAAGAGGTACTTGGATGTCATGAGTCCAATGGAACTGATAGTTTATCCATCGAAGCTTTGTTTTTCGAGTTATGGCGAGTTTTATCTTGTTTTTCAAGTCCATTTGGGGACGTCTGGCAAATCTCAACCGGGGCCATAAAAAACAAATTGAGCAATGAAATTGTGTTTTGTTACCTCCTCCATGTGTGTTTGGGAAAGGGAGAAATGAATATGATTCCCATCCACTCGCTCGACACTTTTTTCAAAATATTGGCCTATTGTGCATAAATCGCACTACATGTTATTGAGAAAAACCTTGGTTTACAAAACCGTCAAAGTATACAACAGTCGGTCCATCAAGCCACCAAATAGGGATGTCTATATGGTTATCAAATGTCATTAATCCAACAGAACTGAATCTTTTTCCATCGTATCCTCAGTTTTCAAATTATAGCAAGTTTCATCTTGCTTACTAATGCCATTCAGAGACAGCATGCATATTTCAACCGAGAGCATAAAAATGAAACCGAGCAACGAAATTTATTTTTGTTGTCTCCTGCAAGTCTTTTTAGGTAAATAAGATATGAATATGATTCTAACACACTTATTGGGCACATTTTTCAAAATATTAGTGTATTGTACATAAGATGCACTACACGTCACTCAGCAAAACCCTAGTTTAGAAAACCAACAAAATAGATAAGTTTCGATCCACGAAGCCAACTGAAAGGTGTTCCCCTAGTGCTACTCAAATATCATGAATCCAACAAAATAGACATCTTTTTCATTAGATCCATGATTTTCAATTTATAGCAAGTTTCTTCTCACTTATCAAGGCAATTAAGGGACACCAGACAAATTTCAATCGGGGCCATAAAATACAAACTGAGCAATGGAATTTAGTTTCATTGCCTCGTACAAGTAGTTCTAGGCAAGGGTTAGATGACTGTGATTCTAATTCATTCACTCAACACATTTTCAAACTTTTATCCTATCATGTAGAAATTGCATTGCACGTCACTAAGAGAAACCCTAGCTTAAAAAATGTCAAAATAAACAACATTCGGTCCATGAAACCACCTAGTAGGGATGTCCCTATCAGTACTTGGATGTCACAAATCCAACTTAACTAACATTTTGTGCATTCAAGCCTTAGTTTTTAAGTTATTATGAGTTTCAACTTACTTTCAATGACAATTCAAGGATACAATCCAAATTCCAAGTAACAGACTTGAGTTTTTTTACCTCCTACAAGTATTCGGATAACATGAATCCAAGAAATCTTTGCGATTGTTATAGCAATAATATGATTGTTACGTTAAAAACTATATCTATGCTAATATTCTCTTAGTTGTGTTTATGAGGGGATATTATCAAGCATGTTATATTAAATTTACTCTTAGATTACAATGCAAACAATTCATGAAATTGATTATGAGATGAAAACCATGGTTAATATGCTATTGAATATATAGATTGAATGACTTGTTATATATACATTTAGTGATATAACAACGTTATCCAAATATATGGTTCAAGGTGAATAATATATGTGATATCATATTTTTCTTCACTTTATATATAATCACGGGGATGCCTATTTTTCCTTCACTCAATGTCTTCTTCTATTGTGATATGAAAATTTATGGTGTACATGTGTGTGTATGCATGGTTGTGGATACACTTGATCTGTGTGGTTACTATCTGCTGATGAGATGATGCTTATATTCATGGTTGGAAGCTTGTGAGAATGCTTAAATTATCACACTAATATTTGCAATATAACACCGAATATGCATTATGTAAGGAAATTAATATTGATTCTTGTAATGTCCTAAGTATAGTGTACATACCTGAACACTCTATTAGTTATTTAATTTAAATTAAATATTTTGATTTTGAATTACTCCACAAAAAACCTTCTTGGAGTGGGCAAATTGGGGAATTCTTATGGGAAATTTTACAGTAAAGGAAGTGATTAGTGGGAAGAAATAAAAGAAAGTTTAGACATTGAATTTTTTATTCTATAACAAATTTATATCTGGTTCCGTTTAGGTTTCAGAATCCGCATCGTGGAATACCATACTTCCACGCTTTTGGGCAGCCAACCCATGAAACTAGGAAGAGTAGTTCAACCTGTTTCAACCAGGGGCTTATGGAAAATTTCTGAGGTTTGTTATAGAATTAATATAACATAAATAACAGGTAAAAACACCTTTCATAAGTTCTTGGGTGTTTTGAGAATTTTTGGATGAATTTGAGTTTTTTTGGCAGTTTTGGCAAAGGGAAACCCCACGCAAAGGAGGATCCATAAACGTGGTATGATCCAAATGAAAAATGGTTCTGGAGTTGGGTATCAGAAGGTGGGTATTTCAGTGACCCAAAGGAACTTACATGGCTCATTTTGAGTTTACGAAACTCATTTTATATCAGATTTAACAAAACTAGTCACTAAACGTTAGTAATCTAGCTAGGGTCTAAAGAAAGTAGTTAAATCAAGTAAAATAAATTTTTGTAAAACATGATAATTATAAAAGAGGTAAATATCAGTGTTTTTGGACATGTAAAATCACTTAAATCAGTTCCCAGGCATGACATATTCCTTATAGCACTCATATTTGTTCATTTTCCCCCATACATTGATAAAGTAGGCCCTTTTAGGGAAAAATGATACAAGATTCTTTATGGGTAGGGATATTTCTACCTAATAACTATAATTTTCAGAATATTATGAAACTACAAAAAAAAAATTATATCATGGACTTACCATTACAAGGATGCTCAAAAAATGAGGGGCGGGAGGCCCAGATCATGACCAGCAAGGGGTTGTGAGCATAGGTGAAGCATGAGATTCATTGGATATTGAACTGAAATTGATGGAGGCTGTAAATAACTCTGATTATCCTTCAATTTCTACAATATAGCGCTACACACCTGTAGTGGAAGAGAAGGGTATGGAAGGAGAGGGGAATGGAAGGCTGGGGCTCATCTCCCAGTAGTCTGAGGCACAACACTCAGAAGTAATTCTCACATAAGAATCCATCAAAAAAATAATCAAACAAACTGAATCAATGGGTTTGAATTTATCTTTTATAGACTTATGGATGGTCTTCTTAGTAAGTTGAGGCCAATGGTGACCTGTGAGAGCAAGTCAACCCCATGGGTGACCTAACCCTAGAGACAAAAGTGCCCCATTTGGGAAATTAGGAAAGTGGGACGATGTAGAATTGTTTCCAATTCCAAATCATCCTTCACAATTAGAAACTGTGCCCTCCCTTATTCAAAAGCTTCCTCTTTTGAGTTATGACGGATTTCTGCTTTTCCTGGGCCATAAGGAAACTCTTTCTTTCCTTAAAAAACTTTCCTACTTTTCTCTTACAGATTTTCTAAGATCCATAAGAGGAAGCTATGCCCTCCCCTTTGAAATACTTTCCTTCTTTTACCTCTGTTTTGTTTTTCAGCTTTTAAGAAACTTCCCTTTATTCTCTTAATTGTTTTTGTCATGGACTTTCTTATTTTTACCAAGGAATGTTCATTAGCTTTCCCCAATGCACCCTCCTGACATGGAAGCCTTAATTCCACATCATTATTGTTCATAATAAATAAAATTTCTGAAATAAAATTAAATACATGCCTTAGAATAATTATTAGTAAAAATTTATCCCAGGAGGAATAATTAATAACAATTTGAGCCCCTAGGAACGTAGCATGGTAAACACTTGTAATGGTCAATTTGAGGGAACATGACAGTCCTCCCCTCCCAAATCTAATTTTCCTCAAGTAGAAGTGCCATAGAGTGTTGAAAATTTTTCCACCATGTTTTTGCTGCACCACTCTGATCATAGCCATTTTTATGATTCCACTTCCTTTAGCAAAATTCCCAACCCAGTTAAAGTAACTGAGTAGAATTCCTGTATCCCACTGCCTCCTCTGCAAGGACTCAAATTTTTCTGCCACCTTTTGAACTCTGTCATTCCTAATAATTCCTAGATCCCATGGTTTTATGTGCCTCCTTCCACCCATCAATAAAAACAACAAAATTTTATCATTGTAGAGGAGTAAAATGAGGTTATGAAAATCATACCACCATACTAGGAGCTCATCTCTCCCCATACCAAACTGAACATTTTTTAAACTCTCCCACCAGACATGGAATTTCTTAATGCGGGACCAAATCATCTTCAGCCTCTCTAAAGTATGAAAATCCATGTGCAAGCTAGCACTGGAACTCACATCACTGTTGTTATGAATACACAGGAGGTTATCCCATGCCCCTCCATGTATACTGAAAGAATCATATAGAAGCCATACATGCTCATTCCATTGCTCATACATTTTCTTTGATGTGTCCAATGTATCTCCATTAATGCAAGCAATATGTTTACCCTCTAGTGCACACATCTCAATCATGTGTATAGCCACCCAATCAATCGATGGAAAAAATTTCATGCTAAATGATTCAGGTGGGAATAACTCAGCTACTACTAATGCACTTGTCAAACCACATGGTTTGACCATCAATACCTCAACTGAAAGAGTGAAAGTATCATGCTTCTCTTGTGGCATCAACAGAAAAAATCCTTTCACTCAATTTTCATCCCCACATGATGTGGCTGAAATATAAGTGTGGGGTGAAGAATTGTGAGCCAAATCCCTACAATGATCCTCAATAAATATAATGGATCCACAAATTCCTCCATTAGTTTTTTGAGTGACAGTGTGATCATGTGCCTCCTCCAAAATTGTACAACATTTTCCTAGAGGCAACTCATAATCTCTTAGGAACCATGCAAGTGCTTGATCTTCATATTGCTTGACCTCAAACTCCTCAAGCACATGCAAATCGGAATGAACCTCATGTGCATGTGTATGGGAGGTATATAATAGCTGCAAACTAATTCTTTGTTGCTGTTCACATGTCAAGACAATGTCAGTCAAAACAAAAGAATTATTGCAGAAATAAAAAAAATTCCCTCCCAAGGTCTTCATTCCAAATATGTCTCTATGGAACTCAACAGGTGCTCCCCTCTTCATCCAATGGGTCAACTCTTTGCCATTCATCCAAGAGTGTAAAAATCCATCAATTGACCCACACATTGAAAGTATGTGTAGATATAATTCCTTCTTGTCAAAAGTGGATGCACACACATGCCTTTTTTGCTGCTTGTAAATCATTGAAAAATCAGCAATATTAAAAGCAATTTTCTTGCAACAACAAGAGATAAAACTTTTACCTTCCATATTTTTCTCTTCAGTGATTCCTTTATCCAACAATCCAGTGGATGAATTGGAGATATTTCTTGCTGATTTATATTATCTATAAAAATCCATCTCTTCTGCAATAGGATCTATCTCCCATGGGGACAAATCATGATCTCCCTATTGTGCATGCGACACAAACAAGAAAAATTTCTTCACCCACTGTTCATTGGCCATTGGTGTTTCTGAATCTATGACATGTGGGAAAGAACTGTGAACCTTATTTGCATGTTTGCAACCTTCAGTAATCAGACTTATGGCTGCAAATTTTTCATTATTGGCTGGCCCAAATTGGGTGCTCTCATACCACTCTTCCATGGGAGAGTGTCTGTCTTCAAGGAACAACTCAAGTTTCCTTGTAAAGAAATCAAGTGCTTGGTTCTAATAAAACTGTTCGACACACTCTTTAAGTGCATACCAAATAGAATGCTCCTCATGTTCCACCCAATTATGAGGTTCCTCCATGCCATTTACCCAAAAGGGATGAATCTCAAGAAAGATTGAGGATTCAGTCAATTCTTTCCACTCTTGTTGGAATTGTTCTATCTTCATTTGTGATTCTAAGAGGGAACTTTGAGTGTATATCAAAGAATCTTGGGTGGCCAACAAATCACCTTTGAGCTTGTAGTTCTCTTATTCATATATGAAAATACTTCCTTCATCATTCAGTGATACTTCCTGCAATAACTCAGCATGCTCAAACATGTCATTTTTATCTGAAAGCAATTGTGAGAAAATACCTTTGATTATGGACATTGCTTTCTAGATATTCTCCATGGCTTCAAAGGAAGATTGGTATTCCATTAAATCAACTTCCCAACACATATTTGAAACTGAAGCATGAGTGTCATGGATAATTTTCAAGACCTCTTGGATATTCTGTTCATCCATCTTCAATGACCCTGCAAGAAGATGAGGTTCTTGTAGATGTTCCTCCTCTTCATTTTCCATCACCGGATCAATTTTATGCAGTGCACTCGAGGTTTTGAAATCTGATCCATATTTTGTTTCTGCACTATATTCATATTTTAAGTCCTTAACAACATAATTTGGGCTGCAATTTAAGTGATCATTCATCCTTGGTGCACCAGAAAGATATTCTCTCAAAGTTTCATCCTTCATACTGCATTCATTTTTTACACCAGAATTCTGAACCTCGTCACTAGGGGGCTCAACCATTTTGAACTCTTCACTGGAAGTGGCTGCCATATAAAACTTAAAAAATGACACATAAAAATAATAATTTACTAACTCGCCATGTATTATGTTCTCCTCCTTATGTGGTGGAATTATGATGGCTTGTTCACCCACCCATTTCTTTGCTTCACACCTTACTGAGATGTGCTCAATTTTTGCTCCCTTGTGAGGCTCAAAGGGTGACTGTAAATATAAATTGTGTTTCTATTTTGGATTAGATACAAAATATATATCACCATCATCAATCTACCCCATCTCTTCTACACTTATCTTGAAAGCAACCACATAGAAATTTTGAGTCATTTTACCTTCCATGTTACCAACAACTAGATGTTGGATTGTTAGATCTTTAGTTGTGCATGGATATTCTCCCTATCCTTCTGACGAAGGTTTTGGTGACTCATAATCCTCATGGATGCTGCAAATAGGCTGATCTCTGTTTGGGAAAAACCCAAATAATCTCTCAAAGAAACCATGTAGAAATGGCTCTAATGAATATTCACTTTGGTCCTCTTTTCTTTTCCTTTACTTTGAGAAGTGGAACAACTTAGTTCCTTTCTTGATGGATTATTGGTATTCAAAGAACCTACATGTGTTAATTTTTTTGAAAACATAGTCTCTCCATATTTATTTCCTTCATGCTGAGAGACACTACTACTCCCTTTTCCATGTTTTCTTGCCAACTGCTTGGCAAGGAATTCTCTAGTGTCTTGATCTGACTGAATGATTCTTTGGGATACATATTTATGCCCTTTCAACATTATTTGCATCAAAATTATTAAATATTCTTGATCATCCATTTTTTAATGCTCTTCTTCATACAACTCAAATCCTAAATCTCCCATGAATGGAACTAATTCCACAATTGCAACTTGAAGATCTTACTGAGCTACTTTTCCACTGAGAGTTACTTTCCACAGGATGAGCCAAGGAAAGTTATATGATACCAATATGATGTCCTAAGTCTAGTGTATATACCTGAACACTCTGTTAGTTATTTAATTTAAATTAAAGATTTTGAATTTGAATTACTCCACAAAAAACCTTCTTAGAGTGGGCAAATTGGGGAATTCTTCTGGGAAATTTTACAGGAAAGGAAGTGATCAGTGGGAAGAAATAAAATAAATTTCAGACATTGAATTTTATCTTCCCTAATACATTTATATCTGGTTCCATTTATGTTTCAGAATCCATGCCGCGGAAACCTACTTCGACGCTTCTAGGCAGCCAAACTGTGAAACTAGGAAGAGCAGTTCAGCCTGTTTAAGCCAGGGGATTATGGAAGCTTGTAGAGGGTTTTTGAAAAAGTAATATAACATAAATAACAAGTAAAAACACCTTTCAGAATTTTTTGGGTGTTTTGAAAATTTTTGGATGAATTTGAGATTTTTTGGCAATTTTGGCCAAGGGAAACCCCACGCAGAGGAGGATCAGAAAACGTGGTATGATCCCAAATAAAAAATGGTTCTAGAGATTAATATGGGAAGGTGGGTATTTCAGTGACCCACAGGAACTAACAGGGCTCATTTTGAGCTTACACAACTCATTTTATATCATCTTTAGGAAAACTAGTCACTAAAAGTTAGTAATCTAGCTAGGGTCTAAAGAAAGTAGTTAAATCAAGTGAAATCAATTTCTGTAAAACATGAGAATTATAAAAGAGGTAAATATAATTTTTCTGAACATGTAAAATAACTTAAATAAGTTCCTGAGCATGACATATTCCATATAGCACTCATATTTGTTCATTTCCCCCCACACATTGATAAAGTAGGCCCTTTTAGGGAAAAATGAGACAAGATTCTTTATGGGTAGGGATATTTCGACCTGATAAATATAATTTTCAAAATATTATGAACCTAAAAAACAAAAATTACATCATGGACTGACCATTACAAGGATGCTTCGAAAATGAGGGGCAAGAGGCACGGATCATGACCAGCAAGGGGTTGTGAGCATAGGTGAAGCATGAAATTCACTGGAGGTTGAACTGAAAATGATGGAGGCTGCAAATAAATTTGATTATCCTTCAATGTCTGCAATATACTGCTCCACACCTGCAATGGAAGAGAAGGGGATGGAAGGAGAGGGGAATGGAAGGTTGGGACTCATCTCCCAGTAGTCTAAGGAACAACACTCACAAGTAATGCTCACATAAGCATCCAACAATCAAATAATCAACAAAACTAAGGCAACAGGTTTGAATTTATATTTTATAGACTTGTGGATGACCTGATTAGTAAGTTGAGGGCAGTGGTGACCTGTGAGAGCAAGTCAACCCCATGGGTGACATAACCCTAGCCATAAAAGTGCCCCCTTTGGGAAATTAGGCAAGTAGGACCATGTTAAATTGTTTCCAATTCCAAATCATCCTTCACAATTAGAAATTGCACCGTCCCTTAGTCAAAAGCTTCCTTTTTTGAGTTATGACAACTTTCTGCTTTTCCTAGGTCATAAGGAAACTCTTTCTTTCCTTAAAAAACTTTCCTTCTTTTCTCTTACAGCTTTTCTGAGCTCCATAAGAGGAAACTGTGCCCTCCCCTTTGAAATACTTTCCTGCTTTTACCTCTATCTTCTTTTTCAGCTTTTAGGAAACTTCCCTTTATTCTCTTAATTTCTTTTGTCATGGACTTTCTTATTTTTACCGAGGAAAGTTGACTAGCTTTCCCCAACGCACCCTCCTGACATGGCCGCCTTAATTTCACATCATTATTGTGCATAATAAATAAAATTGCTCAAATAAAATTAAATACATGCCTTAGAACAATTAATAGTAGAAATTTATCCTAGGAGGAATAATTAATAACAACTTGAGCCCCTAGGAACTTAGCATGGTCAACACTTTTAATGGTCAATTTGAGGGAACATGACAATTCTTTGAATTGATTATCTCTTAGTATTTCCAGAAAAATGGTGAAGATGACTACTTAGGTGATGATCTTGATCATGTTGTCGCTGATGTGCCAAAGAAATATATTATTGATAATGATACAAATGGATCAGATTAAAATGATGTTGGGATAGAGGATGATGATGAGATTGATGATGATGATGATGATGATGATGGTAACCATTGATGCTATTATTGAGATTATGGATTTTTTTTCTTTCCCCATGCTAGTAGAAACATATTGTTATATTTTTAATTATCCAATTTCATATTATATTTTGGGTCATTTGGATTTGTATGGTGGATTCATGTTGACATATAAACTTTGATTATTGGCGATCGTTTTTACTTTTCTAGATATGGATATAAAAAAGCAATTCTTGTGATATTGGTATTTTCACTATATATATATATATATATATATATATATATATATATATATTGTTCACTTGTTCTTTTAACCTTAATATGATGATCTGTATGGTATATTATTGATGCGATGATGTTTTATCATTTCACTTCTTTTGACAAAATATAATGTTGATGAACGTTATTATATTCTTAATTTATATATATTGGAAGTTATTAATTATATTTTCATGGAAAATTAATATATATGATGATATTATTGCTTTGGATAAATGTTGTATATTTGTATTAAATTTTGTCATAAATGCTATGCAATTAATTTCAAAAATTGTATCTACAATTAATTTGAATTTTTCATTATGTTATTTCAAAACTATGAAGTAAATGATATATGAAAACCATTGAAATTAAATGAATAATTATAATAAGCCTCATATAACAAATATACTAGCACATAATTGGATATGGTTTTATGTGCTAAATAGAAATCCTAATGTGGTTCTAATAAGGAAGAAAAAACAAAGATAAAACGGAAGCCTACTATGTTCTACATATAGATGCAACGTTTGATGCAAAACTTCATCCTAAGTTGGAAGTAAATTTTGATGCTATTTTGGATGCCAAAGTAGAAGACTAACTAGAAACTAAGTTTGTGGTAAACAAAGGAGAAAAATTGGATGCTAAATGAGAAACTAAATGAGGCGCTCATGAGGAAGCAAAATAAGAAGAAATCCATGGAGTTAAATGAGAAACAAAATGGTGCACTAGTGTGGGAATAAAAATCGATGATAAATTAGGCGCTAAAGTAGCAGCAAAACATGTTGCTAATGTGGGTGTAAATAGAGATGTGAAACTAGGGATTAAAAAGGATGCAACACGTGGTGCTAATAATGAATCCAAACCTGGTGTTGATATGGTAGCAAAATAAGATGCTAAACTAGGCATTAAAAAAATAAGCAACACGTTGCACTAATGATGAATCCAAACATGGAATTGATATGGTAGAAAAATAAGACGCGAAACTAGGTGTTAAAAAGGATGCAACATGTGGCGTTAATGATGAAGACAAACATGGCTTTGATTTTGTAGAAAAATAAAACATTACTTTGTATGAAAAACATGGCACTACATAGGAAGAAAAATATGGTGCAACAATAGAAGAAATATTTGGTGTCATTTTGGTAGCAAAACATGATGCAAAAAGGATGCAATATTGGATGCAAATATGGAGTGAACATAGATGCTAACATGGTGCTATTAACGATGCAAATATGCTTCTAATGGGGATGCCATTAAAGAAGCAAACAAAGACACTCTCTAGGAAGAAAAATAGGATGTTATTTAGGAAGAAAAACTAGGCGTTCTTTAGGAAGCAAATTTTGAATCTGTTGTGGGAACAAAAATTTGACATTGTTTTGGACTTCATAAAGTATGCTATATAGGAAGAAAAACAAGGAATTTTTTGGGACACTTTAATTTTTGTCCATAATGCATCGCTTATAGTGCCTAGTTTTACCACTCAATGTAAAAACAAGTACAATAAAAAGGGACGCTAATGGGACGCTAATTACAGGATTTGTTCTACTGACACCCATGAAAGAGGAATAAGAAGAATCTCCATATCCAGAGTATGAGTACACCATACCCACTACCCAACGTACCTCCATCGAGGTAAGATCTAGAAACTGTTGATGTAATTGTAAGTTCAGAATGTATTCACTTGTATTTCTTTATGTATTGTAACCCGATGTTTATTCCAGGATGTATTTGTAATGTACTTGAGTCATGTCATGCCCCGAGGTTCCTATTGTGAGTTTCTATAATGTAAACAAGTCATGTCAAGTTAAGGTGGGTAACCCTCCTATTGTCTAAGGGTTAAAGTCCCTGCAGTTCCAAGGCACTAGGGTTATTAGACTCACCTAGTGAAGTTGGCCCTAGTTGGGTTTAGTCAAGTCAGGAATTAGTATAAATAGAGAGCTAGCCTCTCTATTTATCGCACACTCACTCACACTCAGTTGTAGCACATATCTGAGTAAGAGAAAGACACTGGGGAAAGGAAGAAAGAGGTTACTGTTGTCGGGAGATCATCTTACTATTTTCGGGTTTCACTTTTGTTGTTGATTCTATATTTTAGGAAGTTGCGGGGTTTTCTCCATTTATGGTTTCCCTGAGGAAAAACATTGTGTTCATTGTCTCTTGTGTTTGATTTTTGTGCTTGTTGTTCTCTCAGTTAAATATCCTAATATTATGCTAGCTTAATGTTAGAAATCTAACATGGTATCAGAGCTAACCTGAGAAGAAGACACTGTGCAGTTGCGGGAACTAGGGCTTCCTATTTTGT
Organism: Pseudotsuga menziesii; assembly: GCA_001517045.1. NCBI lineage: Eukaryota > Viridiplantae > Streptophyta > Pinopsida > Pinales > Pinaceae > Pseudotsuga > Pseudotsuga menziesii. The sequence goes on from LPNX010724992.1 coordinate 180,471, forward strand.
GGATCTCTCTCCAAACGTTTTTACAAAAAGTAGTGTGGAATAACTCTCCTCCCTGGGGTGCATCTTTTTGTCGAAGCAGAATCCAATTCTGAGGTTTTTCAGTTTTGGACCCGACACTACTGCCGAAAATTAGGGATTTTCACATAAGTGGAATTTTTCAGTGAGCCAAGGCTTGGATTGATATCCCCCCAAAAATAGAAGTTAGGGATCAAATTCAAAGTTTTTGGTTGGACAGAATTCTAGAAAATCAAAACCCTAATCTGCTCCTAAACCAGCACTACAGAATTTCAGCTCCAAATCCAGATCCAACATCTTGACCTGGTAAGATCTAAATCTTTTGTATTACCATATGAGGTTCTTATTTAAGATGTCTCATCATACCAAGCTTGATGAAAATCATGAGGGAGCTGATAACTTTCAATCCTAGAAATATAGGATCTCCCTAGTCCTGGAAAAAAATGAGTTGGACTCCTACATCCATGAGGAGGTTCCAGTTCCAAAGGATGATGAGGCCAATGCCTTACACAAGAAGAAGTTGGTTATAGCAACAAGGATCATTTATGATTCTATCAAGAACCACCTCATACCATACGTGTCCTCCCTTAAGACACATAAAGCCATGTTTGATGCCCTGACCAAATTGTTTGAAGGGAAGAACATCAATCAGAAGATGAATCTAAGGAACCAGTTGAAGATTGTCAAGATCTAGAATGAGAAGACCATCCAGTCATAATTCACAAGGGTCTCCTATATAAAAGAACAACTAGATGTAATAGATGAAGAAGTGGAGAATGCAGAAATTGTGATGACAGCCTTGAGTCACCTCCCTAGGTGATGGGATTCTTTCATCCAAGGAATCTGTGCTAGGAAGAAGTTAGTCAAGTTCAGTAGATTGTGGGAAGAATGTTCACAAGAAGAAGCTCGGATAGCAGCTCAAGAAGAAAATATGGGAAGTGAATATCAAGCTCTCATAGTACACTCCAGGAAAGGAAGAAGGGAAAATCATCATCACCAAGGTAAGCATTCTCATCAGAAAAAACAATCCATTAAGAAGGGATCCATCCAAACTCAGATGTTATACATGCGATGAAATATGACACTTTGCTATAAATTGTCCCATGAAAAGAATGGATCCAAGAAGAAGAAGAACTCCAAAAGAAGACATCATGCTCACACTGCTGAGGATGATGATCCTCCCAAGAAGAGAGTAAAACAAGAAAGTGAAGACTCTTCAAGTGAAAATGAATATGTTCTGATCTCTGCTCTCACGGTAGGTGTCACTCATGGAAGTAGATATTGGCTTATTGACAGTGGGGCATCCAAACACATGATAGGTTTCAAGGAATCCTTTGAGAAACTATCCGAACATAATTCACCCCATAAGGTGAAACTTGGGGATGACTACCAATATCCCATAAAAGGTAGTGGTGAATCCTCCTACAAGCTAGACTCCGAAAAGTCTATGAAAATGAAAGATGTATTGTTTGTACCAAGACTAAAGAAGAATCTTCTATCCATATTGGCACTCGATGCAAAAGGAACGAGGGTTGAATTTGTAGATGGCCAAGTCCTCAAGTGGTCAAGAGGAAATACTATTGACGACGCAATAGTGATTGGAGAACAAGAAGGAGGATTATACAAATTAAAGGGCCATCCAGAACAATATTTGGTCCATGACACAGTAGATCCAAATGAACTTTGGCACAGAAGGCTTTCACATGTGCATTACAGAGCACTACCACTTGCAAGCAAAGCTATTCAAGGTCTTCCAGAAATTCAAGCAAAACATGAAGGGGTCTACAAAGGACGTGCGAAAGGAAAGAATACAAAGAAGACATTTCCAAGTAGCGAGAGAAAAACAAAAGGAATCTTGGAAATCATCCACTCTAATGTATGAAAATCAATGTCATCAAGTTCACTAAGCGGGTATGTATACTATGTTTCTTTCATTGATGAATTTCCTAGGAAGACATGGATTTACTTCATGAAGAACAAAGATGAATTTTTCAGCAAGTTTAAGGAATTCAAATCCTTGATTGAGAATCACACAGAAAAGAAGATCAAGACCTTTCAATCAGATAATGGTGGAGAATTCACATCAAATGAATTCAAAGACTTATGAAAAGAATCAGGGATTAAGAGGGAGTTATCCACTCCATATAATCCACAATAGAATGGGGTGGAAACGAGGAAGAATAGAACTATCATGGAAGCTGCAAGAGCAATGCTTCATGATTAAGATCTTCCCATGCATCTATGGGTAGAAGCTACCAGAACAATGGTGTATGCACAAAACCGTACTCCACATAGAATACTTGAGAACAAGAAACCTGAAGAAGTATTTTCCAACAAGAAACCAGAAGTCAGCCATCTCAGAATATTCGGTTGTCCAGTGTACATACACATTCCAAAATAGAAGAGAACAAAACTAGATCCTTCAGGAAAGAAGGGTATATTTCTGGGATACTCTGAAAGCTTGAAGGCTTACAAAATATACTTCCCAAGATTCAAGAAGATAGACATTAGCAGGAATGTAACATTTGATGAAGACTTGGCTTACAACAAATCCAGAAAGAGACCTGCTGAAGAACCTGATGAAGCAGAAGCACCCATAATTCATGATACAACCATGAATGAAGAAATTCAAGAAGAAGATAAAGGATTTGAAGAACCACAAAGGCATGTAGATCCACCTCAAGAGAAGAATCCTCAAAGAGGGAAACCTGCTTGGGTATGAGAAATTATCCAAGGTGAGGAAAGATATGGGGCTTCAGAAGAGAATCACAGAGAAAGAAAGAGAACCAGATTCTGCTCGAGATATGTAGCTTTACTATGTGACTTTATCAATGAAGAACCTTCCAATTATGAAGAAGCAACAGAATGAAAAGAATGGAAGGATGCTATGATTGAAGAGTATTAATCAATCATGAAGAATGATGTTTGGGATGTTGTCCCAAGACTAGAAGGGAAGTCGGTTGTAACTTCCAAATGGATCTACATTATCAAGCATGCTGCAGATGGTAGCATAGAGAAATATAAGGAAAGATTCATTGCTCGAGGTTTCTCCCAGAAAGAAGGAATAGACTACGAAGAAACCTTTGCACCTATAGCTAGATACACTTCCATTAGATCAGTACTTGCTCTGGCTGCAATGATGAAATTGAAGATACACCAAATGGATGTCAAGACTACTTTATTGAATGGTGTAGTGGAAGAGGAAGTGTAAGTAGAACAACCACTTGGTTTTGAGACACATGACAGGGAGTATCATGTGTGCAGATTGAAGAAATCCCTGTACGATTTGAAACAGGCACCCAGGACATGGTACAACAGAATTGAGAGCTTTCTATCCAGTTTGGGCTTTACCAAGAGTAAAGCAGATTCCAACCTTTACTACAAGGTTGAAGATGGCAACCCAGTGATGCTAGTACTGTATGTTGATGATATTTTTGTAAGAAGTATAGATGGGTTGATTACTGATACAAAGATAAGGCTTGCTGTGGAGTTTTAAATGAAGGACTTGGGTATGATGCATTATTTTCTAGGAATCGAGGTGTGGCCGAATGTGGATGGAATCTTCCTGAGACAAGGGAAGTATGCAGTAGAGATCCTGAAGAGGTTTGGGATGATGGATTGTAAGGCCATGACCACACCTATGGCATTGAACCTGAAGCTATTGAGTGATGCTTCATCAGAGGTGGTTCATGCTACAATGTATCATCAGATGATTGGGTCCTTGATGTATCTGATGAACAAGAGACCAGGCATTTTCTTTGCTATGAACACCTTAAGCCAATTCTTGACAGGTCCAAGACATGTTCACTTGATTGCTATAAACCATATTCTGAGGTACTTAAGGGGTACAATTGATTATGGACTCAAGTATGAGGTGAATCAGAATATTAACCTGGAGGGTTTTGTTGATTTAGATTGGGCAGGCAATGCCATCGATAGGAAGAGCACTTTAGGGTGTTGCTTCAGTATGGGATCAGGTCTGATCTCTTGTTTTAGCAAGAAGAAATCATGTGTGGCACTGAGTATAGTTGAAGTAGATTATGTCGCAGCTTGTTTAGCTAGTTGTGAGTTAGTATGGTTGTGGAAGCTACTATCTAATGTATTTGATATCCATATGGATGTTACCTGTATACATTGTGACAACTGGAGTTAAATGAAGTTGTTATAGAATCCTGTGTTCCATGACAAGTCGAAGCATATCGAGATCAAGTATCACTATATCAGGGATGTGGTGCAGAGGGGAGCAATGAAGCTCCAATATGTTGCGATGGAGGAATAGATAGCTAATGTGTTGACCAAACCATTGGATAGGGTGAAGTCTGAGTACTTCAGGGAGAAGCTTTGTGTTATCTAGATTGAGGTTTCCTCCAAAGGGAAATTATGAGACCCAGAGACATTCTGACATGGTGAGAGGATTGGTTCCTTCCATGGTTAGATGTAAGGGCTGAGCCATTCTATCATGGTGAGAGGATTGGTTCCTTCCATGTCAGATATGAGTGTTGAGCCATTCTGATGTGACTGTAGGATTGGTTCCTACACGATCAGAAGTAAGCGCTGAATGCCATTCTTGGAATGGAGGTGCCTAGTTAGTTACCAGGTAGCTCAATCTAGGACCGGGGACCATTCTGATATGACTGTAGGATTGGTTCCTACAATATCATATGTGAGTGCATGCCCTTCTGACATTGGTTGTCAGATGTAAGTGGAGAGCCCTTTTGGCATGAAGGATTGGTTCCTTGCATGGTCGAATATAAGTGCTGAGTCCTTATGACATTGGTTGTTAGATGTAAGTGCAAATCCTTTTGGCATGGAGGATTGGTTCCTCGCATGGCCGAGTGTAAGTGTTGAAGCCTTTCTGACATTGGTTGATGAATGTGAGTGATGGGACTTTCTAACATGGTTGTGGGAGGTGTTCCCACATGGTCAGATGTTAGTGTTGGGCATGCCTTTCTGATCTGATTGTAGGATTGATTCATATATGATCAAATGTGAGTGCTAGGTGGGCCATTCTAACTTAGGGTCAGATATAAGTGCTGGAAGAAGACCTACATGGAGGCTAGGCCTGTAGCCAGCATAAAAAATGGATGGTTCTATAGAACTTCCCGTGACGAGGAGAATCATGAGATAGCACCCGTGAAGATCCAGTGATGATGATCTAGTAGAGATGATCCAGATCGAGGGATGATTCAAATCCAGAGATGATGCTCCAGAGATGATCTAGATCGAGTGATGATCTAGATCCAGTGATGATGATCCAGATTGAGTGATGATCCGGATCCAGGTAAAGATGACTTGAAAGATGAAGGTGACTTGAAGATAGAGATGACTTGAAGGTGAAGATGAGGAAGACTCGATGATGATCCAGATGATACAGAGAAGAAGACTTGTGCTGATAAATTGTGTCGAGAGAATACCTTCCTAGTTGAGAGCGAGTGTTGATGTAATTGTAACTTTAGAATGTATACACTTGTATTTCTTATGTATTGTAACCCAATTTTTATTCTGGGATGTATTTGTAATGTACTTAAGTCATGTCATGCCCCGAGGTTCCTATCGGGAGTTTCTATAATGTAAACAAGTCATGTCAAGTCAAGGTCGGTAACCCTCCTATTGTCTAAGGGTTAAAGTCCCCACAGTTCTAGGGCACTAGGGTTATTAGACTCACCTAGCGAAGTCATCCCTAGTTGGGTTTAGTCAAGTTGGGAATTAGTATAAATAGAGAGCTAGCCTCTCTATTTATCGCACACTCACTCACACTCAGTTGTAGCGCATAGCTGAGGAAGAGAAAGACACGGGGGAAGGAATAAAGAGGTTAATTTTGTCGAGAGATCATCTTACTATTCTTGGGTTTCACTTTTGGTGTTGATTCTATCTCTGAGGAAGTTGCAGGGTTTTCTCCATTTATTGTTTCCCCAAGGAAAAAAATCGTGTTCATTGTCTCTTGTGTTTGGATGATGTGCTTGTTGTTCTCTTTGTTAAAGATCCTAATGTTATGCTAGCTTATTGTTAAAAATCTAACAGAAACTCATATTCGAGTGGTTTTCTTAATCAATGCAAAAATAGTCATGGGAAAAGTAGACAAGGGATGTTAAATTTTCATATGCTAAGCTAGAGCATTGGTATTTCATTTCGATTTCATAACAAAATCATATAAACAACATCACTGAAAGATATACAAGCAAAACCGTATAAAAGGAACACAAATATTTATCCTAGGAAAACCCTAAAGGGAAAAACCCAGCAAAAGCTTCCCCAATATAGATGCCCCAAAAAGGTAAAAAGGTAAAACCAACAAGGATATCAAAAACCTCATCCTTCTCCTTCTCCATCTACTTCTCTCCTCCACAAGTGCGCTACACAAGTGAGTGTGTGTCTCACAAATGAGGAGAGCTACACCTATATTTATATTCATCCGTTCACTTCAATTAAATCACCTAACATGTAGGCTTGAGTTAATCATGTAGGCTCGAGTTACACATGCAGGTTCAAGTAACCACACTAAAGTGCTAATGACCCACCTTTAGAATTAGAGGGGACTACCTCATGACTCTTAATAGTTATTTCGATTAGAAGCATCGGGGTACAAAGTAATACAAGTGGTTCTCCCAATAGGACCCTCGTGGACCACAAAAGATACATATAGAATATTCTTCGAAGTTACAATATTTCAACACTCCCCCTTAACGAGAAGGGTACTCTACAACAACATCAACAACAACAATAATAGGAGAGAGAAAGATAGGACATCATCAACATCATCAGGGTAACACATCTATAAATCATTGGAAGCTTTTCAACATCATATAGTCTTTGTCTTCAATATTCAATGACAGCAACTCTTTGATCAGCATCAACATCTTTTGACCTTTTGATCAGCAACATCTTCAACACTTTGACGTTTTGATCAGCAAAACCTTCAACAACATCTTCAACACTTTGACGTTTCGATTAGAAACATCTTCAGTACTTAGACCTTTCAATAAGCAACAACATCTTCATCACTTTGACCTTTCGATCAGCAACATCTTCAGCACTTAGACCTTTCAATCACAGCAACATCTTCAGCACTTTGACCTTTCGATGAGCAACATCTTCAGCATTTTGACCTTTTGATCAGCAACAATATATTCAGCATTTTGATCTTTCGATCAGCAACAACATCTTCAACATTTTGTTATTTCGATCAGCAACATCATCATATCCTGATCAGTAACATCGTGATCAGCACCATCATCATACCTCAATTCTCGAATAGCATCATCATCATCGTATTCTGATCTTTTGATCAGTACGTCATCATCATCACATACTGATCAGTACGTCATCATCATCATACTCTGATCTTTCGACCAGTGCATCATCATTTTCATACTCTGATCTTTCGATCACTACATCATCATCATGCTCTGATATTTTGATCAGTACATCATCATCATCATGATGTGATCTTTCGATCAGTACATTGTAACCATAATCATACTATGATATTTCGATCAGTACATCATCATCATCATACAAACATCAACATCATCAAAACGTCAACATGATCCTTCCTTTAAGAATTATGCAATTTAGGTCTTTACGGAGTTACCAATGATCATTCCTTTTGGAATTACGAGATTTAGGTCTTGACGGAGTTACTAATGATCCTTCCTTTCAGAATTATGGGATTTAGGTCTTTACAGAGTTACTAACGATCCTTCTTTTCAGAATTATGGGATCAACACATTTGTGGAACTCAGACAATCCTTCCTATTGGAATTATGGGATCAACACATCTATAAAACTCAGACAATCATTCCTATTGGAATTACGGGATCAATTCAATGATCCTTTCTTTCGGAATTACGAGATTTAGGTCTTTACAGAGTTACTAACGATCCTTCCTTTTGGAATTACAGGATCAACACATATGTGGAACTTAGACAATCCTTCCTATTGGAATTACGGGATCAACACATATGTAGAACTCAGACAATACTTCCTATTGTAATTACGGGATCAATTCAATGATCCTTCCTTTTGGAATTATGAGATTTAGGTCTTTACAGAGTTACTAACGATCATTTCTTTCGGAATTACGGGATCAACACAAACGTGGAACTCAAACAATCCTTCCTACTGGAATTACGGGATCAACACATCTATGGAACTCAGACAATCCTTCCTATTGGAATTACGGGATCAATTCAATCATCCTTCCTTTAGGAATTATGGGATTTAGGTCTTTACGGAGTTACTAATGATCCTTCCTTTCAGAATTATGGGATCAACACAGATGTGGAACTCAGAAAATCCTTCCTCTAGGAATTACATGATCAACACATGTTCTTGAGTACCGAAGTCACCGGATCAGTTTTGAACCGAAGTTCAAGGATGATACAATCCTACCACATTCATGGGGACCTATATCTCCAGATACATTTTGAACCAAGGTTCAGGGATGATGCAATCCTACCACTTTCATGGGGGCCAAGACCTTCGGATACATTTTGAACTGAGGTTCAGGGATGATGCAATCCACCACTTTCACGGGGGCTGAGACCTCCGGATACATTTTGAACCGAGGTTCAGGGATGATGCAATCCACCACTTTCACGGGGGCCAAGACCTTTAGATACATTTTGAACCGAGGTTCAGGGATGATGAAATCCAACAACATTCACTGGGGCTGAGACCTCCGGATACATTTTGAACTAAAGTTTAGGGATGATGCAATCCTACCACATTCACGAAGACCAAAGTCACCGGATCTATTTTGGACAGATGTCCCGAGATGATACAATCCCTCTTCATTCTTGAGGAGCAAGGCCACCGGATCACTTTAGGGAAAGTTCCCAGGGATGATACACTCCCACTACCACATCACTACTCCCTCTTTCGAGGAAGGTCTTTCCGAACAACACCAAGCTTGTCTCAAAATTGTTTGAACTTTACTCGAGACAAAGGCTTCATCAGCAAATCATCATCTAAACCATCATCATCTACATCTTCATTATGTGAATACTGAACTATCATCAGGTCACCATCATCTGCATCTATAGTATGTAAATACTGAAACATCATCTATATCTTCAGTATGGGAATACTGAAATCATCATCATCTATATCTTCAGTATGGGAATACTGAAACATCATCATTTCTACATTTAGTATAGAAATATTGAATCACCATCATCTATATCTACAGTATGTAAATACTGAAACATCATCATCGACATCTTTATCTTGAATGTAGAAATATCGAATTTCTATGTGTTACGACGGAACACAGGGTTCTCTATTATCACAACTCTCATTATCACATAGAATCAATGTAGTATCCATATTTAGTTCAAAGAGACCTGATATCAGCTTCCAAGGCCATATGGATTCACAACTTAGTAGAGCAATATGCTATGTATTCTGCTTCAGCCATGCTATGAGAAACACTGGACTATTTCCTGCTAAACCATGAACTCATAGCAAACCCCAAACAAAAGCATCTACCTAATGTTCTTTTCCTATATGAGATACTTCCAACCCAATCTGCATCTGTGTAGCCATACAATCTTTACTCATAGCTACCATCATAATATAAACCAAATTCTATAGTCCCTTTCAGATATCTCATCACATGTTTTGCAGTTACTAGGTGAACCCATCTTGGTTGAACAAGATATTGACTTAAGGTGTTCACAACAAAACAAATTTTTGGTCTGGTATTTGTTAAGTACATCAATGACCCAATGATCTGTCTGTGATGAGTCATATCCACTAACTTTGATGAGTCATTAGCTAACATCTTCAGGTTGGAGTCCATGGGTGTGGGCATGACTTTGCATTCCAACATATTGAATCTCTTCAATATCTCTACCGCATACTTTCCTTGGTTGAGAAATATTTCTTCTGAACTTTGCCATACTTCCAGACCTAGGAAATAATGCATTAACCCAAGGTCTTTCATCTCAAATTATTCTGCTAGTTTCTTCTTGCTTTCCATGACCTATTTCTCATTTCCTGTCAAGGATAAGTCATTCACATATAATAAAAGGATGAGAAGTTCATCTTCTACAACCTTGAGATAAAGGTTAGGATCAACTTTACCCTTGGTGAATCCCATGGTCAATAAGAAACTATCTATTCTTCCATACAAAACTCTGGGAGCTTGCTTCAGGCCATAGAGGGCCTTCTTCAACTTGCATACGTGATTCCATCTGGCTTCAAATTCAAATCCTCGTGACTATTTGATGTAAAACTCTTTCTCAATCATACCATTAAGGAAGGCTTGTCTTTACTTCACCATGGAAGAAACTACCATGATAGTTCTGAAGGAAGTGTACCTTGCTTCCTGGAGTAAGTGTCTCTTCAAAATTAATTCCCTCTTTCTGAAAGAAACTTCTGGCCAAAAAACTTGATTTATACTTCTCGATACTTCCGTCAGCTGTATATCCATTTGGAGGATACAATACTCTTTCCGTCTGGTTCGGGAACTATATCCCATACATCATTCTAGTATTCTTTCATCATAACATCTTTCATGAGTTCATCTTGTTAGATCATCAACATATCCTAGTCTTCTGCATTCAATTTTGAAGGTTGGAACCCACTTTACTCTTGGTAAAGTCTCGATCCATCAAGAAGTTGTCCATCATGTCGTACTGTGTCGAACTCAAATATCTTCTGTAGTCACTCCCCCTGAAGTGGAGTATTATCTTCCTTCTTCATTCTGTACAGGTGGATATATACTAGTCAATAGAGTATGTCATGTCATAGTCTATTCTTTCTGAGGAAAATCACGAACCTTTCTTTGTACACTTGTTCTTGTAGATCCATATGGAGGATACTATGTACTTCCCTTTATGTCTCGAAATCATATCGTATACATCATTCTGCATGATCAACTGTTATTCTTTGATCATAGTTTTTTTCATAGCATTCTTTTCTTCATCTTGAGTTATCTCTCATACCCATGGTGGTATTCATCCTTTGAGGTGGATCTACCGCTCTATGAAGCTCTTTCTTCCATCATGGTGTCTCTGACACTAGGAGCTTCAGATTCATGTTTATTGAATTGTCATCACTTGTTCTTCGAAACAAGTCTCGTCCTTCTTTTCTTTTAGGAGGTTGTATAGGACCTTTCTTACAATTCAAATGCACCAGTTGCATGGTTAGAACTATTTCACAAAACATATGCATAATGACAAATTCTTATGCATCATGCAACTATTTATCCAATACAATATTCATCCATATCTCACAGAAACTTTCTAGATGCCTTCCATCTCTATCATGACATCATTGAGATTGCGCACTAATCCAATATGTCAGCAAAGAGGTTTCATTCTAGATAAGTAGCAATGGAGAGATGTATAGCACCGTGAGCTACTTACTGATCACATGCATATTAGTAGTATACAGTCATTAATGCAAACAATCTATCATGCGTCGCACATCAACTAAATATAATCAAATGCATAACAAAAAAATATCATTAAATGACAATTGAATACTTATCTTTTATTTGTTTCGTGGGTAGACTCCATCTTGATCATTCTACTTTATCATATTCTTCATTCATGAAATCATCATTTCTTATCCCAATGATAATATGAATAAGAGGTTCTTCAAGAATTGAGTTTTTCATATTCCTCATCACTTGAGGGATCTTCTTTGAATGGTGAGAGCTTGATATTCAATTGCTCCCATCTTCTTCTTCTCTTCTTATTAGTCGAGCTGAAAGTAATCACTTACCTCTGGCATACATTCTTCACATGAATGAATCCCATGATCATGGGAGGCAATTCAAGGTGGCTATCACCACTTCTGCATTCTCTGCTTCTTCTTCTACTGCTTCAAGATGTTATGCATTATGGATATTCACATTCTTCAACTATTTTCTCAAATCCATCTTCTGAATTATGTTCTTATCTTCAAATAGCTTGATCAAGGAATCAAACATCTTCGGTGTATTTAGGGAAGACACTTGTGGCACAATTTGATCTATGATTGAATCAACAATGATCTTGTTGGCCTTGATCAAGTTCTTCTTCTGTAAGGCTTTGAGGCTCATCTCCCTCTAGAACTGGAACCTCTCTACTCATGTAAGTGTCCAATTCATTTTCTTCAGAGAGATCAAATAGTTCCATGATTGGAAGTTTTTCAAGCTTATCATCAAGCTGATGTGATAGATCACTTTTAAATGAGAACCTCAAATGCAAAAAGCAAAAGATTAGATCTTACCGATTTGAGGTGTCCATCCTGCTTCCGGAGCTGGCTGATCTAGGGTTAGTCAGTGAAACCCTAATTTTAAAAACTTAGAATATTTCAGATTTTATTGAATATAAAGATAGATCTCTTCAATTGGAGCTGTCCAATGTACTTATTTTCTGAAAACAGTGGAGGGAAACTCCCGGAACAGGAAGCCCTAGTTTTCCAATTTCTTCTGCACAAATTCCTGTTACTATTTCTATGATATATCCAAAATTACGGCTCCTCTGTGTCTGAAAATTATCACTACGTTAACCTCAAATGTTAGGGATCCAAAACAATAGGTTTCATCAGAATTGGTTTCACCAATTGGGATTTATGATCATTTTCCCAAGGTGACCTATTACAGGATTGTTCAGAACAGTGAAGTTGTACGAAATTCCATGTGTCACTGGTTCATCTTCAGGTTCTGAAATTTGCACCACAGAATGTATAGTATATTATATTTATATGACATCTTTAGGAATTCCATTTGGACCTCTGTATCCCACACTACAGCAATTATCCCCAGGTGTCCTGTTTAGGGATGAATTCTGGAAGATGCTGGAACCCTAACTTGGATGGGTCATATCTAGCAGAATATAGCGAATATAAGGTGACATTTTGGAAACATTGTAAACCAGGATTTTATCTTCGGCCTCTGCAATTTTCAACTCCTGATCCTTCGCCAATCTCAGGATATAGTGAACGTACCAAAACTTAGCAGTTTTAGTATTTAAGGGTTTTTGAGATCGGGGTCAAACTAGGGTTTGACTTTTTGAAGTTTCACCCAACCAAATTTCTTGATCCAGGTCTATAAACTTATATTTTGATGAGGAGAACAATCCTATGCTGGTCTCACTAAAAAATTCTTCTTCTGTAGAAAGCCCTAATTTTCCGTACTAAAACTGAAAATGCTCGGAATCGAATTTTGCTTCCACAGAAAGATGCGCCCTTCAATGGAGAGTCAATCTAGACTTATTTTGTTGATCGATCATGCATAGAGACCCAAAAAATAAGAATCCCTAGATTCTCTAGCTGCACAATGTCTTCTTTCAGGGTGGCTCTGATACCATGTTAAATTTTCATGTGCTAAGCCAGATCATTAGTATTTCATTTCAATTTGATAACAAAAGCATATAAACAGGATCACTTAAAGATAGACAAGAACAACCATACAAAAGGAACACAAAGATTTATCCTGGGAAAACCCTAAAGGGAAAAACCCAGCAAAATCTTCCTCAATATAGATGCCCCAAAAAGGTAAAAATGTAAAACCAACAAGGATATCAAAAACCTGATCCTCCTCCTTCTCCAGCTACTTCTCTCCTCCATAAGTGCGCTACACAAGTGAGTGTGTGTGTCACAAATGAGGAGAGCTACACCTCTATTTATATTCATTCGTTCACTTCAATTAACTCACCTGACATGTAGGCTCGAGTTAATCATGTAGGCTCAAGCTACACATGTAGGCTCAAGTAACCAAACTGGGGTGCTAATGAACCACCTTTACAATTAGAGGGGACTACCTCATGACTCTTATTAGTTATTTTGATTAGAACCATCGGGGTACAAAGTAATACAAGCGGTTCTCCCGATAGGACCCTCGGGGACCAGAAAAGATACATATAAAATATTCTTCGAAGTTACAATATTTCAACACTCCCCCTTAACGAGAAGGGTATTCTACAACAATAGTCTCTAGTTCAATGTCTCTTGTGTTTCAACACCGTGTTCATTGTCTCTTGTGTTTGGCTACTATGCTTATTGTTCTCTCAATTAAAGATCCTAATGTTATGCTAGCTTAATGTTAAAAATATAACAGAATCTCATCTCCGAGTGGTTTTCTTAATCAATGCAACAATATTCATGGGAATAGTAGACAAGGGATTCCCACTAGCCAAGCAATACCTGTTAGTTTTTCAACATTAATCTAGCATTATTAGGATCTTTAAATGAGAGAATAAAAAGTACAGCAATCAAACACAAGAGACAATGAACACAGTGTTTTTCCTTGGGGAAACCATAAAGGAGAAAACCCCGCAACTTCCTCAGAGATAGAATCAACACCAAAAGAGTAAAATCCCCAAAACAGTAAGTGATCTCCTTACAGCAGTAATCTTCTTCTTGTCTAGCCCCAGTGTCTTCTCCTTCCTCAACTATGTGCTATACTTGAGTGTGTATGACTTGTGTGTTAAATAGAGACTCTAGTTCTCTATTTATACTAATCCTGACATGACTAAAACCCTACTAGGGCCGAGCTCTACTAGAAGTGTCTAATAACCGTAGTGCCACGGAACTGCGGGGACTTGAACACTTAGACAATTGGACGGTTACCCACCATGACTTGACATGACTTGTTTGCATTATTAATCCTCCCGACCGGAACATTGGAGCATGACAACATGACTCAAATACATAATAGATACATCCTGGAATAAACATCGGGTTACAATACATAAGATACATAGATGAATACATTCCGAAGTTACAAATACATCAACACTTCCTCTTAACTAGGAAGGTATTATTTCGACACAATTTTCAGCACTGGTCTTCTTCTCTGTATCAGCTGGATCATCTCGTCTTCTACATCTCAAGTCTTCTGAGTCTTCAAGTAATCGTTGTATTCAAGTCATCTTTGTCATCGAATCTAGATCATCATGGGACATCATGACTGGATCTGGGTCATAACTCGATCTGGATCATCACTGGCTATCATCATTGGATTTGGATCATCACTCGATCTGGATCATCACTGCTATATCATCATCATTGGATCTAGATCATCACTGGATCTGGATCATCACTGGTGCTATCTCATGATTATTCTCGTCATAGGAAGTTATACAGAGCAAGCCCTTTTTCATGTTGGTTGTAGGCTTAGCCTCCATGTAGGTCTTTTCCAGCACTTATATTTGATCAACACATGATACAAAGAATGGCTCATCATTTCTATATGATCAACACATGATGCGAAGATAGATACTGCACTTACATCTGATCAACACATGATATGAATAATGGCATGCCCAACACTTACATCTGACCTACTCGTTAGAAAGGCATGCCCAACACTCACATCTGATCATATAGGAACTAATCCTATAATCATATCAGAAAGGCCCAGCACTTACATCTGATCAACACATGATATGAAGAATGGCTTCAACATCTCTATCTGATCAACACATGATGCGAAGATAGATACTGCACTTACATCTGATCAACGCATGATGCGAAGAATGGCACTGCACTTACATCTGATCAACTCATGATGTGAAGAATGGCACAACACTTACATCTGATCAACACATGATGCGAAGAATGGATCTGCACTTACATCCACCTAGTGAGGGAACACATCCCATTACTAATGGAAGGGATATGCACTCATATCTGATCATGAGGGAACACATCCCAACAATCATATCAGAATGGCCCCCAGTCCTCCTCGACTGAGCTACCTGGTAACTAACCAGGTGCCTCCATTCTCCTAGAGAATGGCAGTTTCCCTTACATTCGACCTACTCGTCGGAATGGCCAACACTCACATCTGACATGGAAGGAACTTAATTATTTAGCCATGATAGAATGGTTCAGTCCTTACATCTGATCAAGTGGGAACACATCCCTCCATCACATCAGAATGGCTACTCAATCCTATACTGAGTGTTCGTGGTAATTGACCAGGTTCCTACATTCCTAGAATGACAATTGCCCTTACATCTATCCTACTCGACAGAATGTCCAGCACTCATATCTAACATGGAAGGAACCAATCCTCTCACCATGATAGAATGGCTCTAGGTCTCATCACTTTCTCTTGGAGGAAACCTCGATCTGGAGAACACCAAGCTTCTCCTTGAAGTACTTGAACTTCATCCTAGCCAATGGCTTTGTCAATACATCGGCTATCTATTCCTCCGTCGCAACATACTAAAGCTTCACTGCTCCCCTCTACACCATATCCCTGATATAGTGATACTTGATCTCGATATGCTTCGACCTGTCATGGAACACTGGATTCTCTGACAACTTCATGAAACTATGGTTGTCACAATGTATACATGTAGCATCCAACTGGAGATCAAATATATCAAATAGTAGCTTCCATAGCCATACTGCCTCACAACTAGCTGAGCAAGCTGTGACATACTCTGCTTCAGCTGTACTGAGTGCAACACAGGATTGCTTCCTGCTAAACCAAGAGATCACACCTGATCCCATACT
Organism: Pseudotsuga menziesii; assembly: GCA_001517045.1. Lineage (NCBI taxonomy): Eukaryota > Viridiplantae > Streptophyta > Pinopsida > Pinales > Pinaceae > Pseudotsuga > Pseudotsuga menziesii. The sequence goes on from LPNX010724992.1 coordinate 196,947, forward strand.
GAAGTAACATCCTGAAGTACTCTTCCTATCAATGGCACTACCTGATGATCCATTCTGCCGCTTCTTCATAATTGGAAGGACTGGTCAGGTTTGGGATGATGGAATGCAAGACTACGGCCACACATATGGCATCGAACCTGAAGCTATTGAGTGATGCTTCATCAAATTCAGTTGATGCTACGATGTATCGTGAGATGATTGGGTCATTGATGTACTTGATGAACATGAGACCAGAAATTTTCTTTGCTGTGAACACCTTAAGCCAGTTCTTGACAGATCCGAGAGATGTTCACTTGATTGCTGCAAAGAATATTCTAAGGTATCTAAAGGGTACAGTTGATTATGGGCTCAAGTACGATACGAATCAAAATATTAACCTAGAACGTAGATGGCACTACAAGTGATGATCCAGATCCAGTGATGATAGCCAGTGATGATGCGTTCTGCCACTTCTTCATAATTGGAAGGTTCTTTATCATTGAAATCACATAGTAAAGCTACATACCCGGAGCAGGATCTAGTCCTCTTTCTTTCTCTATGATTCTCTTTTGGAGCCCCATATCTTTCCACACCTTAGATAAGTTCTTGTACCCAAGAAGGTTTCCTCTTATGAGGATTCTTCTCTAGAGTTGGATCTACAGGTCTTTGTGGTTCTTCAAAATCTTGATCTTCTTCTTGAGCTTCTTCATTCATGGTTGTATCATGAATTCTGGGTGCTTCTGCTTCTGCTTCTTCAGTTTCTTCAGCAGGTATCTTTCTAGATTTGTTGTAAGCCGTGTCTTCATCAAATGCCACATACCTGCTGTTGGCAATCTTCTTGTATCATGGGAAGTAGATTCTGTAAGCCTTCGAGCTTTCAGAGTATCCCACGAATATGCCCTTCTTTCCCGAAGGATCTAATTTTGTCCTTTTCTCCTTTGGGATGTGTATGTACATAGGACAGCCAAAAATTCTGAGATGGCTGAATTCTGGCTTATTACCGGAGAAGACTTCTTTAGAAGTCTTGTTCTCGAGTACTCTATGTGGAGTACGGTTCTCTACATATACTGTTGTTTTGGCAGCTTCAACCCAAAGATGCATAGGAAGATCTTCATCATGAAGCATTGCTCTTGCAGCTTCCATGATAGTTCTATTCTTTTGTTCCACAATACCATTTCGTTGTGGATTATAAGGATTGGACAACTCCATCTTAATCCTTGAGTCTTTGCATAGTCTCTTGAATTCATTTGAAGTGAATTCTCTGCCATTTTCTGATCGAAAAGTCTTGATCTTCTTTTCAGTATGGTTCTCGATCAAGGCTTTGAATTCCTTGAATTTTCTGAATACTTCATCTTTGTTCTTCATGAAGTAAACCCATGTCTTCCTAGAAAAATCATCAATAAAAGAAACATAATATGTATACCCGCTTAGTGAGATTGATGACATAGGACCGCATACATCGGATTGGATGATTTTCAAGATTCCTTTTGCTTTTATTTCACTACTTGGAAATGTCTTCTTTGTGTTCTTTCCCTTCGAACATCCTTTGCAGACCCCATCATGTTTTTCTTGGATTTCTAGAAGACCTTCAACAGCTTTGCTTGCAATAGGTAGTGCTTTGTAATGCAGATGTGCAAGCCTTCTATGCCAAAGTTCACTTGGCTCTACTGTATCATGGAACATTTCTTATTCTGGATGGCCCTTCAATTTGTACAATCCTCCTTCTTGTTCTCCAATTACTAACACATCATCGATAGTATTTCCTCTAGGCCACATAATTACTTGACCATCTATGAATGTCACCCGCATTCCTTTTGCATCCAATGCTGATATGGAAAGGAGGTTCTTCTTGAGTCCTAGTACAAACAATACTTCCTTCGTTGTTAGAGACTTACCAGAGTCTAATTTATATGAAGATTCCCCACTACCTTTTATTGGATATTGGTAGTCATCTCGTAGATTTACCTTGTGAGGTGATTCATGTTCTGATAGTTTTATAACGGATTCCTTGAATCCAGTCATATGTTTGGATGCCCCACTGTCTATAATCCAATCATCACTTCCATGAGAAATGTTTCCTGTGAGAGCGGAGATTAGAACATATTCATCCTCGCTTGAAGAATCTTCACTTTCATATCTATATCTCTTCTTGGATGGTTCATCATCCTATGCAGCATGAGCATGATGTCTTATTTTGTTCCGCTTCTTCTTATGAGAGTGGTCCTTATTCTTAGGGCAATCTTTTACAAAGTGTCCTCTTTAATCACATGTATAACATCTCAATTTTGATATGTCTCTTCTACTGTTCTCTCTGAGATGAGAATCCTTACCTTTGGAGTAATGAGGTCTTCTTCTTCTTTTCTTGGAGTGGACTGTGAGGGCTTGGTATTCACTTCCCATCTTCTCTTCTTGAGCTACTATCCGTGCTTCTTCTTAAGAACATTCTTCCCTTAGTCTCTTGAATTTGACTAACTTCTTTCTATCACAGATTCCTTAAATGAAAGCATCCCATGACCTAGGAAGGCCATTCAGTGTTGTCATCACAATCTCTGCATTCTCCACTTCTTCATCTACAGCTTCTAATTGTTCCTTGATCTGAGAAACCCTTGTGAAGTAAGACTAGATGGTCGCTGCATTTTGAATCTTCACATTCTTCAGTTGATTCCTCAGAGTCATCTTCCGGTTTATGTTCTTCCCTTCAAACAATTTGGTTAGGGCATCAAACATGGCTTTAGGTGTCTTGAGAGAGGACACCTATGGGATAAGGTGATCCTTGATAGAATCAACAATGATCCTCTTTTCCATAGCCATCTTCTTCTTATGTAATGCCTTTTCCTCATCTCCCTCTAGAACTGGAACCTCCTCATGAATGTAGGATTCTAATTCATTCTCTTCTAGGACCAGGGAGATCCTATACTTCCAGGCTTGGAATTTATCAGCTCCCTCAAGATTTTCATCAAGCTTGGTATGATGAGATATCTTTAAAATGAGAATCTCAAATGGAAATACAAGAGATCTTAGATCTTACCAGGTCAAAGTGTCGGATCTGAGACTTGAGCTGAAATCCTGTAGAGCTGGTTTAGGAGCAAATTAGAGTTTTGCTTCTCCAGAGTTTTGTCCACCCAAATGCCATGAAATTTGTCCCTAACTTAAATTTTGGGGAGGAGATCAATCGAGGCCTGGGCTCACTCAAAAATTTCTCTTCTGTAAAAATCCCTAATTTCTGGCAGTAGTGACAGGTCTGAAACTGAAAAACCTTAGAATTGGATTCTGCTTCGATAGAAAGATGCGCCCTAAGGAGGAGATTTATTCCACCTTAATTTTGCTGAAAATCTGTGGAGGAAGATCCACAAACTAGGAAGCCCTAGTTGCTGCAGCTGTACAGTGTCTTCTTCTTAGGTTAGCTCTGATTCCATGTTATTTTTTCAACATTAAGCTAGCATTATTAGGATCTTTAACTAAAATAATAACAAGTACATCAATCAAACACAAGAGACAATGAACATGGTGTTTTTCCTCGGGGAAATCATAAAGGAGAAAACCCCGCAACTTCCTCAGAGATAGAATCAACACCAAAATAGTAAAAGCCCCAAAACAGTAACTGATCTCCTAACAGCAGTAATCTTCTTCTTGTCTAGCCCCAGTGTCTTCTCCTTCCTCAACTATGCGATACACGTGAGTGTGTATGACTTGTGTGTTAAATAGAGACTCCTGTTCTCTATTTATACTAATCCTGAAATGACTAAAACCCTACTAGGGCTGACCTCTAATAGGAGATTCTAATAACCCTAGTGCCCCAAAATTGCGGGGATTTTAACACTTAGACAATCGGAGGGTTACCCACCATGACTTGACATGAATTGTTTACATGATTGATCCTCTCGATCCGAACATCTGGGAATGACAACATGACTCAAATACATAATAGATACATCCCGGAATAAACATCGGGTTACAATACATAAGATACATAGATGAATACATTCCGAAGTTACAAATACATCAACAATACCAATAATGAATATACTAGCCAGGAATTATATTAAGTTCCCAATATTTAATTTAAATGGGTTAGAATATCCCAAGAAACATTGGCTTGTATGTAAATCCATGTAGACCGTGTGACTAGAAAAGGATGAAACCATCAAGAGGGATGAAATGATTACAAGCCTTAGGGGTTTGCGTTTGATTGGTACATGAAATTTTATAATGTTCTGACAGGTTCCCAAAGAAAAAATTAGATCAAATCGAAGAAGAACTAATACATGAATTCATAAATCTGAAACCCGAGTCATAGTGCATTATGAATATTAAATAAATTAAGCAATTTCCTATAGAATCTATTTGGTAATTCAACCATGTATTTAAGACATTGATGATCAAAGTAAATTTATGTATGGGAGGCATTCAACATAAAGAGTTGTTTATTGCAACATTGTGACCACACATCTGGATTCCATCGATGTAGAAAAATATTGTTTCACAAACCGAAGCTCTAGAACTGGATATGAAGTTGGAATTGTAAACTCCCCAAAATACGCACCATAATATATATATACATATACATATAGATATACATATATGTATATGAATATGTATATGTATATGTATATGTATGTACATATACATATACATATACATATATGTATATGTATATGTATATGTATATGTATGTATATATATATATATATATATA
>LPNX010724992.1:201923-285140 GCA_001517045.1 Pseudotsuga menziesii
ACTCTTGGATTTTATAATTCTTAGATCCACAAACCATATACACAATTTACAAATTAAGTTGCACCAGATCACAAACCAAAGTAATTGAAGATATCAATCTTTTCCAGGGGTCTCACACCTTTCATTATTGTAGATCTAAAAAGAATATCAAATTAGAAACCCTATAGATTGCAGTTTCTTAATTGATGACCATATCTGTAAAATATCACATGGATACCTAGACTTGTATACTCTCAAAATTTTTGAATATTGTTCAAAATTTTTAGATCTGTCAAATAGATTAATGATATCAACTAGAATAGTTAGAGAGTACCTATAGTTGTCACTAGATTCCATGTTGAAACAACTAGAATTCCTCCAATCTACAAAATTGAGAGCGATTTCCTCTCAATTGTAGTGTTGGATGTGTTATTGATCTGCCCAAAATTTGAATAAGGGGATTGAAGGTACACATAGTGCTCTTGTGTGATGGTGCATATATTTTTGGATACTTATTGTTCCTCATGATTTCTCTTCTCCTTTTTGTCTAGTTTTGACACTTAACCTTCATCACACTTGATACACAATTCAAGGTAATTAAATTACGTGTTAAATACTTGCAACCACAAAAATCAAGTTTCATCATTCAAGCATATGTGATTAAGCACCTGCAATGCATAATCAAGTAATCAAGGAGTCGGAGCATCATTGAAAACAAATTCAAATTTGAAAAAACAATATTAATTGTAACTTACAAATAGTTCTTTTTTTGTAAGTTTACTTATCTTTTTTGAAATCAAGTGAAGTTGAATTTGTAATTGGGTACATTTTTGGTTGAACCCAACATTCTCCATTCTCTGATTCTAAATCAAGATTGTTACAAGATCATTGTAAAAACACATTTTTGGGTAGATGATCGATTGTGCATGTCATCCTATAAATGACATATAAGCAAGTGAGTGTGACATAAATACAAGTGAGCATGAAAACAAGCAAGTGCAAGAGAGTGAGTTCAAGCGAGCCTGACAATGGCTAAAGGAGGAAACCAATTAGAAAATGATAATCAAAACATCAAATAACTTCAAGAAGCTGTAGAAAAATTGAGAAATCAAGTTGTTAAGCTTCAATACCAACTTGAAATGAAAGAGAAAGTGATTAAACTCCTTCAATGACAATTTTTTGAAAAGCAAATGAATGATGTTACTTGTGATCTAGTACAACTTGGTGAAAAAAGACTGAGTCATGATTCCTTATCTACTGATGAGAAGGAATCATTGATAAACAGTTTTGAAGATGATGATTTCAATAAGCTCCAACATCGACAACATTCTCAACTAGTTCTTGTTCAGAACAATCCTCTCTATGATCATAATGATAATGATGATGTTTTAGATCAACAAAGAGTGAAACATAAATTAAGTAGGCCAAATCCAAAAGCAGTATCCAATGATAATGAACCTACAGTTCAAGCATTTACTTTTGAGTTAAATAAAGAAAACATTTCAATGATACAACAGTATATAGCGAATCAAACTTCATAGACTTCAAAACAATTGATGTAGAACACTCTTTCCAAGCCCATCATTAGACCTTGGGAAGAAATTGTCAACAACAAGCACAGAACAAATCTTTGATATGAAAATGATCTGACTTTTCATATTCCAGACTACTCCAAACCAATTCAATTTGTGAGTGTAGGATTTCTTCATGAAAATTTGACTTCACCTATTCCTTTTAAGCTTCAAAGCGTCAAGTGCCAATATTTCAAAATAATTGGTCATATGGAAGATCAATGTTTTGATCTCCTTCCTTGTCAGCATTGAGGAAAATGTAATTATGCATTAGAAAAATGTTCCAAGAGAAACAGGCCTACAAGATTAAACATTCATTATGGGTGGATCAATCCTTGGCAATGGACTTCAACAACCAATAAATTACATCAGTCTTACCGAAGAGTGCAATCTTGAGTAAAGACTCATATTGTAACACACAGTTTTTTTTGTACCAAATAGAGTATAACTCCAGTGGCCCCCTTATGGCATATCTTTTGAGCATGGCCCTCATGGGATGAGATAACATGTGGATGTTTCCACATTCCTTTTGAAACTATAAAATATAGTTGTCATTTATTTTAAAAGGAGTTTAGTGATGACAAGGGAATAACCAAGGACTTGATGGCAAAGTGAAGTCACTGAAAGTCAAAGGAAAGACAAAAGGTGAACTCAGTAAAAGTCAAAGAATGGAAAAGGTAGCGATGAAATGGCATGAATGATGATATGACATATATGATGATATAGAATAACATAATTGATGGGAAATTTGTAAGAGACATTCCCTATGATGACAAAGAAAATGATGTACATCATTATGGATAAATATGGAAATTCATGAAAATTAGGAAATTGACTAAGTATGGAATAAGTCAAAACTAGTCTAAAAGGGTCTAAGAGAATTCCCACCCTAAATAATGGGTTAGAGTAAATGTCCGTAGCATATAGGGGTCTTGTAGACAAGTGTTTTCTCTACTTGACCATGTCTTCAGTTTGTCTTGGAAGTAGTTGCGGAAGAGGTTATGGACATACCAAAACAATGTTTTAGGCATATTGGATCAAACTAAGAAATTGGTCTAAGTGTCATAACAAAAGTCTAGAATACTATTTTTAAATTCACTCCAGAAGATGTGTGTGTGTCAGTAAGATCTAAATATGACATAATCCTGCTCCTTAGTGAACTGGCTATATAGCCATGAATTCAAACTCTCACTTGGCTCTCACATGTTTAAAATATCAATCTGCCAAAACAACAGAAAAACATTAGTTGACATATTAAAAATTCCTAAGTGTTAAAATAAATTATCGACGAGCAAAAAAATAAATGGTCAATATCTATCCCGAAGTAGATCAAAGGTTCAGAAAAAGCGTCGTGGGAAAGCCATTGCGGAAACATAAAAGTGGACAGGAGTGAAGTTCCATGATAGTTCAAAAATAAATGGTGAGGAAGCTTCCCGCATGAGATCCAACGGTTGGGGATAAGATCTGTGAAAGGCATAATAAAAAGGTGAAGTTCTATAGTTAATCAAATATCGATGAATGATGAGCGTTTCGTAGGAGATCTATGGTTTGAAGGATCTATGAAAAGTTGCAAGAGTAGAAGTGTGAGTGTGGAAGTGCGAAAAGAAAAAAATCGAAGTCATGGAAAAGTTGAGTTTTCTCATTCTGCATTCCACAGTGTGTAAAGGCCATTGCAGAATGGTTCATGTGGAAAGGCCAATGTGAAAAGGCTAGTGTAGAAATGCTAGTGTAGAAAAGTAGAAGTTCAAAGGTTTGCATCTTAGAAAAATTGGGTTTTCGATTTTATCCTTCCGTAGCATGAAAAAGACGTTATGGAAAGGCCAGTGCGAAAGTGGAAAAGAGGAAGGGTAAAACTTTGGATTTTGGAAAGCCTTGAGTTTCTTATTTATGCATTCTGTCGTGTGAAAATGCAAGTGCGGAAAGGCCAGTTCCCGCATGGTGGTGAAACCTGCGTTTTGAGAAGGGAAGAAGCTTGGAGGTCAGTGAAGTAAGGAATCCCATGTTTTGGAGAGAGAAAGTGATTCCCACGTGAAAGAAGCTAGAGGTTTTAAGGAGGAACCCGCATGGATGTGAAGAATTGAAGCCATCCATTAAAACAGAGGAAGCTCACTACCTGTAGATTGAAGGTAAGATCATGTGAGGGATCTAGAAAGAAAAAACTTTCTTTCTGGAAGAGATGGAGCTCGCAAATGAAGCATGGAGAAAGCTTGAAATCCTGAAGGTGGAAGGAACAATAATGTTTGATTTTTTAATTAATTAAATATGTAATTAAGACAGAAATCTAGTTAATTAATAATAAACATTTGAACGAACGGAGATGTGAAAGGGCGTGATGGTTAAAAATCTCCTTTAGGTGTTGAAGAAGATTATATAATCAAGAAATCGAAATAGAAGAAGCTATCTCTATTAATTGCATATCAAATAGTCCAAGAAGGTAATAACATACTGATAAAAATTAAAGAAGGCTGGAAGAATGGTGCTAGGGCAGGATGCATGCCTGCAAGGAGGTCTTAGCCTCCTTCCAGTAGTGGTTAGATAAATAGAGTATTGGTGTATCCTTGTCTATAGGTGCAGGAATAAATGAGGGTGTGGGTGCATCCTTCAGCAGTGGCTGAGAAACTTAGGGATTGTGTTCTGCAGCAAGTGGTGCTTGCAAATAACTATTGTATATTGTAAAAACAAAGTTTTGCAGATAATAGAAATGCATTGGTGGTTTACCTTATTGGTTTCCACATTAAAACATTATGTCCAAATTTTTTTGTTACATTTGCCAAAAAAAGAAAAAATTGTGTTTGAATTTATGTCACTGTGTAACCCCCCCGCCCCCCCTCTCAGTGACAAGACCTAATCCATCAATTGCTATCACATAAGGATCCTTCACAATAGCTTAACTTTAGAAGGAAGATCCAATTAAAATCACTATGGATCAACTAATGAATATGTAAATAAGAGTCCCCATATTTCATGGTGAAGACTATGTTTTCTAGAAGATTAAAATGAAAAACTATTTGATTTCCATTGGACTAGAAGCTTGGCCATTAGTTGAAGAAGGATATGATGTTCAAAAATTCGATCCCACAGAAGCAGAAGAAAACAATAAATTTTGGGAACATGCAAAGGCCTTAAATAGATTACAAGATGGAATAAGTAAGAAGGTTCTTGCAAAAGTACCGACCTGTAAAACTGAAAAAGAGATCAAGAAAAAATTGGAAACCATATATTCAGGAGATTCCAAAGTAAAGATTGAAAAAATTCAATCTCTCAAAGTACAATATGGACATCTAAAAATGAAGGATGAATAAGATATTCTAGAGTACTTCGAAAGAATTGATAATCTTGTTAATACAATCAAAGGTTTGGGAGTAGAATTACCAGACGATGAGTTAGTTGAAAAGGTACTAATAACACTTCCTATGGAATATAATCCCAAAGTATCCACACTTGAAGACGAAGAAAAGATACAAGAGATTACCATGGATGAATTGTATGGAATCCTCACAACATATGAATTAATACTAGGTATTGATAATCTCCCAAAAGGAGAAGCATATTTCAAGGTGATCAAGAAAACAAATCAGAAGCAAAAACCTCAGACCAACCATAATGAAGAATCTGATGAAGAAGAAGCCAATTTTGTTAAAAAGATTCAGAAATGATCAGGGAAGTACAAAGGCAAGATTCCCTTCAAATGTTTTAATTGTGGCAGAATTGGGCACTTTCAAGCCAAGCATCCTTATCCCAAGGAAGAATATGGAGATGGAGATGAGAAAAACAAACAATACAAGAAAGAGAGAAAATTCCACTATAAGAAAAATTAGGAAGGAAAAAATAATTTCTACTCAAAAGAGGAAGACAATAGTTCAACTCAGATTAGTGATGATGAAGTCCCTTTTATAAGTATTGAAGAGTCTAATGAGATAGAAGAAATTGAGCATAAGGAAGAATCAGAAGATGAAGCAGAGGGTAATATGGAAGAAGAACTACTCAAGGATTTGGATGGATTAAAAAGATACAAAAACAAAAATATAGATAGCTGGAATATTTTTTAGTTGAAGAATAGGAAGAGCACAGACAAAAAGAAAAAGAGATGAATAAAATCATGAGCAATCTGAAACACTAAATTCAAGAAGCAAATAGGATAGAAGAAAGGCTGGATAAATCTCTTAAAGTAAAACAACTAATATGTGAAATAATGGAGGTAGGATTAGTTCACTTAAGAAAAGAGCTTGATGCAAAAGTTATTCAAACTAGATATGAAAATAGTTCTAAAATTTTAGATGAGATTATAACCACACAAAGAGATCCAAGTAACAAAAATGGAATAGGTTATTCTCAAGAAGAAAATCAAGTTAGCTCAAAATATTATGCAACTGCTCTTCTCAGTACATTCAAGAAGAAAGAGGAAGAAAAGACAAGGAATGCTCAGAACTGCAAAAGATCATTTCCACCCATCAAGAAGGAATTCAAGACAACTCCAACAAAGAAGTTTTATCAAAACAAGTATCCTCACATTTTCCTTGGTTATTGTTTTGCATGCTCTAACTTTGGACACAAAGATATGAATTGTAGAGCATATGAAAGGAAACGTTTGAAGGTTAAAAACTATAACCTCAAGGAAAATCAATCAATTGGTTAAGTTAAGAGAATAAATTATAACTCATTTGCACCTATACAAGAAAGGAATTTAGAATGCTTCAACTGTCATAACTATGTACATAAAGCAAGCAATTGCAGATTAACGGAAATCTCAGAAATGCCAAAGGACATTAGAGAGAAAAAGAAGTTTGGGAAAGAAAGAACATTAAAAGGGGAATGTCTCACTACCCTAAAACACAAGATAAAGAAAATATCAAGTGTGTTGATAGTGATCATTCAAATACATGATAGAAGATGATGACAAGTTTTTGAAAAACCAGAAGGAACCTCATGGAAAGAGTTGGAGAAGAAAGGAAGACTCCAAATATATAGAAGAAACCAAGTTTTCAAATATAAAAAAGGTTTCCCAATATGATGAGGGGTTTAATAGTGTTGTAGATATGATTGATATTCATTATAATGGAAATGAAGATGATGAAGAAGGAATTAGTGATAGAGGTGGAACCGAAGATGGATGTTTTTTCTAAAAAAGTACCACATAACCTAGAAGAGAACCGTGAAATAAAACATTAGAGAGGATCATCTACTCAGGGGGAGAATGTTCGAAAAGTTTGTTGTCATTGATAAAAATGTTAGTAATGGTTATATTGTCATCCTTGAATCATAAAGAAGAATGAAGACCAAACCTATAGAGTAGATTTGAAGAGCTTGTTGAAACATAGTTTTGGAAAAGGATGAAGTTATGTTTGAATCCAGATTAGGTATCATGACTTGATACAAATGAATAGAGAATGAAGAGAGATACCACAATTGGTTTTGATCTTATTTTTTGAAGAATGAATGTGTGGCAAGAAGAGAAGCGCTATGATAGGGGGACTCTATAAACTCATCATCCAAGTTGTTATTCAAAGACTCACTTCAAGAACATAAAGAAGGATGCTAACAAGCACCAAGTCCAAGTTAATTAGAGGAGGAGAAGAAAAAAAATGGTAGTTGTCTAACACGGAATAATTGAAAATTCTATGTCAAGTTGAATACAACAAAAAGATTAATAGGTTATCCTTTTTCATTGTTGTAAAAGGGGGAGAAGGTTTTAGTGTTTCCATCAATGCCAAAGGGGGAGATTATTGGAAATATAGAATATAATTTAAATTGATGTCAAAAGGAGTTCAATGATGACAAAGGAATAACCAAGGACATGATGCCATAGTGACCTCAGTGAAAGTGAAAGGTAAGACAAAAGGTGAACTCAGTAAAAGTCAAAGGAAAGAAAAGGTGGCGATGAAATGGAATGAATAATGATATGGAATATATGATGACATAGAATAACATAATTGATGGAAAATTGGTAAGAGACATTAAGTATCATCACAAAGTAGATGATTTGACATCATTTTGGAGAAATATGGAAATTGGTGAAAATCAGGAAATGGGCTAAGTATGGAATAAATAAGTCAAAACTGGTCTAAAAGGGTCTAAGAGAATTCCAACCCTAAATCATGGGTTAGAGTAAATGTCTGCATCACATAGGGGTCTTGTAGACATGTGTTTTCTCTACCTCACCATGTCTTCAGTTTGTCTTGGAAGTTATGGAACTACCCAAACAATGTTTTAGGAAGATTGGATCATACTAAGAAATTGGTCAAAGTGTCATAACAAAAGTCTGGAAGACTATTTTTAAATTCCTTCCAGAAAATGTGTGTGTGTTAGTAAGATCTAAAGATGAAATGATCCTTCTCCTTAGTAAAATGGCTATCCAGCCATGAAGTCAGACTCTCACTCGGCTCTCACACTTCTGGAATATCAATCTACCAAAACAAGAGAAAAATATTAGTGGAGATATTAAAAATGGCTAAGTGTTAAAATAGATGATCCACGACTAGACATATCAATGGTCAGGATCTATCCCACAGCAAATCGACACTTCAAAAAAATTGTTGCAGGAAAGCCATTGCAGAAATAGAAAAGCGGGTAAGAGTGAAGTTCTACAATAGTTTAGAAATGAATGATCAGGAAGCTTCCCGCACGAGATCCAACGGTTCGCAATAAATCCACAAAAGGCAGAAGAATGAGGTGAAGTTCTGTAGTTAATCAAAGATAAATTGTTGAGGAGCGTTCCGAAATATATTGACAGTCGCAGGACATATACGCAACAGAAGGAATGCAGAAGAAGAGATCCGCAATTGATCATCCGATTCGACGATCAAATGCGCAGCCGCAGGAGATCGATGGTTTGGATGATCTGTGAAAAGTTGTGGGGGCAGAAGTGCAGGTACACAAGTGTGGAAGGAGAAAAATCAAAGTCATGGAAAAGTTGTTTTTTTGGATTTCGTAGTGCAGAAAGGAGCTTGCGGAAAGGCCGTTGCGGAATGGTTCATGCGGAAAGGACAATGTGGAAAAGAGGAAGTGCAAAGGTTTGGATCTTGGAAAAATTGAGTTTATGATTTCCTCCTTACACAATGCAGAAAAGATATTGTGGGAAGGTAAGAGAGAAGCGGAAAAACAGAAGTGCAAAAGTTTGGATTTTGGAAAGGTTGAGTTTTTGATTTTTTCATTCCACAGTGCGGAAAGGAAAGTGCAGAAAGGACAATTCCCCCATGGTGGTGAAAACCACGTTTTGAGAAGGGAATAAGCTCGTAGGTCAGTGAAGTAGGGAAGCCCATGTTGTGGAGAGAGGAAGTGATGCCCATGTCAAAGAATCGAGAGGGTTTAAGGAGGAACCCGCAGGCATGTGACGAAGTGAAGCCATCGATCAGAACTGAGGAAGCTCACTTCCTATAGATTGAAGGTAATATCGTGTGAGTGAGCTAAAAAGAAGAAACCCACATTTTAGGAGAGATGGATCTTGCAGATGAAGCATGGAGGAAGCTTGAAATCTTGAACGTGGAAGGAAAAAAAATATTTGATTATTTAATTAATTAAATCTGTAATTAAGATAGAAATGCAGGTAGTTAATTATAAAACATTTGAAAGAACAGAGATGTGAAAGGGCGTGATGGTTAAAAATTTCCTTTGGGTGTTGAATAAGATTATATAATCAAGAAATCGAAAGAGAAGAAGGTGTCTTTATTAATTGTTTATGAAAACGTCCAATAAGGTAATAGCAGACTAATAAAAATCAAATAAGAGTGTAATGGTGGTTCTAGGGCAAGTTGCATGCTTGCAAGGAGGTCTTAGCCTCCTTCCAGTAGTGGCTAGAGAACAGGGTATTGGTGTATCCTTGTCTGTAGGTACAAGAAGAAAAAACGGTGTGGGTACATCCTTCAGTAGTGGCTAAGAAAATTGGGGATTGTGGTCTCGAGCAAGTGGGTGCTTGCAGATAACTATTGTCTATTGTAAAAACAAAGTTTTACAATAATAGAAATGTGTTGGTGGTTTACCTTATTGGGTTCCACTTCAAAACATTGTGTCCAAATTTGTTTTTACATTTGGTAAAAAAAAAGAAATTGTGTTTAAATCCCCGCCTCTCAGTGACAAGAACTAATCCATCAATTCCCACTTCGAGTAGAAATCTAATTGGTACTCTCTTGCATCTTAAAGGGGGGTACATTTACAAAACATTATTTCCTTTCAAATGGGAGTTAGCTATAAATGATACAATGGTGAATTGGTCGAGGGTAACCTCGACATGAAAAACCATTTCTTCTCACCTTTCAAATGACAAAAAGGGGAGTATTGATAATGGTTGCCATTCTTCAAGTTTCAAAAGTAAAAGTCTGTAGATGGAATACTCTCAAGCAGACTCGATATACTACTATGAAGATGGACAATTTAAAAATCACCATAAAGTGAAAAAAGAATTAATAAACTAGTGCTAAATATAAATCTAATATTACAAATTTTTACAAATTCAATTTAACTAATATGTAAATTCCTAGATGCTTTAGGCACCGTGAAAAGTTTCTCAAGTCATAGACTCTTAAGGTACCATGAAAAGGAATTAGAATCTGAAATTCTCTCAATGAGAGAATTTGGGAACAAGTTATCAATATATGGGTTTTAAATTCCATAATCGTTTCCTTCCAAGGCGTTTAAAATGCCACGTCACATCTACGAGATAGATGTATTATCATAATTCGTTTCTTGGTCGGCAAGTAAACAGTGGGCCCGTCCCTTCAAAAATGTGAAACCCTAACATGCTCGACCACAAAAAAGCTGATCCCAATGGACTCAAAACCATGAATATGCTCACTTTTAAAGTCGTCTTAGACGCTGCGAGCCGAATTAGCGAATGTATGAGTAGATAAGAACGGCATTGCAAATATCATTTAAAATGGGAGCCGCGCACAAATCATAATACTTATTGGCTTTCATACACCTATCCTTCACACGCCGATAATGCGCGTGTTAATCTGAGACCCCTATTCTTATAATATTAGTTTGTGTGTAAAAGGAGTGTAGGGTGCATTTTGATTTATATATGATAAATATCAGCCATCCGATAATGCGCGTGTTAATCTGAGACCCCTATTCTTATAATATTAGTTTGTGTGTAAAAGGAGTGTAGGGTGCATTTTGATTTATATATGATAAATATCAGCCATTCTGTCCTGGTAAAAAGAATTTGCAGGCTGTGAAGAATAGTGGTAAAAGGAATTTGCAGGGTGTGAAGATTAGTGCAGGAGCAATGGCAATGAGTAATGATCATATTAGTCCAGCAAGCAGCCCAATATCAGCATGGAAGTCTCCAGTTCCGTATCTATTGGGTGGAGTGGGTGCCATGGTCGTTCTCATAGCCTTTGCTCTCATTATACTGGCATGCTCCTATCTCAAAGAATCCACTACTGGTTATTCCCAAAATAACAGATCCGAGCAGCATCATAATATCGAGCTTGGCCGGGATCGAGGAAAGAAAGAGATGAGCGACGATATGTCAAATGTTTCAGATGATAAAGAAGATTCGACAGTAATTGTCATTATGGGCGGAGATGAGAAGCCCACTTTCATTGCTAAACCAACGTCTGTAGCTACTGGGCGTACTTAGAATCCTTAAAATCACCGACCAAGTTTATTAGAATCTCAGCTACAGCCACTGTGCTGAGTTTCAAAGAGCTTCCATAGAGATTGAATTTCATGACAGTTTCATATATATATATATATATATCTATATGTATATATATATATATATATCTATATGTATATATATATATATATATCTATATGTATATATATATATATATATCTATATGTATATATATATATATATATCTATATGTATATATATATATATATATCTATATGTATATATATATATATATATCTATATGTATATATATATATATATATCTATATGTATATATATATATATATATCTATATGTATATATATATATATATATCTATATGTATATATATATATATATATCTATATGTATATATATATATATATATCTATATGTATATATATATATATATATCTATATGTATATATATATATATATATCTATATGTATATATATATATATATATCTATATGTATATATATATATATATATCTATATGTATATATATATATATATATCTATATGTATATATATATATATATATCTATATGTATATATATATATATATATCTATATGTATATATATATATATATATCTATATGTATATATATATATATATATCTATATGTATATATATATATATATATCTATATGTATATATATATATATATATCTATATGTATATATATATATATATATCTATATGTATATATATATATATATATCTATATGTATATATATATATATATATCTATATGTATATATATATATATATATCTATATGTATATATATATATATATATCTATATGTATATATATATATATATATCTATATGTATATATATATATATATATCTATATGTATATATATATATATATATCTATATGTATATATATATATATATATCTATATGTATATATATATATATATATCTATATGTATATATATATATATATATCTATATGTATATATATATATATATATCTATATGTATATATATATATATATATCTATATGTATATATATATATATATATCTATATGTATATATATATATATATATCTATATGTATATATATATATATATATCTATATGTATATATATATATATATATCTATATGTATATATATATATATATATCTATATGTATATATATATATATATATCTATATGTATATATATATATATATATCTATATGTATATATATATATATATATCTATATGTATATATATATATATATATCTATATGTATATATATATATATATATCTATATGTATATATATATATATATATCTATATGTATATATATATATATATATCTATATGTATATATATATATATATATCTATATGTATATATATATATATATATCTATATGTATATATATATATATATATCTATATGTATATATATATATATATATCTATATGTATATATATATATATATATCTATATGTATATATATATATATATATCTATATGTATATATATATATATATATCTATATGTATATATATATATATATATCTATATGTATATATATATATATATATCTATATGTATATATATATATATATATCTATATGTATATATATATATATATATCTATATGTATATATATATATATATATCTATATGTATATATATATATATATATCTATATGTATATATATATATATATATCTATATGTATATATATATATATATATCTATATGTATATATATATATATATATCTATATGTATATATATATATATATATCTATATGTATATATATATATATATATCTATATGTATATATATATATATATATCTATATGTATATATATATATATATATCTATATGTATATATATATATATATATCTATATGTATATATATATATATATATCTATATGTATATATATATATATATATCTATATGTATATATATATATATATATCTATATGTATATATATATATATATATCTATATGTATATATATATATATATATCTATATGTATATATATATATATATATCTATATGTATATATATATATATATATCTATATGTATATATATATATATATATCTATATGTATATATATATATATATATCTATATGTATATATATATATATATATCTATATGTATATATATATATATATATCTATATGTATATATATATATATATATCTATATGTATATATATATATATATATCTATATGTATATATATATATATATATCTATATGTATATATATATATATAT
Organism: Pseudotsuga menziesii; assembly: GCA_001517045.1. Taxonomy (NCBI): domain Eukaryota; kingdom Viridiplantae; phylum Streptophyta; class Pinopsida; order Pinales; family Pinaceae; genus Pseudotsuga; species Pseudotsuga menziesii. The sequence goes on from LPNX010724992.1 coordinate 215,330, forward strand.
ATCTATATGTATATATATATATATATATCTATATGTATATATATATATATATATCTATATGTATATATATATATATATATCTATATGTATATATATATATATATATCTATATGTATATATATATATATATATCTATATGTATATATATATATATATATCTATATGTATATATATATATATATATCTATATGTATATATATATATATATATCTATATGTATATATATATATATATATAGTCGAATCGTATCGGCGGGATGGTTGGAAGACTTACTGCTAATTGAGCTACAGCATCATTTTCTAAGCAGGGTTGGAATCGATAAACAGAGGTTCTGCGTTTATGGGAACAATGAAATTTTGTAGCCTTTTTCTGTCTGAATAAAAAAAGGTCTAGTTTATTTTACTTCACAGACAAATTCCATTTGTCCATATTTCGCTCAGTTCATAATGAATTTTGATATTCAATGTCCTGTTAAACTTTGTGAAAAGATATTTTTTTCAAGTCTGTAGATTGCTTTAAATTTCAAATTTGAAGGGGACATTGATCAATGATCATTACAAAACTTGTAGATCATAAATTAATCTGTGGGTCGTAGGACAACGGATGCCTACAGTGCGTCTTGAAAATTTTGAACGGAATTTTGGTGTAGGGCTATAGATGGTATTTGTATTCCCTAAAATGGCCCAAAAATAATCCAAAACCTAAAACCGAGTGGTATTTTTTATTCCGTTTTATTCTTATGCAATGAAATGAACCCAGTGGTATTTATATTCAGTGGTATTCTTATTTTATAAAATGGCAAAAACAAATTCAAAACCTAGATTCATTAGCTAGCTCTTTTTCTGTCTGAATTAAAAAAAAAAGTCTAGTTTATTTTACTTCACAGACAAATTCCATTTGTCCATATTTCTCTCAGTTCATAATGAATTTTGATATTCAATGCCGTGTTGAACTTTGTGAAAAGAATTTTTTTCAATTCTGTAGATTGCTTTCAATTTCAAATTTGAAGGCGACAGTGATCAATGATCATTACAAAACTTGTTGATCATAAAATAATCTGTGGGTCGTAGGACAACGGATGCCTACAGTGCGTCTTGAAAATTTTGAACGGAATTTTCGTGTAGGGGGTATCGATGGTATTTTTATTCCCTAAAATGGCCCAAAAATAATCCAAAACCTAAAATCGAGTAGTATTTTTTATTCCGTTTTATTCTTATGCAATGAAATCAACCCATTAGTATTTATATTCAGTGGTATTATTATTTTATAAAACGGCAAAAATAAATTCAAAACCTAGATTCATTAGCTAGCTCTTTTTCTGTCTGAATTAAAAAAACAAAGTCTAGTTTATTTTACTTCACAGACAAATTCCATTTGTCGATATTTCGCTCAGTTCATAGTGAATTTTGATATTCAATGTCGTGTTAAACTTTGTGAAAATATATTTTTTTCAATTCTGTAGATTGCTTTCAATTTCAAATTTGAAGCCGTCATTGATCAATGATCATTACAAAACTTGTAGATCATAAATTAATCTGTGGGTCGTACGACAACGGATGCCTACAGTGCGGCTTGAAAATTTAGAACGGAATTTTCGTGTAGGGGTATCGATGGTATTTCTATTCCCTAAAATGGCCCAAATATAATCCAAAACCTAAAATCGAGTGGTATTTTTTATTCCAGTTATTCTTAAGCAATGAAATGAACCCAGTGGTATTTATATTTAGTGGTATTCTTATTTTATAAAATGCCTAAAACAAATCCAAAACCTAGATTCCTTAGCTAGCTCTTTTTCTGTCTGAATTAAAAAAACAAAGCGTAGTTTATTTTACTTCACAAACAAATTCCATTGGTCGATATTTTGATATTCAATGTCGTGTTAAACTTTGTGAAAAGATATTTTTTTCAATTCTGTAGATTGCTTTCAATTTCAAATTTGAAACCGTCATTGATCATTACAAAACTTGTAGATCATAAATTAATCTGTGGGTCGTACGACAACGGATGCCTACAGTGCGGCTTGAAAATTTTAAACGGAACTTTGGTGTAGGGTTTATCGATGGTATTCCTTTATCCAAAAATGGCCTAAAAATAATCCAAAACCTAAACCTCAGTGGTATTTTTTATTCCGTTTTATTTTTATGCAATGAAATGAACCCAAAACCTAAAACTCAGAGCTATTTTTTATTCAGTTTTATTCCTATGCAATGATATGAACCAGTGGTATTCTTATTTTATAAAATGGCAAAAGCAAATCCAAAACCTAGGTTCTTTTTATTTTGAAATCAAAGGCCTCTGGATTGTTGATTCTCTCCATCCACCAAGCTAAAAACAGAGTCAATTACGGAATAACAATCAGGATAATGATGAAAACACAGCTTTTCTAAAGTTAAAGTGAAATGTCTGTTTCTAAATTTACAACAAACTTTTCACCTTAACCGTTTCGTTGATATGCATGGTTAATAACGCTAATATACACTTACCAAAGCTTTCAGGAATTTCTCTTTCCTGATTGTTTTTCCACTCACTGACTATGATTAAACAGGAGGCGAGTTCAGTTGATATTTGTTTTTCTGTAAGAGATTTTCTCTGCTCAAAAAATCAGGCAAACAATTTTCAGAACCTTTAATATGTTCAATATCAAATTCAAAGTTTGAAAACAAAGCTTGCCATCTTGGGAACTTGGCCTTACTGGCTTTTTTAACTTCGTTGTTCAAGACATTGTTCATGGCAGCAGCATGTGTTCTTAAAACAATTTTTTTGTTAATGAGGAAAATTTCAAATTTTTGCATAGCAAAGCAAATTGTAAAATATCTTCTGACTTCTTTTTATTTTCTTTGATCCTTACTTGCTTAAGAACTGCTCCACACCCTTCATTACTAGCATCAGTTTCAACAATTTTTGGAAGATCATCATTGCGACATAGAGAATAGGCAGAGTCTTCACTCTTGCTTTGTTTTTTTGCATGGCTCTAGTGTGCTCATGGGTCGACGGAATTGGTTCCCTCTTCAACCTTTCATTCAAAATATTTCAATCTTTAGCACAGTCTTTGTAGAAATGACTCACATAGTTAAGACTACCCAAAACTATTTGCAGTTGGGTTTTGTCAAGGATTCTGTGAGGAAATTTATCAGCAAATTTGATTGCATGTTGTTGTAAGATCAACGTTCCATTGGAGATAACATGCCCTAAAAACTTGATCTTGGTTTGGAGATAACATGCCCTAAAAACTTGATCTTGGTTTGGAATAATTCAAGCTTCTTTTTTGATAGGACTAAACCGGCTTCTTTGACAACTCTTAACAAGGTTGCCAAATGTTTAAAATGCTGCTCAATTGAATCTAAAAACACAAGAATGTCATCTATATATACAATCACCTAATCAAAGTATGGCTTGAGCACATTATCCATTACCCTTTGAAATTTCAAAGGAGCATTCTTGAGCATTCCATTCATAATGTCGTGCAAGAACACTACAGGTTGTTTTGAACTTATCTTCCTCTTTAATGGCTACTTGCCAAAATCCATACTTGAGATCAAACTTTGAGAATATCTTAGCTACTGCAATTCTATTTACTAGACTCGACTTATGAGGGATTGGGTATGTGTCATCTGCAAGAACTTTATTCAGAGGCTTGTAATTTAAACAAGTCGTGGAACACCTCTTATTTGTTCAAAGTGTTTATTTACATAGAACCCATAACAATTCCAAGGACTCTTAGAGTGTGAGATAAGTCCTTTTGATAACAGTCCTTTAATTTCTTCTTCACATAATTTTTGAAAATGGGCATTCATGGGAATTGCTCTACTTTTACAAGGTTTTCCCTCATATCCCACCTTATAGCGAAGCTAAATAAAATACTTAGCTTTTCTCCAAAATGTAGTTGGGTTTCAGAACATACCTAAGTCTTCACAACATACCTGAGTCTCAAATTGTTCTCTCAGATGTGAAATTTTTTGTCGAACCTCTCGCAATTTCAATTGGTCTTCTATTCTCATAGCTGCTTTCAAATATTTCAATTCTTGGATCTTTCTCTCTTTATGTTGGATTGTCATGGCAATCTCGACCATTGTTGAAATTTGTGGAGAAGAGACAAAAGGGAAGAGGACTTTGGTTTCTTGGATAGATTTTGCAGAACCTTGTCTGAATTTTATATTAGGTAGAGTGATGAAGAATGTATCTTTTCTTTCTAGAGTTCTTGCTGAGCCATAAGAATCGACAGCTGGAAGGAAAGGAGTGCCAAGAATACAGGAAACCAGAATATTTGAGAGGAAAAACTTCATATCCAGACAATGTTGCGTTACGGATCTCATATCCCAAGGAGATTTGAGTATTTCCTACTCCAGTAATAACATGAGAATTTTTTCTCCAATATTTGGTGAGAATAAGATCTTTATATAGCATATTTACATCTGCACCAGAGTCAAGCATAGCTTTGAGCTTGAAAATTCTATCTTGAATTTTTAAATGTATCAGTACTAAAGGTTTTTGATGCTCAATAGCCAAAACTTTCATAGAATTAAGACCATCAAGACTATTAGTATCAAAGATACTAATGTTTATGTTTATGTTCTCTTCTTCTGATCTTTCCTCTGAAGATGCACCTCTTTTAAGTTTTGGGTTTCATCTCAAGCCCACATATCGACTTTGTATGCATTTTCTTCCAAAAATCAACTTTCAAGACCTTGAACTTTGGGTTTTAGATGAGAAACTTCTCTTTTCAAATCATTTAACTCTTTACCCAAATCATTCAATGTGAGAAGCTGCAATCTTTCATTCCTGTTATGCTTTATGAATGATTTGGTATTCTTTTCAAACGAACCATCAACAAATACAGGCTTCTTAATTGAAGATGTTTCATCATGAGATTTTTGTGTCGTCTTCATCATAGTTTTCAGAAAAGAGTCAACCAGGAATGCCTTCATTTATTCTTCAGGTAATGCTTGGATTTGGGCAAGCATTTGTGCATCTTATCTTGTGTTTCTTGATGCCATGCAAACATTTAGTTTAGGCATTTTTCTGTCGAGTTCTTCTTCTGTTTCTTCTATGCTTTCATTCATTTCTGATTCTTCTGTAGAGCTGTAAGAACAGTGATTTGGGTTTGAACATTGACAGTTCTGAGAAATAAATAGAACTTCCTCTTCTAATTCACACAAATCATCACTGTCATATTCAAATTCAGAAGTTTCACGACTAGAACTGAAATTTCCTTGAGTGATATGAACTTCTTCTTACTTAATAAAAGGGCTTCTAGGGTAGGCATCAGTGATGTGCGTATCGGAGCCACATCGGTTGCAATGAATAAATTTTCTACAAGCCATTTCACCTTCGATATTTCAATGAACCTTATTTTGGGAATCTTTTCCCCTGGTCTTTTTTTATTCCTCTCCTTGTGGGCATCTATTTGCGAGGTGTCCACATTGCCCACAGAGCCAACAAGTGAGCTGCTTCTTTTCTCGAGGCTTAAAGGTTTTCATCTTTATATCATTTGGAGTATAGTAATCGGTATTAGGAACCTCTTGTAATGTGCATTCTTTTGAAACCTATTAGGAGGTTTACCAAACTGAGAATTCTTTTGAGGTCTTCGCACACTCCTCATTCTTTTCAATATTTTCTTAGCCTGTCTTTTCCTGTGAATCGGATCTTCTATTGATAATCCATACTTAGCACATATTGATTTGCTATCAAGAAATCTAGACATTTTTTTAATAGACTTATTTACCTTAGTGCTAGTACATAGGCCAACTAGAGCAGAAGTAATAATAGAGTAGATTTCTCCCCAAGTGTAGGTTTCATAGGGCATTTGAAAAATGTCTTGGGCTTTAAAGTAATCTACATATTTACTAGGGAGAGCAGCAAGGTATACTTGTTTCCAGAGAAGATTTTTGCTATCTGATACCCCATAGATGCGCTGCATCCATTCCCTGTGGAAATCATCATAATTAGCCATACTCTTACATTTTGAGTTCATTAAAATAAGAGAATGCTTATCAGATATTGCGTTCTCTGTTCCACACTAGTGCTCTGGGATCATAGTGATAAGAGAACCAATCATATTACTTTGTGGATTTTAGTCTTCATGGAAAATTATATCTCTAGCATCATCTTTTAATACTTCTTTTTCCATTTTTTCCACAAGTGCAGGAAATGATTCTATTTCCGACCATTTGGCTAGAGTACCAGTAAAACATTATATAAGACATTTGCATGCTTCTATCTCACCTTTTCCTTTCATGTACATAATTTTGTATGATACATACATTCTGTCTAACACTTGTCTGATTTGTCCTACAGACACATTATCAATGTTCCACTCTAGGTGTCTTTCTTTAGAAAACTGTGGTACTTTAGGTAACTTTCCTTTGCCATACATATCTCGAGCTGAGGGCCTAGACATATTCCATGGAAGGATTTCTTTAACAGGCAAAGACCATTCTGGTGCAAGCTGGGTAACAAGGGCATAATATGCCTCAATGCTTTCTTTAGGAAAATGGAGGGGCAATTTTTCTTTGATTTCAGACATTTCTAAATGATAAACACTAGAAATTCCTTCAACTGGTCTAGTAAAAAGATTAGAGAGGGGGATTTCTCTACCAGGTTGATCTTTTGAAGGAAGATCTACTTGGATTTGTATGACTTAGTACTTGATATCTTCCGTTTTGTCATCAAGTTCAGATAGTTTATGGCTCATTCTAGAATAAGAGTCTTGTAACTCTTCCAGTTTTGCACTCTGATTTTTGGCTTCAGAGGCCGTTATTGTGACTTCAGTTCTAATTCCTGAAATATTTAGAGAAAGGGAATTATTTAAGGAGACTAATTCATTCATGGTGACTTGCAACTGGTCAATATGTCTCTTATGAGCATAATCATTTGTGACAAATGTATGTGCAACCATTCCTCTTAAAGCAACATTTGTCCAATTTATTTGTTTTGAAACAACTTGTATTCTTCTATCAATGTTACTCATTTGAGATTCTTCTTTAGCCAAAATTAGAGGGACAAATTTAGATTGTTTCTCTTCTACTTCAAGAATAATACTTTTGAATGGGGGAAAGGTAGAAGTGGATTCTAATTGTTTCCCATCAATGCTTTTCCACTTCTGTTTAGGACTTTCTACTCCTTTTCCCTTTTTAGAGTCCATCATTTGGACTAGCTATTTTTCAGAAATATTTTTTCTCCATTCATAGAAGGAAATCCAACAATCTTGATTATTCATATAGGATTGCCATTCTTTTTCTAATCTTTGCTTTTGTTCTGCGCGGACTGATGCATTGAATTCTACCGCATCCGGATGAGAAAAGAGATCCTAATTTATCATTCTCTTCATCCAATCTTTATCTACTTGCCATTTTTTGCATCCTTCTATGAGAGTAAATAATTTATGCATTTCATGGATAGAAGGATTTTGGATATCAGCTGGTAGAGGATTATTGAAACAAAAATTAGGGATGACTAGGAAGGTCTGCAATAGCTAAAGATTTTCTTGAGTCTTGGGTCATCAGTTTCCAATGCAGGGATGGAATGTATCATTAAAACATGATCATCATGGGGAAAACTAATATCAGCACATTTGGGATGAGGGCAAGATTCTTTGGACAGAGTAGCTAGAGAGATATTGTTGCGAGGATTATGGTTTTCATGTTGTGTAAATAGGGTATTATTTTCTTGCTCTGAATTAGAACAATCACCACATTGGGCTGCTAATCTCTGAAGAGATATAAGTTGAGAGAAATCGGGGCATTTGACAGAAAAGGGGACAGATCCCAGAGAGGATAGGAGAGGCTGTAACGAAGTATGAAGGTAGTGTTCAAGCATAGGAGATGCGGAAGGAGGGAAGGGGATGATGGAAGAAGAGGATCCTTCCTGGATATTTGTAGTAGTGATTGCACGCTGCTTAGGGATGTCGGGAGTATCAAAAACCCAATGAGGTTTATAGGAATTTCTAGTGTTTATCATTTAGAAAAGTATAAAATCAAAGAAAAATTTCCCCTCCATTTTCCTAAAGAAAGCATTGAGGCAGATTATGCCCTTGTTACCCACCTTGCACCAGAATGGGCTTTGCCTATTAAAGAAAGCCTTCCATGGAACATGTCTAGGCCTTCGGCTCTAGATTTGTATGGCAAAGGAAAGTTACTTGAAGTACCATAGTTTTCTGAAGAAAGCTACCTAGAGTGGAACATTGATAGTATGTCCGTAGGACAAATGAGACAAGTGTTAGACAGAATTTATGTATCATACATAATTATGTACATGAAAGGAAAAGGCGAGATAAAAGCATGCAAATGTCTTATACAATGTTTTACTCGTACTCTAGCCAAATGGTGGGAAATAGAATCATCTCCTGCACTTGTGGAAAAATAAGTATTAAGAAATGACATTGGAGATATAATTTTCCATGAAAACGGAAAGCCACAAAGTAATATGATTGGTTCTCTTACCACTATGATCCTAGAGCACTGGTGTGGAACAGAGAAGGAAATATCTGATAAGCGTTCTCTTATTTTAATGAACTCAAAATGTAAGAGTATGGCTAATTATGATGATTTACATAAGGAATGGATGCAGCACATCTGTGAGGTAGCAGATAGCAAAAACCTGCTCTGGAAACAAGTATACCTTGCTGCTCTCCCTAGTAAATATGTAGATTACTTTAAAGCCCAAGGCCTTTTTCAAATGCCCTATGAAACCTACACTTGGGGAGAAATCTACTCTATTATTACTTCTGCTCTAGTTGGCCTATGTACTAGCACTAAGGTAAATAAATATATTAAAAAAATGTCTAGATTTCCTGATAGCAAATCAATATGTGCTAAGTATGGATTATCAATAGAAGATCCGATTCGCACGAAAAGAAAGGCCAATAAAATATTGAAAAGAATTAGGAGTGTCCGAAGACCTCAAAGGAATTCTCAGTTTGGTAAACCTCCTAATAGGTTTCGAAAGAAAGCACATTACAAGAGGGATCCTAATACCAATTACTATACTTCAATTGATATAACGCTCAAAACCTTTAAGGCTCAAGAAAAGAAGAAGCTCACTTGTTGGCTCTGTGGGAAACCAGGACACCTTACAAATAGATGCCCACAAGGAGAGGCATAGAAAAAAACCGCGGGAAAAGATTCCCAAAATAAGGTTCACAGAAATACAGAAAGAGCAATGGCTTCTATAAACTTTATTCATTGCAACCAATGTGGCTCAGATATGCACATCACTGATGCCTGCCCCAGAATCCCTTTTATTAAGCAAGAATAAGTTCATATAGCTCAAGGAAATTTCAGTTCTAGTCGTGAAAATTTTGAATTTGAATATGACACTAATAATTTGTCTGAATTAGAACAGGAAGTTCTATTTATTTCTCAGAACTGTGAATGTTCAAACCCAAATCAATGTTCTTGCAACTCTATAGAAGAATCAGAAACAGATGAAAGCATAGAAGAAACAGAAGAAGAGCTCGACAAAAAAATGCGTGAACTAAAAGTTTGCATGGAATCAAGCAACACAAGATAAGATGCACAAATGCTTGCCTAAATCCAAGCATTTCCTCAAGGAGAAATGAAGGAATTCCTCCTTGACTCTTTTCTGAAAACTATGATGAAGACGACACAAAAATCTCATGATGAAACATCTTCAGGTAAGAAGCCTCTATTTGTTGATACTTCTTTTGAAGAGAATACCAAATCATTCACAAAGCATAACAGGAATGAAAGATTGCAGCCTCTCACATTGAATGATTTAGGTAAAGAGTTAAATAATTTGAAAAGAGAAGTTTATGATCTAAAACACAAAGTTGAAAGTCTTGAAAGTCGATTTTTGGAAGAAAATGCATACAAAGTCGATCTATGGGCTCGAGGTGAAATCCAGAAACTTAAAAGAGGTGCACCTTCAAAGGAAACATCAGAAGAAGAGCACATAAACAGAAACATTAGTATGTTTGATACTAATAGTCTTGAAGGTCTTAATTCTATGAAAGTTTTGGCTATTGAGCATCAAAAACCTTTGGTACTGATACATTTAAAAATTCAAGATAGAATTTGCAAGGTCAAAGCTATGATTGACTCTGGTGCAGATTTAAATATGCTGTATAAAGATCTTATTCTGGCCAAATATTGGAGAAAAACTTCTCATGTTATTACTAGAGTAGGAAATACTCAAATCTCCTTGGGATATGAGATCCCTAAAGCAACATTGTGCTTTGAGCAACATTGTCTAGATATGAAGTTTTTCCTCTCAGATATTTTGGTTGCCTGTATTCTTGGCACTCCTTTTCTTACAGCTATCGAACCTTATGGCTCAGCAAGAACTCCAGAAAGAAATGCTGCATTCTTCATTACTCTACCTAATATAAAAATCATACAAGGTTCTACAAAAGATATCCGAGCAATCTAAGTCATCCTCCCTTTTGTCTCTTCTCCACAAATTTCAACAATGGTCCAGATTTCCATGACAATCTAGCAGAAAGAGTGAAATATCCAAAAATTGAAATATTTGTGAGTAGCTATGTGAATACAAGACCAATTGAAATTTCCACAGGTTCAACGAAAAATTTCACATCTTAGAGAACAATTTGAGACTCCGGTATGTTGTGAAAACCCAACTGCATTTTGAAGAAAAGCTAAGCATTTTATTCAGCTTCCCTATAAGGAAGGATATGAGGGAAAACCTTGTAAAAGCAGAGCAATTCCCATGAATGCCCATTTTCAAAACTTATGTGAAGAAGAAATTAAAGGACTTTTATCAAAAGGACTTATCCAACACTCTAAAGTCCTTGGAATTGTTATGGGTTCTATGTAAATAAACACTCTGAACAAATCATAGGTTTTCCACGACTTGTTGTGAACTACAAGCCTCAAAATAAAGTTCTTACAAATCACACATACCCATTCCCTCATAAGTCGAGTCTAGTAAACAGAATTGCAGGAGCTAAGATATTCTCAAAGTTTGATCTCAAGTCTGGATTTTGGCAAGTACCCATTAAAGAGGAAGATAAGTTCAAAACAACCTTTAGTGTTCCTGCAGGACATTATGAATGGAATTTCATGCCATTTGGACTCAATAATTCTCCTTCGAAATTCCATAGGGTAATGGATAATGTCCTCAAGCCATACTTTGATTGGGTGATTGTATATATAGATGATATTCTTGTGTTTTCATATTCAATTGAGCAGCATTTTAAACACCTGGAAACCTTGTTAAAAGTTGTCAAAGAAGCCAGTTTAGTCCTATCAAAAAAGAATCTTGAATTATTCCAAACCAAGATCAAGTTTTTAGGGCATGTTATCTCCAATGGAACGTTGATATTGCAACAACATGCAGCCGAATTTGCTGATAAATTTCCTGGAAAAATCCTTGACAAAACCCAACTGCAAAGATTTTTGGGTAGTCTTAACTATGTTAGTCATTTCTATAAAGAATCTGCTAAAGATTGAAATATTTTGAATGAAAGGTTGAAGAAGGAACTAGTTCCCTGGACCCATGAGCACACTAGAGCCATGCAAAAAATCAAAGCAGGAGTGAAGACTCTGCCTATTCTCTATGTTGCAGATGATGATCTGCAAAAAATTGTTGAAACTTATGCTAGTAATGAAGGGTGGGGAGCAGTTCTTAAGCAAGGATCAAAGAAAATAAAAATAAGTTAGAAGAAATTTTACAATTTTCTTTAGGGGTTTGGCAGGATATAGAGAAAAACTATGCTGCATTAGACAAAGAAATCAAGGCTGCACTAAATGCTATGCAAAAATTTGAAATTTTCCTGATTAACAAAAAGTTTGTTTTAAGAAAAGATGTTGCTGCCATGAACAAATCCTTGAACAAAGAAGTTAAAAAGGCCAGTGAGGCCAAGTTCCCAAGATGGAAAGCTTTGTTTTCAAACTTTGAATTTGATATTGAACATATTAAAGGTTCTAAAAATTGTTTGCTTGATTTTTTTAGCAAAGAAAATCTCTTATAGAATGCAGAAAAACAAATATCAAATGAACCTACCTCATGTTTAATCATAGTCAGTGATTGGAAAAACAATCAGGAAGAAACAAGAGAAATTATAGAAAGCATGAGCTGGACCAAATACAAACAACAATAGAGACCAACCTGGTAGCTACGAAGCACTCAAGTGATTGATAGGAACCTACAGCCATGTTCTCTACTCCCACAGCTTGTACCAGAGATTCGATGAAGGCCCACTTCCACAAGTGCTATTCCAAGTTTGATGTATGACAGAGCACTTATAAAAGCTGCAAATGCATCACAAGCATTGGTATATACTTTTCATGATGTCGAATCTATTTGGTAAAAATTTTATGTCATTCCTGCGATAGAAAATCAGTACTATTGCATAAATCGTCCACGAAATCTTGAATGGTGGCCTACAGGACATGCAGACCGAATCTTTCCTCGCACTCCTTACAATTATTCAGAATACAAACAGATGTGGTGGGACTTTTTATGCAATGGCAATTCTGACAGGACATATGTCTCCCTTCTCAAGTTCGGATCTGTTAGAACAGCTGTACAGTTTGATATCCCTGATTGGTTCTTCAATTGGTGGAAAAAATTTGGCATGAACCAAAGCGCAATGGACCCATATATCATTGAAATCGAATATGAAGGACATGGTGTTGGACTTAATAAAATAAGAGATCTGCAAGAATCCGAAGTCATGGATGAAAAACAAGTGTTTGGTTTCTTTTTGAGTAACCATCACCAATGGTTAGTACGTGTGAAGATTAAGGTGCCAAATTTACAAGGACAACCTATTATTATCGACTAGATATACACCAAAATGTGGGACATGTTGTATTATGATAACTAGTATGGTTCAATGTACTCTTATTAATGTCTTTTAGACTGACTATGGTGTCTGACAGTTTTCATGGGATTCTGTAAAAATATCCATTGTGTAAACTTTAGTCTTCTCAATAAGTTTTTTGTGGGATTTGATTCTTTAAAATATCCACTTTGTTCATAATCTTTTCAGACGAATCTCTGTAACTCGAATGACTTCTTCGAATTTTGGTGCGGTTTGACCCACATTACAGAGAATCTATGGAAAATCTAGTACTAGTTTTATTCTTGTCAGGGACATACATGTCCTGAAACTTTGAAAAGTAGGATTCTACTTGTCCCTCGAATTTCCTATAAATAGGGGGCGAAGTAAGTCATTTGGATCATCGTAGTTTGTAAGTTAGAGCTCTGCAAGGAAGTTAGGATTTGAGTGTGGGAAATGAGCAGAAGGTAGCTTCGGTGCCTTTGAGTTCCCAAGTCTGAGTGTGGGAAATGAGCAGAAGGTAGATTTGGCACCTTTGGGTTCCCTAGTCTGTCAAAGAATCTATATGCTAGATCTCTTCAGATCTATCCTATGAAATCATTCTGCAAATTGCTATCAGGAATTCTTAATAAAATAAAGTTTTCCTTCTCTTGGCTCTCTGTTATCTGAGATATCTGAAGTCATCTGAAGTTATCTTAGGATCTGAATAGCACAAGAGATCTGTAATATCAAAAGGCAGGAGGCCACTGATGGGAGTAGACAAGTGTTGATCCATTTGAAGGTTCATGTAAGAGTTCGTGTAAGAAACAGTTGGAGCCGAGAAATTGTCAATCTTCGTCTTTGCCAAAGGAAGCCGCTGGAGAAGGGAGATCAAACCTTCAAAATTGGTACCAGATCCTGGTTCGTCAAATTTACCTGGTACGATGGATAGATCTATGTCTTTCAAAGATATTAAGCATGCTGAATCTCTAGCATCCGCTAGTTCTTCTGCTTTGTCAGATATGTTTGAATCTAGTTCTACTAAAACTTTAACTTCTGCTGATCTAGAACTTGTGGAGAAAAATCCCCAAGATGCCTGGAAACTACCTACTGTTAACCCTAGTCAAGTCTATACAGATTTAAACCAGTTTCATCTTAAAGCTATTAGTTGTGTTAAAGTAAAAGAAGTTGTTTCTGAAGTACAACAAAATTGGGATACTACTCAAACTGTTGCACTTCTAGACCCAAAAGAAATTCAAGCTGAAGCTAAACATCATGGCACTAAGTATATTAATTTAGGCTGTATTCAAGTAGGCATTAGTGCTTTAACACATAAAGGCTTGAACACTTTTGTTTTATGTACAGTTCAAGATCTTACACACAATAAATTAACAGATTCTTTGATAGGAGGTGTGGTCGCTCCTTTGTCAAATGGCCCTATATGGTTTGACTGCTATCGAAATTTCTTAGTCTATCCTTTTGATGAACACCTCACTGATATTATCAAACTTAAAATCAAAACCACTGGTTTTGATATGCTCAGTAAACAGACCAATATCTCTATCCAGACTAGAGGATGTTTTCGCCACACTAATACCATGTATCCTGCTATTCTACATTCTCCTAGCCAAGATTCTTAGACTAGTACTCTAGTCCTTACTGATCCCCTGAAACAAAAAATTGAACATCAGACTATTAAATGGGATCAATTATCATTTACATCTCATTGGCTTTTTTATACTCCCTGCATCCCTAAGAAGTGTGCAATCACTATTGTAAATATCTAAGAAGGATCCTCTTCTACCATCATCTCGTTCCCTCCATTTGCATCTCCTATTCCTACACACTGCCTTCATACTTCGTTACAGCCTCTGCTATCCTCTCTGGGATCTGTCCCCTTTTCTGTCAAATTCCCCAATTGCTATCAACTTATATCTCTTCAGAGCTTGCAGCCAAGCGTGGTGATTGTTCTAATTCAGAGCAAGAAAATACTATCCTATTTACACAACATGAAAACGATAATCCTCGCAACAATATTTCTCCACCTAATCTGTCCAAAGAATCTTTCCCTCATCCCAAATATTTTGATATTATTTTTCCCCATGATTATCATGTCTTAATGATACATTCCATCCCTGCACTAGAAACTGATGACACAAGACTCAAAGAAATCTTTAACTACTACAAACCTCCTAGTATTCCCAAGTATGGTTTAGGATACATAGAACAAGCCAACACAGTCACCCTGACTGTCATTTCAATAATCCTCTACCAACTGATATCCAAAAGCCTTCTATCCATGAAATTCATAAATTCTTTACTCTCATAAAAGGCTGCAAAAAATGGAAAGTAGATAAAGATTGGATGAAGAGAATGATAAATTTGGATTTCTTTTCTCATCCAGATGCAGTAGAATTCAATGCATCAGTCCCCATAGAACAAAAGCAAAGCTTAGTAAAAGAATGGCAATCCTATATGAATAATCAAGATTGTTGGATTTCCTTCTATGAATGGAGAAAAAATATTTCTGAAAAACAGCTAGTCCAAATGATGGACTCTAAAAAGGGAAAAGGAATAGAAAGTCCTAAACATAAGTGGAAAAGCATTGATGGGCACCAATTAGAATCCACTTCTAAATTTCCCCCATTCAAAAGTATTCTTCTTGAAGAAGAAGAGAAACAATCTAAAGCTGTCCCTTAGTTTTCGTTAAAGAAGAATCTCAAATGAGTGACACTGATAGAAGAATACAGGTTGTTTCAGAACAAATAAATTGGACAAATGTTGCTTTAAAAGGAATGGCTGCACATACATTTGTCACAAATTATTATGCTCATAAGAGACATATTGACCAGCTGTAGGTCACCATGAATGAATTAGTCTCCTCAAATAATTCCCTTTCTCTAAATATTTCAGGAATTAGAACTGAAGTCACAATAACAACCTCTGAAGCCAAAAATCATAGTACAAAACTAGAAGAGTTACAAGACTCTTATTCTAGAATGACCCATAAACTCTCTGAACTTGATGAGAAAATGGAAGATATAAAGTACCAAGTCAGACAAATCCATGCAGATCTTCCTTCAAAAGATCAACCTGATAGAGAAATCCCCCTCTCAAATCTTTTTACTAAACCAGTTGAAGGAATTTATAATGTTTATCATTCAGAAAAGTCTGAAATCAAAGAAAAATTTCCCCTCCATTTTCCTAAAGAAAGCATTGAGGCAGATTATGCCCTTGTTACCTAGCTTGCACCAGAATGGGATTTGCTTGTTAAAGAAAGTCGGCCATGGAACATGTCTAGGCCCTTAGCTCTAGATTTGTATGGCAAAGGAAAGTTACCTGAAGTACCACCATTTTCTGAAGAAAGCTACCTAGAGTAGAAAATTGATAATATGTTTGTAGGACAAATCATACAAGTGTTAGATAGAATGTATGTATCATACAGAATTATGTGCATGAAAGGAAAAGGCAAGATAGAAGCATGCAAATGTCTTATACAATGTTTTACTGGTACTCTAGCCAAATGGCGAGAAATAGAATCGTCTCCTGCACTCGTGGAAAAAATGGAAAAAGAAGTATTAAGAGATGATGCTAGAGATATAATTTTCCATGAAGACAAAAAGCCACAAAGTAATATGATCGGTGCTCTTACCACTATGATCCTAGAGCACTGGTGTGGAATAGAGCATGAAATATATGATAAGCATTCTCTTATTTTAATGAAATCAAAATGTAAGAGTATGGCTAATTATGATGATTTCCATAGGGAATGGATGCAGCGCATCTATGAGGTAGTAGATAGCAAAAATCTGCTCTAGAACAAGTATACCTTGCTGCTCTCCCTAGTAAATATGTCGATTACGTTAAAGCCCAAGGCATTTTTCAAATGCCCTATGAAACCTACACTTGGGGAGAAATCTACTCTATTATTACTTCTTCTCTGGTTGGCCTATGTACTAGCACTAAGGTAAATAAATCTATTCAAAAATGGTATAGATTTCCTGATAGCGAATCAATATGTGCTAAGTATGGATTATCAATAGAAGATCCGATTCGCAGGAAAACAAAGGCCAAGAAAATATTGAAAAGAATCAGGAGTGTCCAAAGACGTCAAAATAATTCTCAGTTTGGTAAACCTCCTAATAGGTTTGGAAAGAAAGCACATTACAAGAGGGTTATTTTGGCAAGTAGCCATTAAAGAGGAAGATAACTTCAAAACAGCCTATAGTGTTCCTGCAGGACATTATGAATGGAATGTCATGCCATTTGGGCTCAAGAATGTTCCTTCCAAATTCTAGAGGGTAATGGATAATGTGCTCAAGCCATACTTTAATTGGTTGATTCTATATATAGATGATATTCTTGTGTTTTTAGATTCAATTGAGTAGCATTTTAAACATCTCGCAACCTTGTTAAAAGTTGTCAAAAAAGCCGGTTTAGTCCTATCAAAAAAGAAGCTTGAATTATTCCAAACCAAGATCAAGTTTTTAAGGCATGTTATCTTCAATGGAACGTTGATCTTGCAACAACATGCAGTCAAATTTGCTGGTAAATTTCCTGACAAAATCCTTAACAAAACCCAGCTGCAAAGATTTTTGGGTAGTCTTAACTATGTCAGTCATTTGTACAAATACTGTGCTAAAGATCGAAAGATTTTCAATGAAAGGTTGAAGAAGGAACCAGTTCCATGGACCCATGAGCACACTAGAGCCGTGCAAAAAAATCAAAGCAAGAGTGAAGACTCTGCCTATTCTCTATGTCACAGATGATGATCTGCCAAAAATTATTGAAACTTATGCTAGTAATGAAGGGTGGGGAGCAGCTCTTAAGAAAGTAAGTATCAAAGAAAGTAAAAATAAGTCCGAAGAAATTTTACAATTTGCTTCAAGGGTTTGGGAGGATGCAGAGAAAAACTATGCTGCATTAGACAAAGAAATCAAGGCTACACTAAATGCTATGCAAAAAATTGAAATTTTCCTGATTAACAAAAAATTTGTTTTATGAATAGATGTTGTTTCCATGAACAAAGTCTTGAACAAAGAAGTTAAAAAGGGCAGTGAGGCCAAGTTCGCAAGATGGAAAGCTTTGTTTTCAAACTTTAAATTTGATATTGAACATATTAATGGTTCTCAAAATGGTTTGCCTTTTAAAAGTTATTTTAAAATTTAAGAAGTTTAACTGTGAGAAGTATCTAAAAGTTGCACATTTTTTTATGTTTAAAAAGTCAAGAATAAACTTGTTTGGTGCTTGAATAAAGATGAAAATAGAGTTTTTCTAAAGTTAAATTCAAATGTCTATTTTCAAATTTACAACAACATGCATGGGTAATAATGCTCATATAGATGTATGCTTTGTCACAAGGTTAAAAGTTATTTTAAAATTTAAGAAGTTTAACTATGAGAAGTATCTAAACCTTGTCATTTTTTTTTAGGTTTAAAAAGTTCAGCATAAACTTGTGTCATGAATCTCACCAAAAAAAACAAAATATTTGATTTTTAAAATGTTCAACATTGAGCTGTTTCATGAATCTCCAAAAGCAGCAACTATTTGAAATACATTTTTTTTTAATTTAATTCATTTGGCAAAATAATATTTCAATTTGTAATTATACCAAAGTCCAATAAAATAAAGGATCTTGTGAAAACAAGCATTTGACCATTTTCAATACCCCATTCCATTTAAATTCACTAGTATTACTTAACGTTCATTTTATCTTTCTAATTAATTATCATATAATTGTTTAAATATATTTAATTTTATTTTATTAATTAATGGTAAATTATTATTCAGATTATTTAAATTAATTTTTTTATAAGTTAGTTTATATTTTTAGCATAACAATTTTTTAAGTAAATTTAAAAGGTTTATAATAAATTAATAATAATGATGGTAGTAGTGCTAGTTATTACTATTGACTAAGACCAATTTTGGCTTTTAAAATTTTCTTTTTTCATAAGTTGAAAAAGATTAAAAAAAGTATCTATATTTTTGATGGGTTAAAAGGATATCAATGGAATTAATTGTCATTAGTGTAACACATTTTGACATTGTTTTTAATGAGGGTGTATGCATTACTAAGAAAGACATTTTAATATTCAACCTTCCTAGTATCACAAACATTAAAAATTCTTTCATTCCATGAGGGGTTAGGAATTGTCCAATGCCTTATTTCACTATGAAGCTCAAGAGAGTTTCTTCTTTATATTAGTTAAAAATAGAAAGAATTTTTATACAAGTGCAATTCAAAAGGAATTGCCATGCATGTACACATAGAATAAGTCACGAATGTGGGTTTCATCCATCACAAAATATTCTTTAGATAGGGTATTCTCCTTGAAGTCGTAAATGTGGAAATTGTAGCCCAAGCTTAGATCAATAGAACTAACCAAAATTGCTTGTAAAAAATGCATAGGTTCACTCAAATTGAAGGCAATATATAGAGCATAAAAAAAACTTCTATTGAATAAGTTTATCTCATCCAACCTTATGAAAAAATAGGTTGTCCAAATATATAGTTACATCACATATTCAAATGCACAAGGATTCCATTCGAATCGCCACAAAATGAGGCTTACTAAAAAGTGAAATTCGCCCCATAGGTACATAAAACACTTTCCTAATGTGCCAAGAAGGTCACGAATGGGATGAATGAAGTGTATCAGGTGATAAGTGATGGAAAGTGGATAAACTCATTCATTTCAAAGAAAAAAAGGAGGGTGAGTTGTTCAAAACACAAGGAAGTTTCCTTAAGACTAGCTTTACTATTTTTCCTTAAAAGCTATTGGAAAACAATATAATTATGGATAAGGCAGGAATGCACAATTACTAAACTAGGAAGTCTGATGGGTTGTCATAATCTTATATAGAATATTTCCAAAGTGCTCTTGTAGGAATTTTTGGCAAGTTTGACCATAAGGAAGCAAGTGGATGCCAACTAGCTAGTGTAGGACCTATGAATTTAACCAAAATGATTAAATATTATATCCTAAGTATGGCAATTGGTTTTGGTTATTCTAAAACCCCCTCGTAAGCTTTAATTATGTGAAACATAAGAAATATATCATAGATATAGGGCCTAGAAACAAGGATTATTCACCCTTTGCATACTGCTTGTCCATACAAAACAAGGAAAAAGGAAAAACGACAAAGGAGAAAATCATCCGTTAAACATGCACATGAACAAAATTTTGTAAAATATTTTCTTCAATTAGTGTTCACCGTATGATCAACTATCCTCAACAGTTATTTGAGATTGTTGAATGTCTTCTTAGGGAACTCCTTGGTTAAGATGTGTGACTAGTTTCTCAGATGATGCACAATAAAATAGAGCAATGATCTCATCATGCAGAAGCCCTCTAATGTAGTTCATATGGATCTCTATGTGTTTGGTATGTTGCCTCTATATTGGATCACTTGAGAATCAAATGGTACTTTGGTTGTCACAATAGATGATTGTAGAAGTCTCAGATTCAATCCCAAACTTTCGAACTATACCCTGCAACCATAAACATTGAGTAGTTGCATTCACAACTCCTATGTATTCTACCTCAGTAGATGAAAGTGCAATGGATCATTGCTTTTTACTTGACCAACTGATTGGCCCATATGCAAGCATAAACACATATTCATAAGTTGGTTTTGTATTAGTTTGATCACCTGCCCAATTAAAATCAGTAAAACAAACTAACTCTAGGTCAAATTTTGCAACATAGTGAATCCCATGTGTACTTGTTCCTTGTACAAAGTGTAATATTCTTTTTTTTTCCCTCCAATGGATGTCATGAGGTTGATCATTGTGTCCAGATGCCACACTCACTGCATACGATATATCATGTCAAGTATGAGTCAAATAAAGAAGAAATCCAACGAGTTACCTATACAATGTGTTGTTTACCAATGGAGTGAAATGCGCTTCTTCAACCTTAACTCTTGAAAGGAAACTTCTCTTGTTTGGCTTGAATTCCTTCATGTTGAACTTGTTTAGCAAGTCTTAAACATACTTGGACTAGAGTAATTTGATTTCAGGATCTGATTGAGAAATCTCAAGACCAAAATATTGGCTAAACAATCTCAAATCGGTCATCGAAAAAAGTATGGTTCATTGCATCCTTCAAGGAGGAAATTTCTTTCATGGAATTTAATGTGATCAGAATCGGTCATACACATACAAAAAAATAATTATGATTGAACCATGAATCATATTCAAATAGACATTTGGATCATAATTTCATATACTATAGTTATGTGATAGAAGAAATCCATTAATCTTGGCATACCAAGCTCTCGAAGCTTGTTTTATCCCATATAGTGATTTCTTCAACTTGAACACAAGAGATGGATTAATAACAATTTTTTTTTGTTTCATATATACATATATATGAAATCTTCACATCCATGTGATGTACCTTCCATTACGGTTTGGAAGCTGTAATGGCAAAAACTAATCTTATAGAGTCAATTTTTTCCATTGGTGCAAATGTATACTTGTACTCAATTCCTTATACTTGGGAGAATCCCTTTGCCACTAAAATTTCCTTATACTTCATAGGATATCCATCAACAACAAAAAAATTCTTGAAGTCACATTTTCACTTGACTAGATTTCTCCTTGGTGGAAGATTGACTAGTTTCCTTGTCTCATTCTTCCAGAGCAAATGGTATTCCTCTTTCATGGTTGTTTTCCATTTTTGATATTGTAATGCTTCTCCATATGTCTGTGGATATGATTTAACCATTATATAACACTTCTCATAAAATAATGGGTCCTTGACAGAAAGGGCACTCTCGAATTGAGATCTAGTTCTTCTACGATCACTAGGATTCCCAGCTAGTTCCCCAGTTGCATGAGTGTTATTTTATTCCCACTTTGGAATTGTATGTATGTGAGGATATGAAATTAAATCATAATTATCAGACATATAATAATCAAAATCCTTATTAGTCTCTTCACTTACATTCATAGGTGGTGGTGGTGAAGAGGACTCTCCAATTTCTATTGTTGGCATAGACTCTTCTTCAAACTGAAGAATAATTTCAATAAAGGCTCTTTGAGTGCTCATTTTGATCATCATACACCCTTTGGAATACTCAAAATACCAAAAAAATATGTGCTCTTTACTTCATGGTTCCAAAGCCTTGCTCTTTTCTAGTGGAATTCTAGCCCAAGCTTTAGAGCCAAAAATCCTGAAATGAGACACATTAGGATTGTACCAAGTCGAAGATTCGAAAGGAGTGATTCCATCAATATCATTGTGAGGAACCCTATTATGGATGTAGGATGAAATTTTAGAGATTCAACCAAAAAAATTGGTGGAAAAGTCATGGAATCCATCATGCAAGTGGCCATGTCCTTGTGAGATCTATTCTTCCTCTCAGTAACGCTATCCTACCGAGTTGTGTAGGGAATAGAGTGATGCATATGGATACCTTAATATTAACAATATTGAATAAACTCAAACTTGGCATAATCACCACCATGATTAGATCTAAGGATCTTGAGCTTTCATCTAGACTAGTTCTCAACTAGGTCCTTAAAACCCTTGAAGAGGTCAAAAACTTCCGACTTATGCTTGAGGAAGTAAAACAAACGATGTATGGAACAATAATCTATGAATGTTAGGAAATACTTTCCTTGATTGATGTACATATGGGGAAAACAACCAGAAATTTCATTTTTAATAAGTTCAAGGGGTGCAAAGGTTCACTCATGACTCACCTCTGATATTTATGCTCTTGGTGTTTCCTAGAATGCATCCCTCACATACTCCTTTGGAAAAATTGATCTTGTGAAACCCTATGACCATATATTTGTCACTAAAATACAAAAGGTATTTGTAATTTATATGGCCAAACCTCTCATGCGAAATATTACTAACTTTATTAGCATTAGTGACAAGAGTATAGGGGTTTGAGAATGGCATGAAGTGTGATAACTTCTACACTTTCGAACCGTGATACACAAAACCTTTAGAAATAACTCTATCGTTATAAATATTAGAAATTTCAACATCATTGGGATTAAATACAAACTTCTAAGGAGACCCACTATGGGTCATCTGATAGACTTACAAGAGATTAGCAGGAAGACCCTTAACATACAAAACATTATTAAAGGAACCATGGTCAAGGTCTATCCTACCCTATCTCTTACTTTTAGTTTTAGAGTTATCTTCCCACAAAATATTTTGACCATTCGAATCATCAAGAGAGGAGAAGTCCTCCCTTATAAAAACCAGTTTCCCTAAAGTTATAGAATCAATGATAAAGGAAGGAGATCATATAGTGCTTGAATCCAGGGCATGAACTCTCTCCTTTTCTTCAGAACTTGATCCTCCTTCCTTCCTATTTGAACCTTCCAAAACAGATATGTTTTTCTTTTCCAAGAGTTGGGTCAACATATCGATTTGTTTCTTCATGTAAGAGCTCTCAGTATGAAATCCCTTACCACATTATGAATACTTTCTCATTTCACATTTACCTTTCTTCTTGTGGGATTTATTCTTCTTATATTTCGCAGACTCCTCACGAGACTTGTAATTGTATCCATTTGATTAGGAGACTTCTCAGCATTTTTGTTTCCTTCGGAATCCATCTTTGAATCTCCAACAACCAAATCTTGGTCTTTGGAAGGTTTGATGGTGTCCATCATGACCAACGTATCTTACTCCTTTGTCAATGATTCCATGAGATATACTAGTGAAGGAAGCTTCCATGTTCGATATTCCAACTTAGTGGCATGGAAGGTAGATACAACTACTGAATAGTTAGGTCCAATATTTGAAAGTGTGTCAAAAAGTATTTGTTCATCTTTCTTTTCCATACCACATTGTTTAAACTTCAAAACAAAAGGCTTTGAACTCAAAGAAGTAGACTTGTAAGGACTTAAATATGCTTGGAATCAGTGAGATCAACGCATTTTCGAATTTATGTCCCCTCATTTCATATGTATTTCCAAATAATTTTTTAAAATTCTCCCATACTTCATTTGGTGATGTCAATCCATCAAGATGGAAAAGAAGGTCTTTATAAATACTGAGACACAAGAGACCATATGCTTCATCTCTCCTATTATGCCACTTGATTTTATTTACTGTTTCATTGGGATTATGACAATTTGAAATGATGAATTTGAAGAGGTCCGTATTCCTCATCAATATCTGCATCTATGCTTTCCATTCGAACTAGTTGAATGGAGTGAAGATGATATGGTATGATTGATCCATAGTATTCAACAACTGCGCCCATGAAAAATCATAATGCGCTCCTTGGGAGTGATGTTAATCCTAAAAAAAGAATAAAAGAGGATAAAAATAGAGCTACAAAGGATATGATAGCATTTAGATATTGTAGTCCAATCTTAGATCTATTGAACTCAAAAAATTGCTTGTAAAACATTCATATATTCACTCAAATTAGAGACAATATATGCAGATTAAGAAAAAATTATATTGAATAAGTTTATCTCAGCCAACCTTTTGAATTCACAAGATTTCCAAATATCTAATTACATCAGGTACTCAAATGCATAAGGATGCAATTAAATCAACAAAAAAGCAGGCTTACTAAAAAGTCAAAATCCCCCCTAGGTGCATAAAACATATTGCAAATATATCAAGAAGGTCATGAATGGGATGAATGAAGTGTACCAGATTATAAGTGAAGGAAATTGGATAGATCATGATTTTGGAAGAGAAGATATTCAGGGTGAGTTCTACAAAAAACAGGGCAGTTGCCTTAAGACTAGCTTTATCTTTTGTCTTAAAAGCTGTTGAAAAATAGTCCAATTCGGAATAAGGTAGGAATGTGTAGTTAATAAGATAGGAAAGTTGATGGGTTGTAAGAATATCATCCATAATATTTACAAAGAGCTCGTGTATGCATTTTTGGTAAGTTTGACCATAAGGAAGCAAGTGGATGCAAACTAGCTAGTGTAGGACCTAGAAATTTAACCAAAATGTTTAAATGTTATATCCTAAGTATGAAAATGGGTTTTGATTATTATAAAAGCAAGTAATAAAATATTATTGATAATATCACTGTTGCATGGAAGAGGATTTCTAATATAGCCACTGCGGGTTTCATTTTTTTAGGTTGCCATGTTTATGTAGGCCCTGCAGAGTGACACAATAACCTTCAACAATATATCCAGATAATCCATCATCGGTTGGGATTGCACCACACACAAATATAATGTCCGGTGGAATTTTAATATGGAGTTACGTACTCAATCACCGTCTTCTTTTGTTAAGAAACAAAATGTTGATGAACTAAACATGGTTTTGATACATAAAAGGTGTCTACAATGAGGTTTTCATTCAATAGAGCAAGTCAAGAAGAAAAAGGTTTTCATTGTGAGTTTAAAAAAGAAACTTCAAAATCCATTTTTTACTAACTGAAAACATATGCTATCCAAATGGAAAAAAATACGTAGGCACTTATTTACCTAATTTTGGAACAAGGGAAAATGCACAATCTATTTTTATTTATCCTTGAACAATCTAGATTTAACATCACTAGACATTATAGTAATTGAGTTCAAAGGCCTCGGAATCCTATCAAATGTATTTCCAAGTATTCAAGGTCCCATCTCTACTGACAAAGGCTTACATTTTTGCAATACATGGTCACTCACCATTAAACTCGTAGTCTCTTTGTAAGCTTGGATGGTAGCATAAATCACCCTACACATGAATTATTCCACCAATAACATTGGATGACCAACTTGATCAAGATCATACATAATTGTCCCTCCCATGCCATCTGCCATAATAATAGGCCCTGAAACCTTTCAGACATATCCATGATCTCCTTCTTGGAGTCATAGTTAGTCATTTTATCTCCATCTGTAGATGACATGCTTTCTGCTCCAAATTGAAGTAGAATCCTCGAAACAGGAGAATTAAAGTTTAATTTAAATCATGAAAAAAAATATGTATCTAGTCTGGTGAATTTCCATTAGGGCCTAGCAGAAGAATTGATACATAAACCAAAATTTATGAAATGATCCTTCGAATCTCTAAAGCTATGGTTGGCTACAATGGTTGAGCAATGGAAGCAATAACAAATTATTTTTAAATATCTAAGAACACTTGCACCCATAGTCATTCCAATCCTTATAAAAGTCCTTAGAAAATTCAACCATAGAATGATTAATGGTAGGAAATACAAGGTGGATTTTTCAATTACAACGAACATGCTCAACCTACTCGTCCTATTGGACCCCATATTTACAATTCCAAATGGAATGGAAGAAAAATTTCATAGAATTTTTTTTTAGGTCCTGCAAGAACAACATTAAACCCTATAAACAAACAGGAAAAATAATGAATTTCAGAGATAGATTATTGGTTAATTAAAGCAAGAGAGTAAAGTAATTCAATTATTCCTCTCTATGAGTAGATAAATGATAATGCTCTAATAAAATCTCATGAATTATCTTCTTAAAAATGCCCTATCTTGATTTATTTTCTCTTATTTTCCCTCCCAATCCCTTTTATAATGTTCTATTTTTCCTTCGGATCACTATTTTCCCTCCTTTTCCTTTTTTATTATTATTTACTTTCCCTCTCTTTATTATACCCATTTTTGTTTATATTATTATTTTTTAAAATTTTGTAAACTAATATTAACATATTACATATATTAACTATATAATATATTAATATATATTAAAGATGGGTGAAAAGGGGAACGTTAATAGGGATATAAGGAAAATAATGATTTTTTTAAATTGTTTATTTTAAAATAGAAACAAAAAGTGAATGGGTTAGATGTAATTGGGGTGTGTCATCTCTATCTATGGTCCAGTATTGCATGTGCTTATGCTCAGGTTTTTGAAACCCTTGTATTTTATATGGAGCCATAGGAAGTAAAGGGTGTTTATCAATTCATACTAGATATTAGAGACAAAGGTAGTAGAAACACCCACCACATTTATTTCCCAAGCCCTTGTAAAATAATCTCGCTTTTATATAGAAATATAGAATCTATGTTCTTACATTCCATGAAATCCTTAGAAGTTGGATTCTAGCTACAAGTAACTAATGTTATGGATTCTAGATTTATATTTCCTCTTAGTGAAGTCTAAGGAAGTAGATCCTATTGAATTTTAAATCCATGACCTCACCTGGATTTGGATGTGGAACTAGTGCCAGCTAATCCAGTTGGGAAGTTGTAAATGGTTTACTAAGTTTCTTACCTTGAAACAGTTGATTCATTAGTTAAACAAAAACCAACAACATCAATAGTAGATTCGGTTACAATGCCAAATGTTAACAAGACATAATAGAACCTTGAATTTATCCTTTGAATTCCTTAAGTATTTGAACCTGAACCTTAAGAATGTGAACCCTCCTCATCCTTCATCTTGGAATTCTCATTTGGTTCACCTGAACCTATTCCTTATTCCTTTAAGTGTTTCCAAAACTACTTGTTCATCAATCTTTTCGATACCACATTGTTTCAACTGCAAAACAAGGGGCTTTGAACTCAGAGAAGTAGACTTGTAAGTACTTAAAATTGCTTGGAATCAGTGAGATCAACTCATTTTAGATTTTATGTCCCCTCGTTTCATCTTTATTTCCAAATAAATTTTGAAGCTTCTACCATAAATCATTTGGTGATATCAATCCATCAAGATGGAAAAGAAGGTCTCTGGAAAAACTGAGACACAAGAGACCATATGCCTCATCTCTCCTATTGTCCCACTTGATTTTATCTACAGTTGCATTGGGATTAGGATAATTTGAAATGGTAACTCTTAAGAGGCCCTTAATCCTCATCAAAATCCACATCTGTGCCTTCCATTCGAAGTAGATGAATGGAGTCAAGATGATATGGTAAGATTGATCAATTTATTCAAAAAATGTTCCCTTGAACAATTAATGCGCTCCTTAGGAGTGATGTAGATCCTACAAAAATAGTAAAAGAGGATAACAATAGAGCTACAAAGGATTTTATACCATTTGGAAATTGTAGTCCAATCTTAGATCTATTGAACCCACAAAATTGCTTGTAAAACATGCATATATTCACTCAAATTGGAGACAATATATGGAAAATAAGAAAAACTTATATTGAATAGATTTATCTCATCCAACCTATTGAATTAATAGGATTTTCAAATATATAATTACATCAGGTATTCAAATGCATAAGGAGGCAATTCAAATCAGCCAAAAAGGAGGCTTACTAAAAAGTCAAAATCCCCCCTAGGTGCATAAACAAATTTGCAAATCTATCAAGAAGGTCACGAATGGGATGAATGAAGTGTACCAGATTATAAGTTAAGTAAAGTGGATATATCATGCTTTTGGAAGACAAAATATTGAGGGGGAGTTGTACAAAAAACAAGGCAGTTGCCTTAAGACTAACTTTACCTTTTGTGTTAAAAGTTGTTGAAAAATAGTCTAATTCTAGATAAGGCAGGAATGTGCACTTACTAAACTAGGAAATTTGATGGGTTGTAAGAATATTATCCCTAATATTTACAAAGCACTCATGTATTCATTTTTGGCAAGTTTGACCATAAGGAAGCAAGTGGATGCAAACTAGCTAGTGTAGGACCTAGTAATTTAACCAAAATGTTTAAATATTATATCCTAAGTATGGGAATGGGTTTTTTTTATTATGAAAGTAAGTAATCAAATATGAATGATAATATCTCCATTTCATGGAATATGATTTCTAATATCGCCATTGCGGGTTTCATTTCTTTAGGTTTCCATGTTTATGTAGGCCCTGCAGAGTGACACAATAACTTTCAACAATATATCAAGATAATCCATCACCAATTGGGACTGCACTCTACATCAAATATGAGTGCATAAATCCAAAGTGAGGTAATAATTCTAAAAACTAATTCATTACCTTTAAATACCATACCATTCTTCCTTGTTGAAAGACATTGAACTAAAAAATGCATCTACATAGATTTAATCTCTATTTCCCTAGGAAAAATATTTTGTGGTCATATATTTCGATATAATGCAACCTAATAGGCAATAATAACATAAGGAACCAATCCTTTTTTACGTAAAATCCATTAGAGGACAACACAAAAGTAAGTATTATAGGGAGATGTTTCGATCCACTAAGGGAAGTACATTCTTTCAATTCTTAGGTACGATATCCTTTTACCTATTAAATAGTCCCCCATAATTGAAAACTAGGTAAACCTAACTAATTATAATGCTTGGATAAATTTTCAAGGTCTCTTCCAATTAAGAAAACAATTATAATCCTTTGGATTCACTAATCAAATTTTATTCAATTACATTTACATGGGACTATAGCAGAACTATAAATATTTTGATGGTGGATTGTAATTGAAGAAGGTTATAGAACCACTTCATTTGTAGTCCTTCCATGCGGCTTGGGGGATTTATCATGCTTTATAATCATATTATTATTTGTAAATAAGTCTCTAAATTCATTCTTATATAAACTTAGGGAGAAGGGCTATATAAAAATTTTACTTGTGTTCTAGACAAGGGATCCATTATCTTGCGTCACTATTGACTGAGTGTTTGTCTTATTGTATCCATGTCTTCAACATTATTAAGGTTCAAATCAATTCTTATTTACCAAAACAATTCATTAATTTTCATTTAATTTACTCCATATGTTACTAAGAACTAATGTTCAAGTTCCAATTTCAAACTATCTTATGTTAATTACACTAGGGTGTTATATTGGTCCATATTCATCGTTTGCATATTTTTGTTGATTTTTTAAAAAGAAAATGTACACTAACCTTGATATTGTTTAAAGGATGAAGCACATATTTATATAATGGATGTACTGAAAGGAGTTTTTATACCTTTACTTGAATATTCAGACAATTAATATTAACAAACCATCAAGTTGACTATTTAAACACAATTGTTTGGCTAACAATAGAAATTATAATCAAACTAAACTCTTCATGATTTTAGTTGATTAGCTGTAAATTAGTCAAAGTAGTTAAGTTTTAATATTAACTTATTGGTGTATACTATCATAAGATCCATAGGAATAACACCAAACAATAACAACCTTTAGTCTATAAAATTGTCTAATATTTGCAATGATTTTATTAGTAGAAGTGATCTTATCTTTTAATTTTTAGTACATTCCCCATTTCGTCTAGATCAATCACACTAATGTATATTTTTTCTCATCTTTAGTACATTCCCCACTTGGTCTTACTCAATAGGACCCATTTTCTATTTGGTCATTTGTCTTTAATCTAAAATTACATTACGTTGAGTAGAACATGGATATTGTTGAATTATGCACTTAATGTCATTTTACAATTAGAATAACCATAGAACCCTAACAATTGTCAAAGTTATATGTTTGTATTTGGAACTCTTTTCTCCCTTCAAATGCTAGTATTGGCCACTTTATACTAGAACAAACCAATAGTGGAGATGAATCCATTTACTAATATAATAAAACATTTTGGTGATCCTTACAAAGTCTTGGAATCAATCCCTTTCATATGGCCTTATATACAACATATTTTCCTTTTGCAAGAGTATATTCCCTACATCTTACACTTTGGTAGATGGTGTAGTCTACGTTGTCCTTTAGTGATGATTGTTAGTACTAGAACTATACTCTAGATTTTTGCTTTCCTTTTTCATTTTGTTTCCTTTTAAAGCCCTTACATATTTGATTTGAGTCTTCTAAAGTGTGCTTCATTCCATATTACCTCTTACCCATTAGGTTTGTTTTAATATGTTTCATTTTATTAATGAGTTTAGATTGGATCTTATATTTTAAGTAAACTCTTCGAATGGTCTAATATCATTAAACTTATCATGGATTTGAACTTTATTTTATGAGACCAGTCCAAAGTTTGATGAATTTTTCAAACTTACATCATTCCAACACCGAATTGTAAAGATGTTGTATATGTTTCCGCTAATGGAATGTCTTAATTCTCTAGTTTAGTCATTATCATTGGACACATATTACTACTACACTCAAAATATGTCACCGGCATGTGATAGGATCCATAACACAAGACATTTTCCCTCAAATCCCAAACTTGAAGAGGATTCTCCTCTAGGTGTTGATGCTCACATACAAAATTGCAGCACCACTCTTACCCTCAAGCAAATAAGCGGTACCATGTTCAACACCACACTAGTTGTGTGAGAACTATGTGGTGGCACAACCTTTAACCTATCTTGTTGGCATGGTTCCTACCCATCACCACTCTGTCATAAAGGGTTATAAGTGGTGCCCTTGGTAAAAAGTGAAAGAAAGGAGGTTTCTCGAGGCTTCTAGAACAACATCCCCATGCCTAATATTATCCCTACTCACCTGGGTTGGTTAAGGTCAAGTTCACTCTTTCTATGATCTTGTGGCCACCTCACCCACCAATCTATCAACCATCCTATCCATTTGAGCCCTATAAATACAAGCTCATACCCCATGGTTGAGGAGGAGAGAAGAATAGTAGAGTTATGTAGTTGAATTGATACCCTGGCCTAATCCGTTAGAGAGCAATTGTGGAGCAAGTTGGAGCTATCAGGGAGAAGGCGCTAGTCTTGTGAAGGAGTGTATCGGCACTAAGGCACATGGTTGTAAGCTCTTTCATTTATTTTATAATGCAATTTTGATTTCCTTCCCACATGTTTGTTGCGTAAATCTCACATATATGTTATCGGATTCCTTAGTCACTGATATGGATGTGTAGATGATTTTCTGGTAGCTTTGATGTCTTTGTATGTTTGAAATGTTTTACAAGTATATAGGTCCTTCATCAAAGTTAGATTCCAGGATTCTATAACATTCACGGAAGGTATTCAATCGAGTTATTCGCTCAGTTGTTCTGGATCTGAACTATTCAAACCGGAGGAACAACTTCTGTCCGCGGAAGGTGATAAATTCCGGATAACAAATTTCGTGACTCCACGGGGGAATAGATCTGTCTTGTTATTGCTTAGTTTCAGAACCACTCTCGTATGAATCCAAGCTCCAGCCTCCTATCTTTCCAATCAGATCTACATATGATCTACTGATGTTTTGGTTTGAAATATTCATATCTCTTCATATTTGGGCCACCTTAACTTTCTGTGCTATGTATTGTGGTTGATTCATCAGTTTTTGTAATATTTTTGGCATTTATAACTTGATTTTTAACTCTCCTATTGTTATGGGTTATTACAGAGAACCGTGCACATGCCTTTGGTAAGGATCAGTGCCATCGCCTAACTCAAGTTAGGAATAAGTGGTGCCACCACCTGAATCCAGTGACCAGGAAGTGGTTCTGCCTCAAAAATTCTTGTCAGCAACCTCATCTGCGTGGTGCTAGGTAAGCCTATCCTAGACTTTGATTTTTCAAGTTTTTGTAAAAAAATTGTGATTTTTTTGGATTTGGTGTGTTTAATTGGTGTTATCTAGACTTGTTTGAACTTGCTTGAGTGATTGAAATATGGATTTTTTATGTGGAAATTACTTGTTTGTTCAAATAAAAAAGCTAGGTTAGATTCATCATTCATTACTGCATGTAAGTTTTTTTCTTTTCTTGAAAGGAGTTAGTTGGAAACTATAGGTTAGATTAGATCTCTTCTTGTTATAGACTATCTCTAAAAATAAAGACTCCCTTAGATCACTTTGCTTGTTTCAATTTCTTGTTAGGTGTGAGAAACACTTCTTTTCACTTTAAAAAGAAAATTTGTTGATATTAGGTCATTATTTCATTGAGCTTAAGCCATTGGATCACTGTTAGCATCACAAGATTTCAGGACTCCTTTGTTCTTTTATCCCTTTTGCATCATTATCTCATCAAAAGGAAAAAGTATCAATAGTTTAAGTTAGATCTTTCCATGCTTCAGAAAAATTGAAAATATAGCTTGCATATGCATATTTGAGTGTTGTTCGTCTTTCTTATTCATTTGAAAGGGGATCTTACCCTACCTATGTGCTTTCAAAAAGAGTTGATTTGAAGAAAAGTGTTGTTTTATTGTATGCTCAGAAAAAGAATTTTTTATAGTTGTTTGGGAAATTTTTGAGTTTTAAAGCAAGATTGAAAAGAAAAACAACCTCTCTCTTTCCTGTAATTAGGCATACTAAATGGTAAAGTGAATGAACTTGCATTTCATATCTGCATGGTTTTACTTTTCTATCAAAACCTCATGCATTCACCTAACAATCCACTTTAAAATTAATGGTAGTTATAGGCTTAAAATTTGTATAGAAATTTTAGTGCTAGGTTAGAGACGTGTTTGGGCGTCGTTAAGCATAGGAGCTATTATAAATTTCCCGCACTACATCCTGAGACTCATGTGGTTCTTCCACGTACCGTCGGTATATCGAACGGCCTTTTAGGTACCCTTGAGGTATATAGAAAGGTACTTCACATACTCGATTGTATATTGGAAGGCCCCTTATGAACGGTTGTGCATTAGATAGCACTACTACTGATTTGAGATCCCACATACCTTGTGTATATTGGGAGACCCCACTCAGATACCATACCTATTTGAGAAAATCCCTTTGCCCATCTTGTGTGGAGTAATATACTGAAAACAACATTCAGGGAGATTACTATGCACGTACCCTTGTGGTATATCACGAGTTACACCTACTTCACAATCCTAGTGAGAGACCGACCATTTGAGCTCATCCTATCATTTGAATTTGCTTGTTGTCCTGTATCTTGAGTAGGAGAAAGTTTCAGTGTGTTTTTTCTTATCTTTGAAACCCTAGGTTAGAGTAGGAATCATTCTGGGGAACCTCTATGGGATAGACCATTTATCCATTTGGAGTACGTAGGCCCTATCCTGAACATTCTTCACCAAGTGAAGAGCAATATAGAAAAATTCAATCAGCTATTCGATGTACAAAAGATTTTCAAGAGAGAATGAAAAGACTAGATGTTATCTTATAAACCCCAATCCCTCATAAAGAACCTATGTCATCTCTTCTTCCCCATAATACGAACCCTTGGCTAGATGGATATCATTCACTTGATGATTCAATTAAACCTATTGATCGTGTTCAGACTCCACCCCACCTAGGTCAAACATCTGATCCAACGGTTGAAAATGTTAGGTCTATCTCTAGTACTCCTAGGTATTCTCGGGTTGGGGAGCAACCTTTGAATCCAGTTATATCAGTACCTTATAGTGCCCGACAGAAGCCCCCGGCACAATCTATGTTACCTTTTGGTGGAGTTGTCACTTATAATAGACAGGCCTTTGATGATGGCACATCCATGGTTTACGTTCCTCCTACAAATATAGTTAATCCTCCATTGAGTTTAGGTAAACCCTTAGGGGAACAAATTGTTGTTAGTCAAGCTTATTGGGGGTGTGGTGACCCAAAAAATCAAGTACATGTAGGAAATATGAATTGCCAACCTACCCCTACAAGCATGTCATACACTGGGATTCCATATCCTCGAAATACTTTTACTCCATGGGGAACACCCAACTAGTCCTACATGCCAGCATTGGGAGGAATACCTATTCATACAGCTCGAGGTGCTAGAGGGCTACTTTATGGAGGTCCCCCCCCCCCACAGGTCCTAGAGGGCCTCCTTATGATAGTCCTCCTCCTGATGGTCCTGGTGGTCTTGGTGGTCCTCCTCCTAGTGGTCCCGGGGATTCTGGTGGCTCTCCTCTTGGTGATACTAGAGGTCCTGGAGGTCTTGGTGGTCCTGTCCCTAGTGGTCCCAGTGGTCCTAGTGGTCTCGGCGGCCCCGGAGGTCCCAGCAGCCCCGGAGGTCCCGACGGCCCCGGAGGTCCTGGTTGTCCTGGAGGTCCTAGCAATCGTCCTCCTAATCCTCCTAATGGAACTGGTGGTCCTAGTAGGCCTAACCCTGGAGGTCCATCTTATGGAGTTTCATCATCCCATCAACCTTTTCAGCAACCTGTGTATCAGTCCACTTATGGTCCTACTGGTGGTTACATGCCTTATCAATATTACCAGTATGTTGAGCTGAATCTTCAGTTACCTTTCCTAGCAACTTTAGACTTGCCTAATTTGTCCAAATTGATCAATGAACCCATCCAACATAATGCTTCATGGCCTCCCAGTCCAGTCAAGTTACCATCGGATATTCCGAAATTCAATGGTAAGCAGGGAGATTATCCCAAAAATCACGTTATGACTTTCCATATAAGGTGCTCATCTACTTCCTTGATTGATGATTCTATTCGATTAAGACTCTTCCAGCGCACTTTGACTGGCACGGCCAAGAAGTGGTACATTGAACTTCGATGACACTCGTTTGTGGATTTTAGTGCTTTGAAAACTGTTTTCCTCACACACTTTCAACTACCCATTCGATACAAAATGGTTACATAAATTTTAACCTCTCTCCGTCAAAACACCTCCACACACATTTCATATCATATTCATGAATGGAGAAGGAAGAGAAGGCTCATTAAATATCCTATCCTGGACCAACTCTCAGCTGATTGGTTCATGAAATCTTTGTTGCCACCCATTTCCTAAGATGTGGCTATGGGGGGTGTTTTTACTAAAGAGCAAGCCATTAGTCGCGTGCACTATCTAAACTTGGTCTACTCCCAGTATGGAACTTTGTATGACCTCATTCCTCAAGCTCCTTGACCCAACATTGACCCAGCTAAGCCACCTGCAGAAACTGTTGTTGATGCGGTTATTGGTTCAATCTAGCCCCCATTAATGGTTAAAGCTGCCAAACAACCTAATCCTTCCACTCCTACTCCTTCCAACACTACGGTTTCCACTGAGGTGAATGATATTCAAAGTATGCAATCATCCGGTAATAATAAGAAAGGAAAAGGTAAAAACAAGAAACCCGGAAACCAATAGGAAAACCCCAATCCTACGGCCACGAAGAATGAAAACAAAGGAAAAAGGAAATCTAAGTATCCCTGCCTATTGTGTGGTGGCGCTAATTTCATGAAAGAGTGTCCTCTACATGATGAAATTAATAAATTTTTAAAGAGTAATCCCGCACTGGCAGTTCTCACTAATCCTTTTCCTTCTGAGTAACAACTGGTAGACCAGATGTCTAACCAAGGAAATTCTAGTTCCACGGAGGAAATTCAAATGATGTCATCAGATACTATTAATCTAACAACTCAAAGTCAGTCATATGACAAACTAGAGGAGAAGAAAATTGAGAAACCTTCTCCTGATAAAGCTCCTTCTACTGGTTCTCCTGCATCCTCTTCCAATGGTCCCCTAACGATCGAGAAGCCTAATCTCGACATGATTTTTCATCTTCCCAAGAGTACTCTTAGGAAGCATGTTTTTAACCCTAATTCCCAAGATGCATCATTTTATAATGTTGTAGAAGACCTGGCTCAGGCACCATGTGCAATGTCTACC
Source organism: Pseudotsuga menziesii (assembly GCA_001517045.1). Taxonomy (NCBI): domain Eukaryota; kingdom Viridiplantae; phylum Streptophyta; class Pinopsida; order Pinales; family Pinaceae; genus Pseudotsuga; species Pseudotsuga menziesii. Next base: position 251,388 of record LPNX010724992.1, read on the forward strand.
TTAGAAGTACTCCAAAGCTGTCCCACACAACGCAAAAACTTATTAACCACTTTGGGAGCCATGGATCCGAGTGACATAAATCTGATTCATTTCAATCTGGAGAACCTTAAACCTATATTACCCCACCAGCTAGCTTTTGAAGTCTTAACTAGAGTAGTTGGAAAAAAGGTCTTTAGGACTATTCTAAAAGAAGGTGCTTAAACCTGTATTTTGTCTTTGTCCTGTTGGGAAGCCATTGGCTCTCCCAAGTGTGTAAAATCACTGACAACACTAAAATCCTTTGATGGCAGAGGTTTCCATCCCTCTGTTCTCATATGAACCATTTCAGTTAAGCTATGGGGAAAAATTGTTTCCATTCAGGTGGATGTAGTGGATGCCCCGTTAGACTACAATCTTCTCTTAGGAAGAAACTGGTTTTCTGCTATTACCACTGTCACTTCGACGATATTTAGAACCATCTAGTTTCCACATTGGGAGGAATTGTAACAATTGATCAACTTCATTTCTATACGCCGGATTTTACCACTCCTACGATGAATAATATCCCTTTTCTAGGTCAGTCCCCTCCTCCTTACTAGTCGATTTGGGTAGGGATGTTGAAAGACTCTGCCCTCATGGGGTTGTTTCTGTCAACCCCTTCTAGCATAGAAACAGCAACAGTCAATATGATCTCTTCATTTAATTATGATCCTAAGGGTAAACAAGTTGTTGGGACATCCTCCCTTAGCCCGTATGAAGTAGTTTATGATGCCATCCAATATGTTTCTGATGTTCATATAGATGATCTTTATCTGGTGGCCTCAGATATTTACAACCTTCCCTACTGGTTAGAACCTTCGCTACCTACTTTGGATTATCTCTCACATAATTTTCCATTAGACAAGTCTATTATAGAGATTATAAATACAAGTACATCCATATGGGAGGATCACCATCATAAATCTTCTTTCCTCCCAAATACTAGTTCGATAGATAATTATTTTGTATCTCTCTTGGGTACTGATATTGTCGACAATCCGCAAACACTTGTCTTATTGCAAGATTCTGACTCTGAAGGAAATTTATGCAACATTACCAAAATGGTTCCAATCGACATATCAATTAAGTTTGGAACTATTTAACATGTTCACATAGGGAAAAAGTGTTCAATAGATGAAACTGAAGAGTATAAAGCACTTTTTAAAGAATTTCGAGATATTTTTTCCTGGTCCTATGAAGAAATGCCTCAAATAGATTCATCCATTGTAGTCCATGAGATCAAACCCTATCCTATGGCCACTAGTGGAAAATTAGAGATTAGGGACCAGAAGACCAAAAATTTTGGTCACCACAGAGTTTTTTCAAGGGATAAATGACCAAAATTGGTAAATTTAAGTGAGCTAACTAAAAAAGACCAAGATAAATGACCAATTTTGGTCACATGATAAAAGCCAACTAAAAATGACCAAGATACATGACCAAATTTGGTCACGGGGTATCTAGACTAAAAATGACCACATACCAATTGGTCATTTATTTGGTCATTTTTAGTTGGCACTCCGACAATGAAAAAAATTCCAAATTTGACAATGAATTTGTACATTTTACCAAATTCTAACATTGTAGATGGATTCAGAGATCGGGGGCCTCTGAATCCATCTGCAGTGTTAGAATTCAGTAAATTATAACATATATATAATATATATTTACATGTCCCGATATTAACAAAAATGAATTAATGCAACCCAGCTATATGCTAATTTGGACATGAACTTCACATATAAAAAAACCCACTAAAGCCACTAAACCTTGGCATATAATGTTAATTATAAGACTAATTTGCATGACCTTGGCATATAATTATAGTTTTTATAGGATTATTTCGACATGACCTTGGCACCTCGGCTAATTAAATCGGTGGGATATTCCACGTCAGTTGAAACCAGTGACACGTTCAAGAATCTCGTCGCACTAAACTGACATGCGATATAATCTCCTTCCTCCATCATCTTCTTCTTCCTCCATTGGATTCTCTCTCTACATCCCTTTCTGATAGCGTAGTCTCCGTTCACTAGTGCAAAATGACAAATTTGTGACTACACGACCAAAAACGTTAGTCATGTAATTTTAAGCTAAAAACTACCAAATTTGAGCAATTTTAAGTGATGTGGCTATAAATGATCAATCTAAACTATTAATACAACTAAATAATGACTATGCTAATATAAATTAGTGGTAGTTCTTACTTATATGTACTTGAGTTTTGGTAGTGTAGTCATTTTAATGTGCTTTATCATCTTGATCATGATTAGGATTTTTCATGTTGAATTCATTTTTGCAGTATCCATGGACATTGTATTGGTTATATATGATTTGGAACAGCACACCCAATCACGTGTACAATATAATTATTTTATATCATGAATTCATACTTGATCCTAAACCACTTTTTACCAACTAGCTTAATCTAAGTTTTGTCTAGAAACATATATATAATAGTGTTTCTCAATTAATGTTTATATATTAATTTTGATCCAAATTCAAGTAACTTCACTAAATCTTATTGCAATATTACGTTGTTGAGCACGTTGGCCAAGAGTAGGTATAGAATCTACATCATGGCATTTTATAAGAGCTTGCAATTATGTGGTTGTAGAGGAGGCTCCAAATAAGCTTCATAATCTTTGTCTTATATTATTTGATGCTTTTTTATATATGGTTTCCTCAACCAAGGTGTTCAAGCTCGTTGAACTTCTTTCTAAACTATGGTCTTCATAACAATCCACTTGTCAACATTATTTAAAGATAAATCCACATAATCAATTAAACATATGAACATGTATATCTTGATAATTTGACATTTGTGAATAATATTATATAAAAAATCTATGTAACATAAATTATATAATATTATATACCATATAAATACGATATATAATGTATATTTTATATTAAATATAAGTATATATTATATATAAATAATATAAAACAAAAAAAATTATAATTACAAAACAAAGACATGACATGCATCCCATATACACAAAACCCACAGTTGAATACACACACAACCATAACAACCATGAACCCGTGACCAGAGTGACCATGAAGCTATGATGAAACGTGAAAGGAGGTGTATTTTGCGCCAAATCTATGGCTTTGGTGGGAAGGGGACCTTTTGTGGGGTTTCGAGAGGCAATTAGGGAGGAGACATAAAGCCATAAAAACTATGAAGCCCACTAAAACCTACAGGAAGGAGGTGTACTTGGTGCCAAATTATCTTTGGCTTTGGCCGGAAGGGGACACCATATTTGGAAATTGCGAAAAGGGGTTTGAGAATTGGGTTTTGAGAGGGGTTCGAGGGAAATTATTGGGAATTTGAGGGAGGGGATTAAGATTTCGGTAACTCAAGTTTCCATGGAGAGAAGGAGAAGAATTATAAAGGATAACAAGGACTCTAGATTTAGTACTCCTGCAAATAATTTGGAGTCGAAATTCCCTTCAACAACTGCTATAGAATTGTAGGTATGTATCATTATCAAATTTTTTTCTTGGGTCACTCTACAAGTGATAGGGTTTTTCATTCTAGGTTTCAATGCACTATGCAATCGCCATGGATTTTTCCCGTTTCATATTTTCCCCATTTTGTATATACTTCTTTTATTGTTAATGTATGTTAGGGTTTTATATTAAGATTTTGTAATAGTCCAAGAATAAATTCCTTGGACGTGTCTCTGCATGCCTCTACATTTCCTCTTTTTAGAAACTTGAATTCTCTTCAAATTAGAGGCAGGAGCAATGTAGGGAACGTAGTACCACAAATTATTTCCTTGGCCTCAACCCCTTTACCATATAGTCAGTCAAATGTGAAAGAAGGTTGCAATGATTCCATTAAACAATTGTTGGGGTTTTAATGGCAATGGCATTCTCTCCATATCACTTGTTCCTTTGCATCTATAGATGGGATTCATGTCTTTCTCATCCATTCCTCAAAGATTCTCAAGATGAATATTTTTTGGATCTCGATGCAAAGGAAAGAAATGAATAAAAAGGTATATGTCATATATATTAATCCGATGTGTGAACCAAGATAACAAGAAATGGAGTTATTAATTCATTAAAATAGGAATTTAAACTCATGTAACATTTGTCTACAACTTTCCTCAAAGTAGTAGACATTACTTAAGAATGACCATCCCTGATACACTTAATTAAATTTTGTTGGTCGTGATGGGAATTTGACTTGTAAACATTATGGATATCAAGATATAGTAAGTTCTCTTTCAAGAAGAGAAGATCCTAGGATAAAAAAAATATGAAATGCACTTTCTGATCTAGATAAACTTGTACCCAATGCTACAGTACGAGTTACAAGTGTTGTTGGTTGGAGGCATTAGGGCCTAGTTTACATAAAGAATGAGGTTTTTCTTGATGTTGTGGATAATGAAGCTAATAATTTATTACGAATAATTATGCACAGAATGGACATGGAAATTTTAATTATTAGTATGAAGGAATATTTCCTTAATGAGATCATAACTTTGTCATTATAAATAAACCTTCAAGCTATTTTATTTGCTGAAATATCCATTGCAATTCATGATTTAAGTGTCCCTTACACTACTGTTGGGTAATTGAGATTATGCATGTTGAAGACTAGTCATTATGTTTAGTGTCCGATTGATTCTTACATACACAAGAGGTGACCTCTATTACATTATGATGAAGGCTACATCTTCGTAATGGATAGATTAAAGGATTTGATCAAATATAAACCCTGCCAAGTTTATCTCCTTTAAATAGAAGGACTATTACTTTCTTACCCTCATATTTCTCAAAGACTCTAAAGAAAAGTCATACAATGTTGATTCCCTCAAAGAAATGTGTAATGTGGGAATGAGAAGATGGTACATACAATGCAATTAATGTACACTCTTCTAATCCAATTTGCAAATACGCTCTCCAAGAGTTCAAATCCATGACTAAAACTTCAATATAAATTCCTTAAAATTAATTTTATGTGAAATACAATTTCCAGTTGATAAATTTAAGTTTGATTATGGATTAAAGTTCACATTGGAATCCATCAACAAGTATTTAAATCAAAATGGGGCGCCAACAAATGTTGGGCATATTTAGATTTCAGATTGGTTGACCAAGTGGGAAGAAGGTCGACTCCATTTTTATTCCCGCGCTCAAATTCCATAAATTAAAATACAACAAGCTGTAATAGTGGTGAAGCTGAAAATTAGTTCAGACAACTTTCTCGTGCTATTAGCAAAGTGGGATGGGGCTTGAATGGGTTTGCTACAAAGAGGAGCACAGGCAAGGTAGAGGACCTTCCACGGGCCAACATTAGTAGAGTGGTAAAGGGGAAGCTAAGCTAACTAATGAAGGACAATCCTTCTTCCTCTTCCTCTTCTAGGGACATCGCCATTCACAAGGAATCTCTCTTAGCTTGCTCTGAAAGTGCCCACATCTTCATACACTACCTCTCTACCACGTAAGTCAACTCTCTTTTAACTTAACTCGGTCGGTCATGGCTTACTTCATAATAGTCCTAATTAGAGTTCTCTACATATTTTTAACAACTATTGGATCCAACAAATGCATAATTTTTTCTTCAAGTGGTGGCGCGGGGTTGATTTTTGATGGGATTGAGACTCCCTGACCATTTACTAGATGGACAGGCTGAATTTGTCTTTCAGATGTTGTTCTCGGAGTCCCTATCCTTTGTGTTCCTCATTTTTTGTCTATTAGTTCAATTATTATGGAGTCCTAAATAATTCCAAATAGAATCCGAACCCCAATTCATTGGTAGTCTAGTATCTTGTGTTTTTTCTTAGACCGTGTATTTCAATGAACTGTCAAGGTCACCCCTGCTTCAATTTATAGGGTATTCATTTATTATGATCGATCTGGGTAGAAACAGGAGATCAACTACTTGTGATGTTGAGTTGGGACTTTTTAACTACATTGTGGCTCTACCATTGCATTGGGAAACGTATTAACGAATTCATTATTTTTACTGATTGAAGAGGAGGGGTATTAATGTTGAACGGAATCCCAACAGAGGGATATGCCACTGAAGTGCGATAGTTTGCAACATCACATATATAACAACTGCAAGTCAATATTGATACTATATTTTGTTACTATAAAAAAAAGATAGATCCTTTGGAGAGAAACTTACACATCACTTGGAACAATAAATGGGGTTACATTCTTCTTAACAGATCTTAGTCACTGTCTTTTGTATGCCAATGAGAAAGCTGTGCATGACCCATAGGAGATTAGTGTCTGTGGTGATAAAGGTGACCTCCTTGGCCTCAAGTCCTTCCTTTGTACACTAAGGCTTAGCTTCTTTGAAGGAAAATTATGGTTGTTAGATTCCCTCCTTTTCCAGAGGGGAGTCATCTGCAAAGTTTCCATCCAATGTTCCATCTTTGGAGGGTATTAATCCAGGTTCTTCAATTAAAGGTGCTTATCTTCTTTAAGTGATATTAGTTAAATATGTGGTTAGATCTATCAATGAATCAATGTTTCTCGAATCTCAACCCTAAAATTTGTCTCATGCTGGAAGATTAATAATGGAGATATCAGGCTCTATCCAGGTTTAGAAAGTATCATCAAAATATGTTTGTAATAACATGAAATCCTTCAAAGACGAGGCCTTGATCTACTGTTTTGACAGATATTGGCCAAACTGTGATGATTTCATGAGCTGGATAAGTGACAACTAGACAACAAATTTATTGGTAAGATTCCATATTTCAAGGTTTTTCATAGTTTGTTACAATGAAGTTGAAGATATGAAGAGAGTAATGGAAGAAGGGTCCTTGATTTGGGGTGGGGCTGGTTCTTCTTGGTGAATTGGTTCCCATAATTAAACCCATGTTCCATGTTTGTCTGGGTGAGAGTCCCCAATTTATCCTTTCCCTTATGGGAAGACGAGGTCATGGAGAAAATTTGTAAGGCCTTAGGTAAGTTTATTGGGTTTACAGAAGTAAGAAATATGACAGCTTCTTCTATTAACCAATAATACATGTACAACTAGCTTAAGTAAAGGATAGCCAAATGAGATCATCCTTGAATGTAATGGAGTACAACGAGCCGAAAATTTGGACTATAAAAACACATGTTCTCAGTGTAGGCTCTATTAGGAAATTGGCCATTTGACAACAACATACCCAAAAATGATTTGGAAAGTAGAAGGTGAAATTAAACCCAACAGTAATCCCTATGAGAGAGAAAAATAAACTCACTAGAGGTGGACCGAGATGGTTTTCAAATAGTTAATATAAGGAGAAAGAGAAGGCCTAGTTGGGGTGAAAGTCAACTTCAAGTAAGATCTCCATGAAATTTATCAGAAGACAAAGAACAAGAACCTATTTGAGATGGAAATTCTAAGGATTCCCAACAAGAAAAAATCTCTGCAGAAGGGTAGGGAAATTCAGGAGAGGAAAATCCAACAGTTTTTTTTCCCAAGATAAAAAGCTTATATTTTCTATTTCTGAAGCAGAAATCAAAATATACATTCTTCTAGTCTTTTGAATCATATTTAGATGGTCAAGAACACCATCTCCTTTTCTACTGTAATTTTTTTTCCAGATCCCAAAAATTAAAACCTCCAAGGTTCTTAGAAAAAATTATAACTTCTAAACATTCATAAACTTTGACTTTTCATTAACCATAAATAAAAAACCACCCTCCCTCAATAGCTTGCAATGTGTCAAATAACGGCTTAATAGAAACTGAGACTATAGCTTTTCCCTTAAATACCTATTTTTCCAGTAATCTTTCTTGCTTAAATACCTATTTTTCCAGTAATCTTTCTTGCTTAAACACCTATTTTTCCAGTAATATTTCTTGCATTGTTAAGGATTCCTTTGAGAGAAGATCTGCTTCTATATTGAATTCCCTGTATATATGTGTAAAGGATATTTCTTCAAAGTTATTTTTAACTCCAATATGAGTTCCAGGATAGGAGTCAAGTTCAATTTTGAAATTTGGCTACGTCCATTTTCCCAGTCTATCAAGAGTTTTGAATCACTTACCGCCTGTAATGTTCTGATCCCTTTTTCAACTAATGCTTTCAAAAGCATCCACAGAGCATATGTATCAGCTCTATTATTTGTTCCTTCCCCTTCTCCATATACTTCCAAGCAAATAATTGAGACATTGTCAAGTAAAGTAGTACCCCTGCCCCACACTTACTAGGTGTTCCTTGACAAGCACCATCAAAGTAAACCCAATATTTTATGAAATCTATAACTGGGTCTAAAATCCTTCTTGATTTTGTTTTAGGTGAGGCATCCAAATTTCTCCATATGACAGCCTGATTTGATGTGAAACCAATCCTACAGTCAATTATTTACCTTGGAAAATGCATTTATTTCTTTCTACCGAACACTCCAAAGTTTAAACCAAGGCAATGCTTTACGTGTTTGAACTGAGCTGTTTGTACACCAGGATTTAAAATATTCTAGTAATGTAGATTGTTCCCATTGATGAGATACATTTATGGCTTTTATATTTATAATTTCCTTCCATACAGAGATAGTAAAAGAAAAACTACCAAGGAGATCATTAACTGTCTCATTATATTTTTTACTCAGCGCACACCAATTGGATCTGATCCAATTCCTATTTTGCCTTTTATCCCGGGTTAAAATTTTGGCAGCAAAAGCTCACAACAGAAAATTTCTTGTTCTTAATGGACTTTCTAAACTCCAGATTTCATCCTACCACTCTCTTTCCAAAATTTGTTCTTCTCAACATTTTTCTTCATATCCTAACTTTGTAGTTAAAACTCCATTTGCTTTGTTCCAAGACCACTTTAACTCATCATCTGTTTCTTTTATAAATATCGCACTGCGTTTTAAAAGGGAAACATAAGGAAGCCATTATGTAGCCAAATCGCCCTGCAATTTTAAACCAACTGCAGATTTCGAATACTGTAGCCATACTCCCTGAGCTGCTTGGATGGATGCAGCTGCTAAAGATTTATTGTCTTTTTCATCATTCATGTCATTCTTTCTAAAAGTACATATGTCAAAAACTTCACAACAACCTATCCATGGATTGTCACCTGCCCTCACTTTAAGTTCACTGCCAACTTTCCAAGCAAGCCAAGGTCCCAGAATTGTGAAAGCCTTGACCAAGCGTTTTTAGACTATTGAAATTCCATTTTTTTGTCAAGGGATGGCCTAATAATGAGATGAATGTTTTTCCAGTTGCATTAGGTGTGGGACTGTCGTGACTACTTTTGGAGTTTATCAGAAACAGGAGCTTGGTAAAAGTTTATTCTTCAATGGGTTTGAAGAGAAAATGTGTTCAAAGAGTAGAAAATGTAGAAGAAGTAAAATGATTTTCTATTTTAGATCTACCTGAATTGGCACTGGAGGGCATATTGAGCATGATTTCACCTTCCAACCTATGTAACATGGGAAGGGTTTGTACGGATCTAAGGGGTAGGTGTAGGAGCAATTACCTGTGTGATCCTCCTTTGAAAGCAAAATGGGGAAAGGTTATTAATCCTGCAGCCTGTCATGAATGGCAATGGACTATTGCAATGAATAAGGAGACAGAGATGTTAGATGGTTGCAAAGGAAATGGATGGTTGAGGTACATGTCTTGCATTTGGAAATTTTTTATGGTTGAGATTACAACCAGAGATTAACAAAGAAGGTAAAAGTGGCCCGCGATGTGATTCAATGATGGCATGGTATCTGGCACTAGAAAGTGGGAAATTTGGGTTTCCAGCTCAGGTGTGCAATCGTCAGGTAGGTATCAATGTTCGATAAATAACCTCTTGGCTTGAAGCAAAGAATTCTTATGGCTGCTATTGTATGAAAATATGTTGTCGGTTGCTTGATAAATTAATAAAAATACAAGTCACATGTTTCTAGCTATCTTATAAAATTAAAAGGTCAATGTATATTTCCTGTGAAGCTTGGTCCCGTGTACAAAGAGTCCCATGCCTTTTTAAATTTTCCCAAGAATAATGACGGACATAATTGTAATTTTTGCTAGATTTCATTGAAGTTAGCTTGATTTCAATGGTTTATGAATATGTAGTGGGTTTAAAAAAAAATCCCGCATACACTTATTATAATGATATATGAGTTTCCCTGATTCATGCTAACTTAATTCTGTGTAGCATGGACATGTTGGGTTTATGCTATCATGTTATGATGCAGAGCTCAATAATGATTGCAGAACCAACACTTTCCAGGCTAGGTATGTTAAGTATTCATTATATTCACACTCTTCGAAATGGCATTTTTCTTAAACCTTGTTAAATGATGGAAGGATAGAACTACAATTTATTTCTTAATACTAGCAACATATAAAATGCCATGGCTTGTGTACACCCTCTTCTTTTGCAATACCCATTGCTTCATTTCTGTGGTCAACTTCATTGGTTGTCATTTGCTTGTGTTTTACTTCTGACTATTGAACATAAAGGATAATGGACATAAACCTGGAGAGGGTATGTTCCTTCATTCAATGTCAGCATTACATCCTGAATATCTTCAGCTACAAAGAGGAAATTGCATTTTACTTCTTACTAATGAACATAAAGGATAATGGCACATAAAACTTGGAGAGGGTATGTTTCTTAATTCAATGTGAGTATTACATCTCGAAAATATTCAGCTATAAAGTGGCAATTGAGGGGATATGACTGCATTAGCAAGGTGAACAACATTAACAACTATTTTACACTAGCACATAACTAGTATTGCCACATTAACACTACCCAAACCTCAAAATGATTGGGTGAATGCATTATCACGGACCAGGGGAGTACACTTGCCAGGTTTTGAAGTTTGAACTTGGGTTAACATTGTAGTAAGTGCTCCAATTTGCCACTTAACATATAAGTTAGATGGACCTCACTTCGAAATTCTGTTGTTGACTCTTAATTCTAGTTTACTTTGCAGGGTACTTCCTGCAAGAAATATTTTCATAAATGCATCAAAATTTAAGGGTTTCCTTTGCAGGTATCCACCACATGGTCATCGAACAGTTGTCATTGAGGAAGGAGTACAGTGGGAGAGGCTACGAGCACCTTTACTGGACACGCATGCCCATGATATTCACCCATCTAATTGTTTGAATGACCTATGTCCTGGAGATAATGTCAAGATACAGTGCAGAAGGAAGAAGGAATTTCCATACAGTACATGTAGCCTCGTACTTTTTATGGACGAAAGTATTGGATCTTGTGCACAATTAGTTGTTTTATTATAGTTGCAATTATTCTTATGTTGATCTGTAGTCATAGTCAGCTTGACAGGTAAGTACTTTGTTCATGCTTCAATTGATATCCTCTTATGCTTGGAGAATACATGACGAGTATTTTCTTTGAAACAATTTCTCATATAATGTTACTCCTTTTGCTTGGCAGGATGGTGATATGGGGTTGTGTGCCATTCAGATTATTGTGACAGAGATAATCGCCACTGGCAATGCCATTTAGATGGTGAGAATCCTCCATATGATAAAAGTAGTAAGATGTTTTTTAGTTTTTTTGTGTGTCATATATTGATATAGTTATACAATTAAGCACTCACAAAGTGACAAACACAAAATAATTTCATGTTAACCAAACAATGGGATTGGTACTGATAATATTGCAACACTGGGCATTATTTTTTAGCACATTTATTCATAAGTTGTTTCAAAGTGAATCCTTTTAAAAATGTTTATTTGGTAAATTAGTTACGGAATCATGCTTCTTTTTGAACTTTCTATCGCAAGGTGCGATGATGCTGCAAAATTAATGTAGGATTTCAATCGGTATAAAAATAAAATATACTACTTTTTTCCTTATTAAGAAATGTGTTATTTGTTATATCATAATATTGAGGAAGGGCCACCAAATTGTTGGGAGAAGAAAGGAACATGGATGAAGATGCCATCTAAAAGCCACCAATATATGCCATCTAAAATCAATTATAACAAAAAGGCTTTTGTGCAAGAACAAGTTGAAGACGGTATTTTTTACTAAAAATATTGCTATGTTGGTCTACTTGCCAAACCCAAAAACATTTGATTTGTCAGTAGCAGACATTTACATTAAAATATTGATGAAGTCCTGTCAATTCTCTTTGAATTGCTATGGTAAATATATTAAATGATGAGCTGTTCAAACTTCAAATGTATGGCTGACACAACTGCCAACAGGGCCAAATCATAATTAATGTCTCTAGATGTGTGTTAGCTGTGAGCTTCACATAGAAACTGTGTTGCAAATGGATTTTATCCCATCACCTTGTTGCTATTTGTTGTCATATTGTATTATTTATGTTATGATATTCGAATCCTAATGGCTGTGAATCCAGTATTCTGCAAACAATTGTGAAGTATAGATTGTGTTAAATGTTTGTGTACCACTGGGAACTGTCATATCTGGTTGATGTTTTTAGTAATAGCTTATGGCCAATTTCATTTATTTTTCCAGATCCAAGTGCACTTTATGGTTCATTGTTTTCTTCTTGCACATTATTTACTCGCCTTGGATATATGGAGCATATTCTTACTTTTTCAAAGTGCTGATATGCAAACAAGATGCAATTTGAATTGGTCTTACAACCATATGCCTAATTATATCATCCATATAAATTTGATTGAACTTGGTTACAAATGCCAAATGCCATAAACAGTTTGACAATGATTGGCCTTGATAACCCATTAATCAAATACAACATAGGACAATAATAAATTGAATCTTTGGTTTCTCCCTATCATTTCTCCTTGCTTATGTTGCACTACAATGTCCATCACTCTTGCTTTATGTCAACAGGGGTGTGTCTTCTTTTTTTGTCTGCATCAAGTTTTTCATTGCTCTTTGTTAGCTTGATTTCAACTTGAATTATCTGCATTTAAAAAATGCCAGATCCAACAAGTGGTCAACTTCATCCAGAATGAGCACTTTCAAGCCATTTTCGCTACACATGTAATCCAGTGCTCCCGATGACTACTTGAAGCCAATATTAGAATGGTATCTCAACAATGTATTAGTCTCTGTAGCAGTTTGGCTGGCAAGTTCACAGGTTGGACAAACAACCAACACAATAATGGGAGATCTCCTTTGATCTTGGGTCAGAGGAGGCATTTTTTACTATTTACAACCACCTCAATTTGTTGGAAGCTGCAATGCATAACTATGATTGATTACTTTCTAACATATAGAAATTGATAAAAAATGCTAGATTCTTTCCTGTTCTAGTTTGCTGCATCAAGCCATAGATTTCACACTTCACAAGAAATCCATCCCTACCGATAATTCGTCTACAAGGTCAACATAAATTTCATTGTTTGACTATTTCAGGTCACTTGCTCGCATTTTTTCAATGCTATATGCATCTGGTTTGGTGTCACAACCTTCCATAAATTTCTTCCATTTTCCACAGGTTCCTGTAGGAATGAGCCCGTCCGATCTAGACATGATGCTACTTCCATAATACCACTGCTCCTTTAACATCCATAAGATTCCATTGCTTAAATATTTCATCTTTTTCTTCAATACAGCGATAACTCATTTCAGGATGTTCTTTTAAGTGCCAGATAGATTTGAAATGATATTACAACATCCCAGAAATGAGGATATAAGCCACCACTGTGGGAAAATTTCATAGACTGTAAATAAATAAAAAACTCTTGCTGTCAAAGTGTTCTTCAATCTTGAAAACATCATTGGGTCCATCGACTGCTTCACTAATTGATATATGGCATTTGACTAGCTGACATTGGGACATGAACCAATGAAGAATACCTTACTCCATCCATTCTACAGCATTTGGAATGTCACCAGGTCTCGTTATGAACCCATAAGAGCTGATTATATTTGTCCTTCGTTTCTGAAGTTCTGAAGTGGTTTGAAGCTACTGAAGACATATATTATCCGAACCATGTCAATGTAGAGAAATCTTGATTCCATGTAAACTAGGGGTGTCGTGGGATAATCACAATTTTCTCATTGGAAACATCTCATAGGACTATTCAAACTTTTCTTCAAGGCTCATTGCTGAGTGCTGATATGCAAACAAGATGCAATGTTTTCTTCAAAGATTTGTAGTATTTGCTTAATAGGTTTGTGAGTAGAGATGAGAAGAACAAATATATAGAAGCTCTGTTTGGAAAATATTTGGATGGGAATTTTTGGGGCAATATTTGTAGTATTTTTTCGGTCTAAGTATGGAAATAGAGGTACTATGAGAAAGCATTTATAAGCTTTGGAAAGAAAACCATTGAATGGAAATTTGGGAAGCTATGAGTTGTAAAGGGCAGTGAAATATCCTTACAATTAAAGTACTGCTCAAAAAAACTTTGAATGGATTGTTTTCGTGACCTTGAGTTGTAAACACCGGTGAAATGTCAATTTATTTAAAGCTTTGCACATAATCCTTTGAATATAACTTTGTCCAAGTGTGAGTTGTAAGGGCCGGTGAAATATTTATGCACTGTTTTTTTTATTTTTTTATTTTTTAAAGTCATGGAGGTCCAGAAAGGCTATAAAGGATCACAAGATGAGGAAATCAAAGGTGAATTTGTAGTAGTTAATGTTTTATAGGAAGGGGGATCTGCAAATTGTAAGGATAGAATACCTAGTGTTGGTTATCAGGATTGTGCCTCGGATTCCCCCAAAGAGGGAATGCCAGTGCTTGATTTTGATGTCCCTTGTGTAACCCTGGCTATGCAAAGAAAACACTTGTTGTTTGAGTTTCTAAGGTTTCCAGGCCGGGAATCCAGTGGGGGAGTGCATAGAACGTGGGAGGGTGATCTCATGGATTGCTGCGATGACCACTAAATTTTTCTCCAAACATCATTGTATGTTTTATGGCTCTGTTTCTTTTCAGTCTTTAATGTTGGAACTTGTATTTGAAAAGAATACGTTTTCTTGATTTTTGGCTTGGTTCTTATTTGGGTCATGGCATAGGGTCTCAATCCTTTGGGTCTTTGTTTTAGGTAAAAATTATTTTTTATTTTATAGATAGCAGGACTAAGTATGACAAGAATTATCCCCTTATTTCACTTATTTGGATTCACAAAAGGGATTAGCTCATTACTCACATAGGGTGGCTTGTATGCATTCTTATAGTACTACTATTGTTAGACATATAATGTCTCAATGTTCTCATACCTGGGGCCTGTATACCAGTCCTTGGCCTGATATGATGTCTTAAAATCATGCAAAATTGATTACCTGCAACACATCTAGCAACGCCAGTATTGTGTCTTACAAAAAGTAGCTTTGGAGATTGCAGAATTATGTCTTGACTATAAAATATCTTTAGAAAAAGGAACAGAAACCATATTGTTTACCTCCATGAACATGATATCAAATTGAAGAAGGTAGAGAAACTCTGTTGCATTTCCTGCTAGAATTTAATTTCCTCGCTGCTAAAACCTTTCATCTTCCTAACCTCAAGCTTGTGAAGAAGATACTCTATAAATAATGGCTGGATTGCCATGTGGTTTTCCAATGATTGCAGTATTGCTTCCACAGTTTCCTCAGGTGTATCTGGTGGTGCAATTCCTATGATGCATTTTCCTTTCCCAACTTGGAGATTGCACAAATCTCCTCTCTAGTAAGTCACTCCCAAGACCCACCAAAATATCTTTATTTGCAGACTACCCGTCCAGGTCCTAAAAAATATACTTGCATCTGGTTCAACTCTTCTGGGGAAAACCACCAATGGCCTCCTTTTTCCTAGAGATTTTCTTCCTTTCTCAGGTCTTTACCTGATGTTTACACTCCTCCAGTTTCTCCCATTGTGGTGAAGTATGGAACAACATGAAAGCTTGCACATTACCGACTCACATTTCAGTATAGATGATCATATGTCTTGGTTTTTGTTCTTTGACTCAGGCTGGATAAAATCTCTCCCTCCTTTTCTATGGTCCTTCTCGGTGGAGTTGATTCCATCCTCATGTAAGATTTCTTTGAGTCTCCCTTTGGCATAATTTCGAAATCCCATACCAGTTTCCCTATTCTGCCTTTTTCTTGAGAGTAGATGGGTTTCATTGTTTCTCCATATTGAATGGGAGAAAGTGAGATAATGATTATCTCAAACAATCTTGGCATTCCATCCCCTTCATTAATGTGCAAGTCAGCTGATAATTTGTTCTACTTAACTTGTCCAATTATGTTCCTGGTGGAAATTGATTCAACTACCATCACCTTTATCGAAATATGATAGATGGACAATATACCATGATTAACTATGTTGTGCAGTGCCTTATCAATGATTGGATCATTCGTATCATGCCACATTAATGTGCAAGCCAGCTAATAATTTTTTCTGCTTAAATTGTCCAATTATGTTCCTAGTGGAAATTATATCAACTGTTATCACCATGATTGAAATATGATAGATGGAAATACCATGATTAACTATGCCATGCAGTGTCTTCTAAATGATTGGATCATTATATCATGCCACTTGCTGCCTATACCTCTTACTACCCCCACATTGGCATCAATACCCATGTTATCTTGCATTTCTAAGAGGCATCTCTTCCCCAATTACAGAAGAATCTATTTATTGTTATTTCGTGGAATTATAAATCTTTTTCCTACCATCATTGCAAATTAGGATACCATCAGATCTAACAGAAAGCATCGACTCTTACCAATTGAGAGATCCAATGTGCTAACAAGGCATGTAACATAAATATTAGACTGCAGATTTGAGTTATTTAAGACAGAGTAGTTACACAATACCATTTTTAAAGCCTTGGAAATTTATATTGAAAGACATATGAAATTTGTTATATTGTTGTTAATATTGTTTAAATGGCAGTAGTTTATTTGGGCCTTGGGAATTGAAAGACAACAATCTAGATTTGTTTTAAACTGCTTAATCAAAGGATAAATTTTGTTGTCCTTTTAAGGTACTCTTCTTATGTCGTGGAAATAACTACCAGTTTGTTTTAAAAACCTTCAAGTCAAACATTCAATTTATAAATTTGATAAGCTTCTTAAATAGCTCTCACTTTTCAATCCTTGAAGATGTCAAGTTTCGAGGTAATGTTCTATATCCTATTTGCAAGGCTATTGAAATTTGAAATTCAATGACACAACAAAAGGGGTGGGAATTACAAGTAAATTTCACTTTGATTCCAAAAATAAATGCCAGGGAGATCAAATGTTGTGTCAAACTAAAATCATTTTACATACGTTTGCTTATTTTCATATATCTTATAATTTTCCCCAGGGTATGAGTTGTTCTTGTATCTGAGGAATCCATTTATGTTTTGGAAAACCTGTCATTTAAATGAGGGGCTAGAAAGGAAATAAGTTGGAAGGTTCAAGATGCTCAGAATTTGTGACTAGCTTACCTTTAGAAAATGCATAATTGAATACACCAACCTTTAGAAAATTCATAATTCAACACACCATTTTAGACTTCTCATTTGTGACTAGAACAATTTTCCAGTTTAAAACACTATCCTAATAACGCCTTTGTAATTGTAGTTGTCCATTCTTCACATTTGGAAAGAACGAGCAAAGGGTGGGTTTTGGAACATGCGCTGGGCAGGTAAAGTCATATTTTAATTCCTTAAACGACTAAGCATCTGAAATGGTTGCACTGTCTAAGCAACAAAGTTTTATTCTCTATGTTCAATACTAATGTTGAAGAATTATGTTTCTTGTGATGTTGGGAGCCATTAAGGAAAAATTTAAACAAACTTTCTATTTTTGGTTTATGTTTTGGTTTTCTGTTTCTATTTACTCTACACTCTAAAAATTTATGTTAAAGAAAAAAAAGATTTGTATTTTTTCAAAACTCTTTGCATTTATGCCGCATACAATTTTATTAGAAGAAATTGCAATGGACCTTCATTGGTATTGCACATTCCCCATATCTCACATTTAGAGGTTGGTATGTCTTATCTTGATTGATTCAGGGTCTTTATGCCTTGTTTCCAATTCCAAAGTACATGGACATCACATGGAAGTTTTGATATCTCCCTTCTAGAGGTTGGAACAATTTGCCTTGTTTGGATTAGATTCTCATTGTAGCTTGATGGAGTGGCCCATGCACATTGATGGAATCCAAACATTTTCTAATACATGTTGATACAATCCATCTTTTGAAAGGAATTGGTACAAATTTAGGTTAACATTGATGCATTGTAAGTATCATCCGGAAATAATTTTTAAGAATTTATTTTTAAGAGGCATGTAGATGTAGGTTCATTATAAAGCTTTTAGGCGCTGCATATTTTCTCCTAACTAGCTATAGAATACACACTTTAGTGAGTTCTTGCTTGGAATGTAAGTAGCATGTTTACATGCTTCTTGGTAACCTTGAAAATATTTTAGAATGGATTTTGTTTTTGTTTTAATAAAATGCCTCCTTTAGATACCGATAGCATAAAAATGTACATGACATTCTACAAGAAAAAATTGGTTGCTTAAGAAGCCACTACAATAATGCCAAAAAATCGGTGGATTCAGAACAAAAATTCCCATGAATAAACCATACAAGTGTCCAAGGCATGAAAAATAGTATACAAATCTACTACCAGCAAGCCCAATGACCTGGAATTACATTTTAGTTTACATGGTAAAATTAAATTGTATCTGAATCTAGAGTATTGTCCATGTCCATTGTTATTCCATGTGGATTTTTGGATCATTCTGTTGCAACATTCCATGTAAAATTATTTCTAATTTTTAATTGCGTCTGAATCTAGATTCATGTTTATTCTCTTTGCTTTTCTAGTTGGATGTGTGCCCTATTTTCCTGCAATTTTTCATGTGAAAATATTTTTAATTTTTTTTGTTGCAACATTTCATTTAAAAAAATTTCAACTATATGAATTTTGGATTACATCTGAATGTAAATAAATGTCTATTCTATTTGTTTTTCCAACTGGACTTGTATTGGTAAGTGACCAACCTAATCATTACCAGCCTAATCATCAGATCTTGTTACATTTTGGGTAGCAGCAGACCTAGAAATCAAATTTTCTATGGTAAATAGTGTCGAGCAGATGGAAAGATGATTTTTAAAACGGGTGACTATGTCAAGCAAAGTTTTAAACAAAATTCCTCAAACAAATACTCTTTAAACATAGCTACATACATAGGTGCAACAGTTCATTGGTTTGCAAATTTTGGAGTTTTCTACATGGTTATGATGCATTGGTAGATTTTCATATGATTGTACTTATGAAATAAGATACCACCCACACCATAAATGATTGTGTTGAACAACGAGGTAAAATTCAAACTAGCCAACCTGTGCTTATTTAAGGTTTGTTACTCTCTTTTTAGTGTGTTTCATATAATGTAGAAAATATGCCATTATATTATGTCTCTATGTTTTTAGTGTGTTACTGTATTTCTTCTTTCCATATGCCTTGGAGTTTCAGGCTTCACGAACGTCAACGAGAGTAAGATTGCGAGCCGATCCTACTTAGCAATCCATGGATTCTTTATCATATCCAATTTTCATTATTTTTATTTTCTGTACAATTAAAATTTTGGTTGTGATATCACACACCTTAATCAAAGCTCGAAACTGCCTTATGTTTATTTCGGTTTCCTGCTGCAGTTAGTATCCTCAATGTACTGAAAACATAATAGGGAAACACGGTGCCAAGAACTTGGAAAGGTTTTGATCCCTGCAACTCTCATTGGGATGGAGTCACCTGTACAAGATCTGGCCAGATAAATTACTGTCAGTATCCCCTCCTTGGATTTTATGTTATTACTGCAATTTCAAGATATCTTGTCATTGTAATTTCAAGATATCTTTATGTTAGGGATGTTGTTTGACATTAGTTTTATATTTCAGGGGTTGAATTTATAAGAACAAAGTAGTTATCTTCATTGATAACCCTATCTATAATTTTGAATAAAGATCCATATTAGAGTTAGTTTGATTTGAGTTTCTATATCATTGTATATGTGCTTGGCTACAAATCTTCATAAACTTCTTGGGCAATTTTTTATTAGTGAATTGATTACCTTACTATATAACTCAACAAGTATGTGATTTTGAATAAGAACTCAAATAAGTTTGTAGTTTTGATTAAAATTTTATGTTGGTTTTGACTCTTTGTTTTAAAATCAATAATCATTGTTCAGACAACTACCTTCCAAGGGACTTAAGGGACAAATTCCAGTCGATATCGGTCATCTTACTGAACTTCAAACACTGTAAGTATATAGATTATATATATGAATGAGTATTGACAATTAATATTATAGACTAAGGTATTGATACATTAATCCATGAATATATTCCTTGGGTATCACAGGGATTTGTCATACAACTTGTAGTTGATTGGAAGCCTTCCACAGACCTTGGGAAACTTGACTAAACTGAAACAATCGTGAGTATATACTAACCCTAACTCATCATACGTTTTGAAGCAGTGGAACAAATTTAGATTGAAATTATATGTAATATTGATATATATCATGCTCGGACTGAAATCTAATAGTAATTTTGTGGACTGCTCAGGGTTCTGATCGAGTGTAATTTCAGTGGAAACATCCCATATGAATTGGGAAACATGGTTAATCTTGAGTTTTTGTAAGATTATCAGTGTACCATTAATAAATCTCATGTTATATTTTGTTCTATCCGGGCTTTGAATTCCAATAACCTCAGTGGTCCAATTCCTGCCTCATTGGGTAATTTAGTTAAGGTCAACTGGCTAGATCTTGCGGAAAACCAACTTACTAGAACTCTCCCAGTCTCTAATGCAAGCCAACCTGGATTAGACAGACTCGTTGCTGCACAACACTTTTAAGAAATATGGAATGTTTTTGGTTTATTTAGTTCCCATTAATGGAGAAATTACTAATGAATTTCTTATTTTTTCCCGTTATTCAAGCCATTTCAATCAAAACAAGCTTACAGGTTCCATTCCACCCAATATTTTCGACTCGAGTATGATACTACTTCACGTGTAAGTGAAACAGATCTATATATTTCTAATTTTGGAATGGTGAATATGGGTTAGAGAGATCAATGACTGTTCATATTTTTTTATATGCCAGATTGCTTAATAGCAATAGCTTTACTGGAGAGATCCCCTCTACTCTTGGACTTGTACAAACCTTGCAGGCCTTGTGAGTATCAAATTTTCCATCACACCTTGTACTGATGCATTGTTTTTTATATTATTCATAGCTTTAAAGACCAAGTAAAATGATTTAAATGTAAATTTTTTTTTGTCTTACTCTATTTGCTATGTATGGATATAGGAGGCTTGACAGAAACTCTTTAAATGGTACAGTTCTATCTAAGATCAGCGACCTACAAAGTCTCACTGAATTGTAAGAATCTTCTTATATCTGCTCTCTGGTTTTTAGAATTGGTGTCTTCAATAATGCATAAAGACTAACATTTATAGGGTATTTTCATGTTAAACCCACTGCCTTTCTAGTGAGGATAATTAGTGACAAACAGACTATCCGATGAGGATAATTAGTGACAAACAGGCTACAAAACTTTGTAACAGAGCTCTGGAACACACATCAAAACAAATAACAAAACCCTCAACTCGATTGCTTATTTCCTGAACATGACTGATCTACCTCTAGAATCTGCTTACAAAAACTTGATTCAAAAACTAGAGCTCAGTGCTCCAAATAACTCACTTGTAGCCCATCAGAGGCCTTTGCATGTATCAGTTTACAAAGCGCTTCACTGACTAGAAGGAATAACAGTGGAGAAAGGGGACAACCTTTCCTGACGCTTCTGGAGGCAATAAAAAAGTGTGAACCTGAGCCATTAACTAGAATAGCAAAAGTGGTTAGGGAAAACCATCCCTCCATCCATCTTAACGAAAGACCATTGAAACCACACCTAAAGAAGTAGGAGCCTAAAGTGGATCCAGTTAACTTTCTCAAATGCTTTGTACATGTCTATCTTTGTAACCAAAGCCCATTTGTTTCCTTGACAAAGTGAAGGACTATCTGGGTTGTCCCTATGGCATCTTTAATGTCCCTCTTAAGTAGGAAACCCATCTTTTCTCTTAAGATATGTTTAGAAAGATGGGGCTTGATTCTAGTTGCAATGATGATGGAAATGACTTTAAATTTTATAGACACTATTGCAAAGTGAAATCAGACGTAATTGATCAAATGATTGAGGAGCGTTTACCTTTGGTATCAGAGTGATGAATATTGTGTTGATATCAAGCCATATTGTCCCAACAACAATATAGCAGAGGATGACAGTCACATGTATGATTACATGAAGGTGTTTAAAAAACCATTCTGGGTGTGAGAAACCTATCTCAACCTAAGCCTGAAACAACCTTGAAATAATTCCCTAATAGTCCATTAAGTTGTTACCTTAACACCCTTCCTTATTTTTTCCTAATTTCGCTACTTAATCCGCATCCTAAAGGCAACTCCCAACCCCTCTGAAACTACAAACATACTTACCTATTGAAATTGTAAGATAACATCAAGCCATAGTCACTGTAGGAGCTAGAATTTGTCATTTTGGATAGTCATTGTTTGGTTGGAAATTATTATAGTTTGACAGTCCTAGTTGTCTACTAATTGGGGGCTGAAAATCACCTTGTTTGGGACAATCATTATGGCTATTCCCTTGGCTGCAAAATATCTTGTGCTGGGCAATTTTATTTGACCTCCTTTTGATTGGAAATAGCATCCTATGGACAGTCATTGAAACACATATGTAAGAAGGGATATGACCATTGGGAGGACATCCCTACTGATTAAATAGGTTTAATTATGTAATCATATTTATTACACACGCCTCCATCATATTCAAGAAGATACAAACAATCTAAAAAACATAATTTTCAACAAAGGTGACACATTTTGAGTACAAGGTTGCTAAAGCACTTCAACACCTTGCACAAAAGGAATTGTGGATGTGGGACAACAAATTAGTAGCCAAGGGATCCTGCGGAGGACACATAAAATCTATCAACATGGAAAGGAATTTTATAATTTGTGAACAAAAGTTTCAGCACAGAGCCTATTGTTAGGAATTGGGGATTAAGGGATTATTGTTTCTGTATAGTTGTGTTTCCAACAAGATGTTATTAATAGTATGAATCTGTGGGGATTGATAGGAAGAGTACTACTAGGCTCTAGCTTTTCTTGCTTGTGAACCTTTTGAAGGAATTGAGGGATAGATGGAAATCCAATTTTACTATGCTGAACATGCTATCACCTACTCAGACAATGATATATAAATAATATTAATTTTTATTAGGAATAAAAGGGAAGGATCATAAATTAGGAAAAGAAAGACAGTCATCAATGACACATATTTTCATTAAGTTGTAATTAAGCAATAGAACTGGCAAAGTCTAGAAAAATAACAAGTACAACAAGACATATGGGTAGCAAATGCCCACATATAGTTTTAAAAGACTCTAGGAATATCCTCCTAACTTTGAGAAATCAAGTCGAGCGCTACAATTTGACATATCAAGGAACCGGAATCTAGATCATTCACCGCCAAAAAATTTTGTCAAGGAGTTCTTAAAATGTCTCACTCTACATTAATAAGCTTCTCAATTAATTTTCTACCATTATTTCTTTTTATTCTGAAAGGAAAAATTTAAGAATAGAGATAATAGCTACTCTCCATGAATTGAGTCATTCTAGCATATCTAATCTAATAGCTTATTCAAAGTTTGATTGAATCTTAGAAAAATCTTACAATTCTATCTCTACTTCAGCATGGCCTTCCTTTTAGACTTACAAATTTCTACCTTTTTAATTTCGTAAATACACCCCACTGAAATATGCTAGAGAGAATGAACATGAGACAAGTTTATAACTTCAGTAACCCCACCTTTCCACCAGCTGGATCCAACAACATAACTGTTCTTCTCTGACTTATATTTTTAGCTTTCTCATGTTCCTTTCTCTGCAGTTCCTTCTTCTACTATCAAACCCAATGCAATTAGATTCAATGGTTATAGATCAACTTCTCAGTTAGATTAATGTGCACAAAATGTAAGCCAAACATAGAAGTTCCTACGGTTGCAAGGTAAAAAGAAACCCACAAGGTAAAAACACACCAACACACTACAAGCTCAAATGTCTAGGAAACAGAGCAATGAAAAGTGCAAAGTTTGGAAAAAGTAAGAATTGATGAAAAAAACGTGTCTATTCTGCAATAACAACATGCGCACTGTATCAAAATAAGAGACACTACACATAAATTTCACAGTAGGGCACAATAATAAAGAATAAAGATTATTTCCAGGTCAAAATGCTTCAAAAATAATTCCAGTAAAAGCTTGATCAGAACAGATGGCCAAAATAGTAGGTTTTCAACTTTCACTCAAGAAAACATTATAGAAGGAAGAGCTTGATTTTGTTATACACTATTGACATTATTTTTGGTATAGTCTGTTCTAAACTCTTTAGGATTGCTGAAGATGACATTTATGATAGCTACATTAACAATTTCCTACTGCTGAAAGTTTTTTTGTTTGACAACCCTTTATATGAGAAAGACATCATTATCATTGACACAAAGCATGTCATGTTCTAAACACTAATATCAACCATATCTTTAGGTCTGATATATATAAGGCATACATTGGGATAGCTACACAATACACTTTTTGACAGTGATATACCTTAAAAAGTTTTCTAATCATTGTCACAGTGATTCAGATTGGTACATTGAATTAAAATCTCAGGATTGTAACTTGTTTATTGATGTATATGTTGTTGTCACTATCAATTGCAAGGACATAGAAGAAACAAATTTTTTGATTGCTTGGAGCATGCTAAAATCATTTGAAAGCTTTGTCATATTGATATGCGTTCAACCATAAATCTGATAACCATATCTAGATATTGAAGTTAATGCATTTAGCCTTGAAGACAAGCATTGTCACCTATATTTGAACACATTACTGAAACACACATTTGTATGTATTTGTGTATATATTTACATATTTATTGATTAGCTAATTTCTTTGTTCTTTACCAAGTGCAGGTTGCTTGTTACTTGTTTCGTTGGACCAAAGTAATGGCCTATGCAGATTATTATGAGCATGCTTTGACAAATGGTGTTCTCAACATCCAAATATGTAATGAGCCCATGATCATGATTTATATGCTTCTCCAAGAAGCTGAAAGTTCTAAGGTTTCTTTATTCAGTTAACATGCTAATAAAAACAACCTAAAATTTCCTTTACTATTCATATAGGGAAAACAACCAAGGTTTTCCTCAAAGTGGGTCAAATGGCTGAATTAGATGTTAGAAGAACTGAGGTATTGAGAAATTCGACAAAAATTATTCAGTGTAAAGTTTGTTCATATATTTCTCGGGAAGAATTTCTTGCTTTGCGCAATGTTGTCATTGATCTTCAGGCCTTATGGAGAGATATTTCATTTTCATGTATTTCTAGGTTTGTTGGTTCTAAATGTTTATGCATTATGAGTACACCTGTTGTTTGTTGGAATTTTTTTTTTTGCCATGTTAAATCTTGTGAAATTACTATGTACATTTTTCAGTGATTTGTTTACTCTTTTTAGTGAGCAACAAAATTTATTGGTTAACATGCGTTGTTTGTAGGTAATTTTACTCGCAAGCTTTATAACAACATGAGGAGAGAGAGGTTGTTACAGTGTGGATACAAAAGCACATGTGCAGATATAAAGCTCATAAAGCTTAGAAGCATGTGGAGTGCAGATATAGAAGCACACGCGCAGATAGAAAGCTCAGAAAGCGGGCCATTGAGTATGAAGAACTTGTTAGCCACTACCCACTATTAAAGAGTTCCTTGAGAGCCTTTTGTAGATACTGTAGGTCTTGGCCAACTTTATCTACCGAATTCATCAATCTGGGGTTAGCATTTTAAACAATTTTACTTGTTCCACATAATGAGCCTCTTAGTTACCAAACATAGGTTGCATTCACATTTCTAAGAACACATTGGAGCCCTCAACTCAGTTTTAGTTGCTTCTGCATGACCTACAATTTCGATTTCTATAAAAGAGGTCGAAAATTTTTCCACTTTGACTTGGAAATCCCTTGGCAGTCTTGTTTCCACTATCAAGGATTTGGATTAAAACCATTTCCTTCGACCTTTGGGTGTGCAATTTATCTTATATGAGAAACATTTTTCAGAAGAGTAGCTACTATGTTTTGGGTGGGTGAGTAAATATCATTGTGATCACGTTAAAATGTTATAGCCAATCTTGGATTCACACTAAAGTGAGTGACTAAACTACCATCACTAAATGCATTTCCTTGTAATTATTGAGTGTGATGAGCTTCATGTCTCTAACTAAGAAGCCAAAGACTTTTCTTGATATGAAACAAATTCACCAAAGAGATCTCCAATATTTGGAAGCTGAAATTATAGTAACTGCACAAGATAAGCAGACATCTTCATTTCTTTCACCACAATATTCTCATCTTTTCATATCAAATATTCCCGTAATTATTTAATTTGGCCGATTTTCAATTTTTTTGTTGACTAGGAAATACATGAGTTTGTTTAAATTCCCTGAACGTGATTGACACTATCCTTTTTCAAACAAGTCAAGGATGTGATTAGTCTCTAGTATCTCGTCCTTCAAATTTAAGTGGTAGTTGTTGCAATTCATTTTAACTACCTTTGTTTGGAAAATGAACTGAAACAAGTGCCACTTATTTTCATAATCATCTTATTCAGAGTTGAAACATCTCAAGTGTCTTGGCCCATAGTTATGTTTTGTGGAAGTTTGTGTGACCCATTCTTATTTGTTAAGTCATCCTCTTGGTCATATTTTGGAGTGGGATGAATTTGTTACTTGATGGGACTCAAATGCTCCCTATAATATAATGGGATCTCCTGCATGGAGAGATTGATTTTAGATGAACATTGGCTAGTAGATGGACACTAAATGTTACTATTAACCCTATACCTTATAATCACATGATGAAATGGTATGGATGTCATCATATAAATCCTAATTAGATTTTGTATATCATTATGGTTTCTTTAGTCAAAAACTTAAATGTGACATGCACTAGTACTGATTGCTATAAATTTGAGGCTATAAAGGGTTGCATTACTTTGATGTCATTTGAACTAGAGAGGTATGGAAGACCCCAAAATTTTAAATATGTACATCTCATAATTTGTGTCAATACGTTAATGACCAAGAAATAATTTTACATGTATGCAAAGGGGATGCACATGACAACTTCACAAGGCACACCACAATTTCCTATGTATGATGAATGAGATGGTGAGGTTGTACTTATACTTTTTTGTCATTTTGTAGTTAGATGTAATTTTGTTCTTCAATAAAAATTGGAATGTCATTAGCAACATTTGGAAATCTAACACTCATCCTAAAAATGTGTTTGTTTCATCTAATGGATGAGCTAAGACCTTGGAGCATCTATGTAGGGTTGTTTTCGTTAGCAAAGGAGTAGAAAAAAAAAACCAAACTTCAATTCTGGTTAAATTTCCTATAGAAGCAAAGTGATTTTTAATTGTGTTTAGAGGATAAGAGAAACTGATTGTGTGTCATTGTTGGCCATGATTGTGTCTCTACTGGGAATGACTATGTCTCTGTTAGGAATCAATGCGTGTCTCTACTATTGTGATTGTGTGTCACTGTTGGGCATAATTGAGTGTGTTTTCTAGTATAACTGTGTGACACTACTAGGCATGATTGTCTAAGTTTGTTTTAGTTAGTAGTTTCATGCACAGTTAGGCCACTTTATATTTACATTCATTCCAAGATAAATGGGGCATGGATCCCTAAACGAGATAGATGTATGCATGCATAGTTTCAATCCCCAATAGTAGGTGAACCTACCTAGGAATAGTTATTTCATGAGAGTTAAGGACATTAGTAAGAAGACGAGTAAGAGATATAGGGTTTGTGTTTTTGCACTTCACGTCACATATCAAAACCCTGTTTTAGAAAACCAAAAAAATAGACAACTTTGGTCTATGAAGCCACCGAACATGGGTGTCACTAGTGGTACTCATATGTCATGAATCGAACAAAAATAATACGTTGTCCATCAGATCCATGGTTTTTTACTTATAGCGATTTCCATCTTGCTTCCCAAGGCCATTAATAGACACCAAACAAATTTATACTAGGTGCATAAAAACGAAACCGAGCAATCGAATTCGTTTTTGTTTCCCCCCACAACTTTGTTTGGGAAAGGGAGATATGAATATGATTTCCATGCACTTGCTTGGAACTTTAAAAAAAATATTAACCTATCAAGCAAAATTGGAACTGCACGACATTGAGCAAAACCCTAGTTTAAAAAACCATCAAAATAGGCAACTTTTGGTCCATGCAACCATCAAGAAGGAATTGACAGTTTGTCCATTAAATACTCAATTTTCAAGTTATGGTGAACTTCATGTCACGTCTCAAGGCCACTTAGGGACACTAAGCAAATACAAACTAGGGGCATAAAAAAAACATCTATCAATGGAATTGATTTTGGTTGCCTCCTACAAGTGTATTTGGGAAAGGGAGATATTACTGCGATTGCCATACCTCTGCTCACTCAACATATATTTCAAAATATTGCCTTATTGTGCAGAAATTGCACTGCACATCATTGAGCAAAATCCTAGTTTAGAAAACCATTAAAAGAGACAACATCTTGTCCATGAAGCCATAAGACACAGGTGTCCCTAGTGATACTTGGATGTCATGAAACCAACTTAACTGATAGTTTTTCCATCGAATATTTGGTTTTCAAGTTATGGTAAGTTCCTTCTCACTTCCCTAATTCATTTAGGGACACCGGGAAAATTTCAACCAGGAGGATGAAAGCCAAGTCGAGCAACATAATTGATTTGTGTTGCCTCTTGAAAGTGTGTTTGGGAAAGAGAGATGGATGATATTCCCACACAGTGATTGTGCACATTTTCCAAAATCATTTCCTATCATGCATAAATTACACGACACGCCAATTATAAAAAACTTAGTATAGAAAATTATCAAAATTGACAATGTTTGGTGCATGAAGCCACTGGACAAAGGTGTCCCAAGAGGTACTTGGATGTCATAAGTCCAATGGGACTGATGGTTTGTCCATCAAAGCTTCATTTTTTTATTTATGGTGAGTTTTATCTTGTTTTTTAAGGCCATTTGGGGACATCCAACAAATCTCAACTAGGGGCATAAAAACCAAATTGAGCAATGGAATTGAGTTTTGTTACCTTCTACATGTGTGTTTGGGCAAGGGAGAAATGACAATGATTCCCATGCACTCATTCGACACTTTTTTCAAAATATTGGCCTATTGTGCAAAACCAATAAAGTTACCATCGGATATTCCGAAATTCAATGGTAAGCAGGGAGATGATCCAAAAAATCATGTTATGAATTTCCATATATGGTGCTCATCTACTTCCTTGATTGATGATTCTATTTGATTAAGACTCTTCCAACACACTTTGACTGGCACGGCCGGGAAGTGGTACGTTGAACTTCGATGACACTCGTTTGTGCATTTTAGTTCTTTGAAAACTATTTTCCTCACACACTTTCAACTACCCATTCGATACAAAATGGGTACAAACCTTTTAATCTCTCTCCATCAAAACACCTCCACACACATTTCATATCATATTCATGAATGGAGAAGGCGACAAAGGCTCATTAAAGCTCCTATCCTGGACCAACTCTCGGCTGATTGGTTCAAGAAATCTTTGTTGCCACCCATTGCCAGAGATGTGGCTATGGGGGGTGTTGTTACTAAAGAGCAAGCCATTAGTCGCACGTAGTATCTAAACTTGGTCTATTCCCAATCTGGAACTTTGTACGACCTCACTGCTCAAGCTCCTCAACCCAACACTGACCGGGCTAAGCCACTTGTAGAAATTGTTGTTGATGTGGTAATTGGTTCAATCTAGCCCTCATCAATGGTTAAAGCTGCCAAACAACCCAATCCTTACACTCCTGCTCCTTCCAACCCTACAGTTTCCACCGAGGTGAATGCTATTCAAAGTACGCAATCATCCGGTAATAAGAACAAAGGAAAAGGTAAAAACAAGAAACCTGGAAACCAACAGGAAAACCCCAAACCTACAGCTAGGAAGAATGACAACAAAGGAAAAAGGAAATATAAGTATCCCTTCCTATTGTGTGGTGGCGATAATTTCATGAAAGAGTGTCCTCAATGTGATGAAATTAATAAATTTTTAAAGAGTAACGCCGCATCAGCAGTTGTCACTGATCCTTTTCCTTCTCAGCAACAACTGGTAGACCACATGTCTAACCAAGGAAATTCTAGTTCCATAGAGGAAATTCGAATGATTTCATCGGATACTATTAATCTAACAACTCGAAGTGAGTCATATGACAAAATGGAGGAGAAGAAAATTGAGAAACCTTCTCATGATAAGGCTCCTTCTACTGGTTCTCCCGCATCCTCTTCCAATGGTCCCCTAACGATCGAGAACCCTAATCTCGACATGATTTTGCATCCGCCCAAGAGTACTCTTAGGAAGGATGTTTTTAAACATAATGCTCGAGCTGCATAGTTTTACAATGTTGTAGAAGACCTATATCAGGAACCATGTGCAATGTCTACCTTAGAAGTACTCCAAAGTTGTCCCACACAATGCAAAAACTTATTAACCGCTTTGGGAGCCACGGACCCGAGTGACATGAATCTGATTCATTTCAATCCAGATAACCGTAAACCTATATTAACCCACCAACTAGATTTTCAAGTCTTAACTAGAGTAGTTAGAAAAAATGTCTTTAAGACTGTTCTACATGAAGGTGCTTCAACCTTTGTTTTGTATTTGTCCTATTGGGAAGCCATTGGCTCTCCCAATCTTGTAAAATCACCGACAATGCTAAAATCCTTTGATGGAAGAGGTTTCTAGCCCTGTGTTCTCATACCAACCCTTTCAGTTAAACTAGGGGGAAAAAGTGTTTCCATTCAGGTGGAAGTAGTGGATTCCCCGTTCGACTACAATCTTCAGTTAGGAAGAAACTAGTTTTCTACTATGACCGTTGTCGCTTCAACGATATTTAGAACCCTCTAGTTTCTGCATTTGGGAGGAATTGTAACAATTTATCAACTTGATTTCTATACGCCGGATTTTACCACTCCTACGATGAATAATATCCCTTTGCTAGGTTAGTCCCCTCTTCCTTACTAGTCGATTGGGGTAGGGATGTTGAAAGACTCTGCCCTCATGGGCGTGTTTCTGTCAACCCTTTCTAGCACATAAATGGCAATAGTCAATATGATCTCTTCGTTTAATTATGATCCTAAGGGTAAACAAGTTGTTGATACGTCCTCCCTCAGCCCGCATGAAGTAGTTTATGATGCTATCCAATCTATTTCTGATGTTCGTATATATGATCTTCATCTGGTGGCCTCAAATCCTTACAACCTGCCCTACTAGTTAGAACCTTCGCTACCCACTTTGGATTATCTCTCACAGAATTTTCCATCGGACGAGTCTATTATAGATATTATAAATACAAGTACATCCATATGGGAGGATCACGATCATAGATCTTCTTTCCTCCCCAATACCAGTTCGATAGATAATGATTTTGTATCTCTGTTAGGTACTGATATTGTCGACAATCCGCAAACACTTGTCTTATTGCAAGATTCCGACTCTGAAGGCAATTTATGCAACATTACCAAAACCGTTCCAATCAACATCTCAGTTAAGTTTGGAACTATTTAACATGTTCACATAGGTAAAAAGTGTTCAATAGATGAAACTGAAGAGTAAAAAGCACGTTTTAAAGAATTTCGAGATATTTTTTCCTGGTCCTATGAAGAAATGCCTCGGATAGATTCATGCATTGTAGTCCATGAGATCAAAACCTATCCTATGGCCAGACCGGTTAGGTATAAATTGAGACAAGTTCATCTGCGAAAGGCTATGGCTATCAAAGCCGAAGTCGGAAAACTTCTGAAGGTAGGATTTATCATTCCTGTACACCTAATGGAATGGGTATCGAATATTGTTCCTGTGAACAAAAAGCAGGGAACTATTCGAGTCTGTATCGATTTCCAAGATTTGAATAAAGTTTGTACCAAGGACAACTTTTCAACTCCACACATTGATCAGATTATCGATAACTATGTTGGGAGTGTCATCTTCTCATTTATGGATGGATTTTCTGGCAACAATCAAATTGAGATATTTCCCATCGATCAGCATAAGACGACATTTATATGCCTGTGGGTAACCTTTTCCTACAAGAAGTTACATTTTGGCCTTAAGAACGCTGGGGCCACATTCCAATGTGCCATGTCCTATGCATTTAACGACATTAAGAATAATGTGGAGCCTTACCTCGATGATCTTCCTCCACACTCACAGCTATAGGAAGACCATCCTCGACATCTTAGAGATATTTTACTGAGGTGTATCCATTACAAGATATGGCCGAACCCACACAAATGTGTTTTTTGGGTTGAAATGGGATGTATCTTAGGCTTCGTGGTCTCCAAGGATGGTATTCAGATTGATCCCTTAAAGATTGCTACAATACTCACTTTACTTGCCCCAACCAACCTGCTTGAACGCCAAAGTTTGCAAGGGAAGGAAAACTTTCTTCTTCGCTTTGTTTGTAACTTCGCTGAGAAAACACATGGTTATATGTGTCTCCTTAAGAAGGACACTCCATTATTCTGGGATGAATAGGCCCTGTGATCCTTCGATAATCTCAAACATGCTCTGACTCATTCACCCGTCATACACCACCTGGATTACTTGAAGTATTTTCTCTTGTATGTTACTACCTCTACTACTACTATCGGAATGTTTTTAGCTCAAGAGTACTAGGACGGCCTAGAACACGTCATTTATTACTCCAGTAAGAATCTTATAGATTTCAAAATTTGATACTCGCATGTGGAGAATATAGCATTGGCTACGGTCATTGATTTCCAAAAATTTTGTCACTACATCCTGCTTCGCACCACTACTATACTCATAGAACAAAACCCTATGTACTACATCTTGACTTGTCATGTGCTAGGGGGAAATACTCCCGATGGATTGTTATCCTACAGGAGTTCGATCTTGAATTTGCCAAAACTACTTCAAAGAAGTCAATATTTTTTGCTGAGTTGATGTGTGATATTCCCTGTGTGTTAACGGATTCTAAGCCCAGTGATTCATTCCCGGATGAATTTATGTTTTTAATAAGAACAATTGACCCGTGGTATGGATATTTAATCATTTATCTCTAGACATAGTTTTTTTAGCCTACTATATCTCATGAATATCGTCACCGCATTCGTCACCACACAAAGTACTATCTTATCCTCAATGATACCTCGTATAGACGTGGCATAGATACCATTCTTCGATGATGCCTCACCCATGACGAGGTTGAAAAAGTTCTTAATCATTGCCATTCTAGGGCATGTGGCAGTCATGTATCTAGGATGGCTATAGCTCAGAAAATCCTACGCGTTGGCTATTTCTGACCTTCAATTTTTAAAGATTATCATGAGGCTATTAAGAAATTCCCATCTTGTCAACACTTTTACCTGAAAAATCACACCCACCCTGCTCCGTTACACCCCATCATTGTCGTTGGCCCTTTTTCCATATGGGGGATTGATTTCATGCATTGTACTCCTACCTCAGTTGGGGGGCATGGTTACATCATAGTAACCATGGATTATTTCACTAAGTGGGTTGAGCCTATAGCTACATATCATTAGAGGAAATTTGGGGTCTAAAATGGGCCTTATAAGAAAACGTGCCAAAATAAGTTTTTGTGAGTTGGAATTCAAGAACCAATAGAATTTGAAT
>LPNX010724992.1:285173-330260 GCA_001517045.1 Pseudotsuga menziesii
GGATGGTAAGAATTCCGCCCTCTTTCTTTTTAACCATGTACTAGCTAGGTCTGGAGTTCCTCAGTCTAATCTCACTGATCATGGATAACATTTCTGGAATCAGATGATGGTACAGCTAATTGCTAAGTTGGATTTTTGCCATGAAAAATCAGCCCCCTATTATCTGCAAGCTAATGGTTAGGTTGAGGCCATTAACAAAGTTTTAAAAACTATGCTATGTTAGATGGTTGGAGATCGGAAATCCAATCGGCACCATACTCTCTTCTTTTCTCTTTGGGCTTATAGAACTTCAGTGAAAACAACAATTGGTTTTACACCTTTTCAATTTGTATATGGACTAGAAGCTGTCCTACCTATTCAGTGTTAGATTCTATCTTTAAAACTTGTCGTTGAACTTCTCCCTAATACTTCTACCAAGGAAGAAAGGTTTTTATATTTAACCAACCTAGACAAAACTAGACGAGATTCTTGCTTAGTTAATGAGGCACACAAAAAATGCATCAAGGCACAATACGATAAATCTATCGAACCTCATGTGTTTAATGAAGGTGACCCAGTCCTGACTTATGATCAGAGACATGATAAGATAGGAAAAGGGAAGTTTGAATCAATGTGCTATGGTCCTTTTATTGTTTCCAAGTTTTTAGAAAAATGGGCCTACGAGCTCGTGCATTATGATGGAATCCCCTTCGAGAAACCTTGCAATGGGTTGTACCTAAAGAGGTACTATTCCTAGATCATTCATGTATGGTACCTTGTATATATGTATAGTATTTTTCTTTTCATTGTGTTTTGGTACTTTCAATATGGTTTTGATTTTAATGTCTATGCTATTTATCCCATGTTTTGGTTATGTAGATCAGATGGCTTTTATGGCTTCACCAATGGTGCTTGCCACCATACCCTGAACCTTCCCTCAGCCACTTGTGTTCTGTATTCCCTTGCACATGATCTAGTGAGTTCAAGAGCAGTTTGTATCGGTCCTTCTACCAACAATATCGCCGAGTATGAAGCAGTCATAGGTATTTTGGCTGAGGTTGCATCTCGGGACATTCATGAATTGGCAGTGTTCATGGACTCGCAATTGGTGGTTTGCCATTTAAAGCAAGTTTACAGCATCAGAAACCTTGTACTACTCCATCTCTATCGGAGAGTACGTTTATTAGAAAGGTCATTTGAATTCATTACTTATGGCATATCTCTAGTGCAAACAATGCAGTTGTTGATTCATTGGCAAATTATATCCTAGACTTGTATATCACTCATTCGTAGCATGAAAGTTAAAAATGGTTCATAACATTGTAAATAAATAGTAAAAACATATAAAACTCATGTAAATACATTTTACATTTCAAGCATAAACATTGGAGGCAAAATTCTGTATATATATAAGTGTTTTTACAAAAAATAGGCCACGAGACTTGTTCTAAAGCACTCTAGATTTCAAGTAGCACAAAATCATACAAAATATCTGAAGGTATGGAACTTTTTAGTGATACATCATGTAAGAGCTAGTGATGCTCATGGTAGCACATAACAACCCGCACTACTCTATGTAGAAAACGGTTGAAGCGACCTAGCACCCCTGCTCCATGCCTCTGATAGCGTATCGAGAGATCATCAATGGATGCATCGAGGATGTCCAAAGTTAACCTCTCTAGTTTCTCCTCCATCTCTCCCATAGGGTCATTGCCTCATTGAACAAATCGAGCTCCTGCTCATATTTCTAGTGGGGATGATCCCCCAGGTCATGCAGCTCCTACATCTACATGAGAATTTTAGGTCTCGTTCCTATACATAAAAATTAAAAGACATTAAAAGACAAAAAATAGAAATAGCTATCTTAGGGTTTTGTTTCTTACCCATGTCTCCCCATTGCTCTCTAGGTGGAAGTGGTAGGTCAGGTTCACCCGTGAAATCAATGCTTGCATAAGCATAATCATCAACCATGAGGATCTGGGCACTAAGCCATTAGAAGAATGGAGAACCAAACTTCACCTTCCCTCTACCTTCTCCTGTATGGGCCATGATCCTAACCCACCTCAGCATATGAGGGTCTCTTTCCCTCAGCTCAGTAAACACCACTTGGGGTCTCAACTATAGGATTCGCTCAAAAAATAAATAGGCTAAGACATAACCAAAGCCAAAGTGTTTTAGTTCTCCCTGTCGACACTTGGTTAGCTGGTATTTAAAGACCGGATAAAAGCCTCTTCCCAGTTGAAAATTATAGGTGCCATAGCCTCTATCACATACAGCATATGTGCCCTAGAATCCTGATGAGGCCCTTGGCTCCTAGCCAACCTCTACATGGTAAAAAGAAGAGTGCATAGAGGAAGGTCCTCTACTAACTTGATGTGAATCTTCTTCCCTGAAGTTCTAGTACCAGGAAGGCAATGGTGGTCAATCAACTCTTGAGTAGTCATGTCCCCTCCACGGGAACCAGTCAATGAAATCGGGGCGTCTCGTATTGAAAATACAATAAAAAAGTAGATGTCTTGTACCTCAATGGTCAACATATGTGCCCCCACGAGTCGAAGTATTGTTGTTCTGGCTTCCACATGTGGAGTATATACTCCAGCAATCTCTCATGAGACACCATACTAGGTGTGCAGAAGAACTTGAGGATGCCGCTATTCTTTAATGCGGCTATACATCCCGCATTTCTTTCAACATGAGAATCATAATCATCATGCTATCGTTCCTTCGATATCACCATTTTCGACCACTGGAAACCTGCCCAAAACCATTAATGGACTAGTTAGAAACATATCCAATCATCAAAATCAATCAAAATCTTGTGTTTTTTCCTATCCATGTATTTTTTCCCAACTCACGGCCGGCACCACGTGAGATTTGTTTGCATAGACCGATGGCACCGTGTGAGCTCTGTTTCCATAGACCGGTGGCACCGCCTACGCAGTTCTCATAGTGCACCGCCTATCCTATAAGGGGCAGGAGCGGTGCCCGCATTTTAAAATTAATGCCTACTTAAATTGGCCAAAAACCCTCCTAAAATAACACAGAAATGCTTGAAAGTGAAAGCTTAGGTTTTTTTCTTTTACCTGGATCTAACGACGCTCAAATCGGATGGTCAGATCTCCCGAGATCAACAGCTGAAGATCTGGTTCAAAGTTGTTCCAAATGCTCTTGACTAGTGGTAAATAGTAAAGTGTTTTTGGTTTTTACTATTTGAAATGGCTTTTATAATCCATTTTAGGGTTTTTTTTATGTCATTTTAATATTTTTATCATTATAAAATCCATCCATATGACTCATTAAAAGTCATTTTTTGATAAATTAACGTTGCTATTGAGTTTTGTAGGAGTAGACATGAAAACGGTAAAAATCTATGGGAAGTATGTTTATGAGTTTTTTGTACTTCGTTAAAATCGAAAAAGTCCCCGAGCGTTTGTTTCAATACTTTGGTTAGTCTCTCAAGACTCAGTATCAAAGTTTTGAGACTTTTTTCTTATTCTTTTTAGGCTCATAAAACTGTTCATCGTTAAAAAGATACCTCATGGAGTCTCCTTTAAGCTCTTTTTTGACTCCCTAAATATGAAAAGATTGTCGAGTACTTGTCTTCTTCATACTCGTAAAAGTAATTGAAGAGTCATCTCTCCTACGGTAGGTTATATCTTTTTCGGTTCAAATAGACTATTTTACAAAAAAGGACCCTTTGGAGTTTTCTTTGGTCTTCGTTCAGACTCTCTAAATATGAACGATGTCAAGTTTTCTTTCATTGGACTCGATAAATTAAACACTGAGAGACCCTTTTTTTGGAAGGAACCCCTCCTTTCTCAGGTTCCTGAAATATATGGGAATGGACTTGTCTTTGAATGAGCTTAAACGAGTGTTTTTTACCCTCTTCGAACTTGTAAAAACGAAAAAGAGGCACTCATCAATCATGATGGGGGAATTAAGGGAAGGGAATCGTTTTGCAAATCCAATGGTATTTGTTTG
Organism: Pseudotsuga menziesii; assembly: GCA_001517045.1. Classification (NCBI taxonomy): domain Eukaryota; kingdom Viridiplantae; phylum Streptophyta; class Pinopsida; order Pinales; family Pinaceae; genus Pseudotsuga; species Pseudotsuga menziesii. Next base: position 289,134 of record LPNX010724992.1, read on the forward strand.
TCATCTTTGAACATGGCACTTGTCTACATATCATTCAATCAATTGTGGTATTTAGCTAACGTACAAGTCGATCCAGTTTCATGAGTCATGTCACTCCTTTGAGTCTTTCAAAATAATGCATTGCGCGATGTCGCATTGTGTGTCTATCTGGTCTAGTCATGCTGCCAAGTCTTTTGTCATGCCGCTCAATGTTCAAAGGAAGAAAGAAGTTTACCTCTACAGTTAAAACAACCTTTGTGTCATTAATTTGAGTTAGTCCTATGGTTACATTATCTACGATATTCTAGAACTTTGTTCCAAGTTTCGTGTCGTCGGTGTGGGATTCATCATGGCCCTCCTTCGACGAGACTATTCCTGTCGACATCAACTCATCATCTGGGAAATAGTATTAGAAAAAAATTTAGTACCTTGAGATCTGTATTCCTCAATGATAGATTATGTCACTATCGACAAAGGTTCACATCATTGGCCTTTGATCGAAAGACTCTGCTGGGTGTTCATCACCAAGACATCTATTCACATTGAGCATATTGTATTAGGGTACCTTGGGAATCATTGACATCAATGGTGATTTCCCTCGCACTTGTTAACGGTTCACCTCATTGACCGATAATCAAGTGGTTTCTACCATGTTTGACTTCAAAACATTGTAATCACATGGATAGAATCATACTTTGTGGAAAATGAGACAAATACCCTGGGTATTTGTTAAGGAGCTTGTAGATTGCTCCCTAGGTTGCAGAGCTTGTATGAAGTACTAGCATGGATCCAAATTTTTATGGTCATGGCTATGCTCAAATTTGCATCTGTATGACATAGATATACATTGTATATATGGTAGCTATGTCCAATTTTGAGTCCTCTATCACATGGATCTACGATGTATTCTAGTATCCATGGTTGTTTATTCCTCTCATGGATCTGTCTTGTATTTTTGTACAGCCATGATGAGGTTACATTTATTCATGAGTCAAAGTATTGATGTATTTCATATGCCTGTTTGATGACACTCTTCGATCAAAGTGGCTCTTACCTTGAAGTGATAACTTTCTCTATCAAATCTCTCACCTATCATATCCCTTTAGCCTCATGCTTTGGGGGTTGTTTTGTTCCACTCGAAATTTGTCGCCAGCATGTGATAGGATCCCTAACATAAGAAATTTTCCCTCAAATCCCAAACTTGAAGAGAATTCTACTCTAGGTGTTTATTCCAACATACAAAATTGTAGCACCACTCTTACCCTCAAGCAGATAAGTGGTACCTTGTTCAGCACCGCACAAGTTGTGTGAGAAGCAGGTAGTGCAACTGCATTTAACCTATGTTGTTGGTGTGGTTCCTACCCATCATCGCTCTATCATAAATGGTTATAATCGGTTCCCTTGGTAAAAAGTGAAAAAGAGGAGGTTTCTTGAGGCTTCTAGAACAAGAGCCTCGTGTCTAATCTTATCACTAATCACTTGGGTTGGTTAAGGTCAAGATTCCTCTTTGTAGGATCTTGTGGACACTTCACCCACCAATCTCTCAACCATCCTATCCATTTCAGCCCTATAAATACAAGCTCATACTCCATGGTTGAGGGGGAGAGAAGAATAGTAGAGTTAAGCTGTTGAATTCATACCCTGGCCTAATCCATCAGAGAGCAATTGTGGAGCAGGTTGGAGCTATCAGGGAGAAGGTGCTAATATTGTGAAGGAGTGTATCGGCACTAAGGCACATGGTTGTAATATATTTCATGTATTTTCTAATGCAAAGTTGATTTCCTTCCCACATTTTTGTTGCATAAATCTCACATATATGTTATTGGATTCCTTAGTCACTAATGTGGATGTGTAGATGATTTTCTGGTAGCTTTGATGTCTTTGTATGTTTGATATGTTTTATAGGTATACAGGTCCTTCATTAGAGTTACATTCCAGGAATCTATAACATTCAGGGAAGGTCTTCAACAAATTTATTCACTCATTTGTTCTGGATTTGAACCATTCAGAACAGAGGAGCAACTTTTGTCTACAGAAGGTGATATATTCCTGATAACAATTAGGAGGATATGGAATTTAATTTTAGAAAAATCAAAGTTGTTATTTTCAAGCATGGGATAATATAAAAAAACCTCCAACAATTTTTCAACATGTGTGATGTTTTGGAAGAGTCAAAAGGATCTTTACAACACATTTTTCTAGATTTAAACATATAATTATTTCTTGTTGTAGTCATTATAATTGGGCATGCATTTCGATCAATTGGAGAGATATTTAAAAAAAATAAAAGATATTTTTGTTCATTACAAACCCATTCACAATAAGGTCTCTCCGTTTTTGCATAGGTATCCCATTTCATGAGCTATGGAGTGATAGTTGAGACCCATTTTTCCAAATTTTGCTAAGCTATTTTTCCAAAAATGCTTCATCAATCTTATCTCCTATTGTTGTCGATCTTGAAATCAAGTGTTTGTATACTTTGATAATTTGTTGCATAATATCTATGAATATATAGTATTCTTATTCCCTATTCAAGTACATGTGGTGACTTTTGATAACTATTTCCATGACCCAGGATGTAGCATCATATTTGACACAGATTTGTCCCAAATTTGGAGTTTAAGTTGCCAATTTCATGAGTATAATAAAAATTTCGAATTAGCTTCCTTGTTTTCTTGATATTTTGGATAGATTTTTCGATAATCCAAAAAGTCTATATATTTTATTGTTAGCAATCTAAAAGGTTTTCTTGGCTTTTGGTGATGGTCGAAAGAGTGAATGTTGGAGCTACAACTAGAATTATTTGTATCTGTATAAGCTATGTGTTAAAGACAATTTTGAAGAATATTTATATACATAATATGAGCCATCTTAGCCATTAAGCAATTGTGAATGCATTTTTAATATTTTTTTATTTATGTCTGTTTATGAATTCATTTATGGTGAAGTTTTTATCATGAGTGCTTGTAACATGTCATTGTGTTCATAATTCATTCTTCCCAAAAAGTGTTTTTGTTTAAAATATATAAATCTTAATATGTAAATACAATTTTACTTTATGTATTTAGAAGGATTGTGTTCATTTATGTGTATGCATATTTATTCTAATTTAAATATGTTTCTTTGGAATATCAAATCCCTGTTGTGGTATACTTGTTATGAGATGTTAGCTATTGACCCTTTTTCTTTATATAAACCTGAAACGAAATGCACTTACTCTTTAAATATGAAAACTTCAACTTGCAATGTTTGGCCTTCTCACTTCTGCAATCTAAGTACAAACTATAGTTCTAGCTTCTTCTGGCATTGTTGTCAGTGATGAAAATGAATAAAATATTCCCTAGGAGAATGACAAAGCATAGTTCCAATATTTGGTGGTGAACAAGGGTTGGTTACATAGTTTAGACTACAATTTTTCATTGTGTCGACTCCACTACAAGCAAGATCCAATGGTGACTCCAATCAAGTTCAAAGACTCTATTGTAGGATGAGTCTTATTAATAGGGACATGAAAGGACACTATGAGAAACCAAGTATTCACGCTTAATTTTTCTCTAGGATGTAATAATATTTTTTTCCAATTACATCTTATCCTTTCCAAAACACATCAAAGGGATTTTCTATTTCTTAATGTATTCAAAACGTCACCTAAAATATGCATTTAAATATTATTCCATAAAAGATGTAAATATACCTTCTCTTTGTATATCTAATATTGACCCAGAGCCTTCATCTGAGCCATGTAATGTATACAATCAATCTCGTGAGCCTCGAGAGATCAAGGTTGATATCACACCTCTTGTGTTGAATCATATACCTTCCAAGATCCAAGACAAACGTGGGTCTCTTAAATTTCTTTCTATTATTCATGATTTTCCTCCAAAGCATTACAAGTATTTCCCTATGTTCGATTCAAAAAATCTTACAGCTGAAAAACACATTTAGTCCTTTGAACATTTCATAGACCTTTTTGAAATCGAGCATAATTGAGTTCCATTAAGTAGGTGTTTCATTTTTCCCCTAAACAAAAACATGCATGAAGGTAAACCAATGAAGAAGATGCTTGCCTTGTTGCACTGGATATTTCATTTTACTTGATTGAGTAGTATTCTAAAGTGTGAATAAGTTCAACACTTTGAGGGTATTTTCAATAGTGTGGCAATTTTCAGTAGTCAGCTTCAATAGTTGTAGTGTACAGTTTGTTTCCAGCATTCTTCTTGTTCAACTTTAATGATGTACAACAGTTCAGATGTGTAATATGACTCCATCCCAAAGGGGTATTGGTGCTCATTCTTAGTTGTATAGAAAGATTATTTCAGAGCTTGATGTGAAGAACTTATTGCAGTTTTGGGTTTGGAGTGAGTGGTAGGAAAGGTAAACCACAAAGGTAATTTCAGGAGAAGGAATCTACTCTACACCTTCTTGTATCTTTACACGAATGAATCCATCCCCAATTGGAGACATATGTTAGTACTAGAACGGTACTTTATATTTTTCCTTTCCTTTTCATTTTGTTTCCTTTTGAAGCCTTTAAATATTTGATTTTAGTCATCTAAAGTGTGTTTTATTCCATATTACCTCATACTCCTTACGTTTGTTTTAATATGTTTCCTTTTATTAATTAGTTTATCTTGGATCTTATATTTTAAGTAAATTACTCTAATGGTCTAATATCGTTAAAATTCTCATGAATTTGAAATTTATTTGATGAGAGTTGTCCAACGTTTGATTATATTTTCAAACTTGCAACATTCCTATAATGAATTGTAAAAATGGTGTATATGTTTACACTATTGGAATGTCTTAATTCTCTATTTTATTCATTATCATTGGAGACTGATTACCAAGAGATGAAAGTGAATTTCAAAAAACCTAAAGAGGATTTTATCACGCACGGGATCATTCGCAAAAGCCTCCCTTTTTTTTGAAACAAGTGTAATGGTTTGGAAGATTTGAATTGAAATTTATGGCCTGTTTTTCAGATTTAAACATGTAATGATTTCTTACTTTAGTCATTATCTTTGGGTGTGCCTTCCGATCAATTGGAGAGGAATTTTTAAAAACAAAAATGTCTTTTGTTCATCAAAGACCCATCCACAAATACATCTGTTTGATTTTGCACAAGTATCCTCGTTCGAGAGATATGGAGGGATCTTTGAGACCCATGTTTCAGAATTTTTCCAAGCTATTTTTTGCAAAAATGACTAATCAATCTTATCTCATATTTTTTGGGATCTTGAAATCAAGGGATTGGATACTTTGAGGATTGTTGCATAATATCTATGAATAGATAGGATTCTTAATCCTTATTGAGTTACACATGGTTTCTTTTGATACCTATTTCCATGACCCAAGTTCTAGCAACATATTTAGCATAGATTTGTCCGAGATTTGGAGTTTCAACTACCAATTTTCAGTAGGATAATTATAAATTCGAATTAGATTCCTTTATTTCTTGATATTATGGATAGAGTTCACCCCTAAAGGATTGCAATAGGTTGTTTATTGACAAATCTATATATTTTATCATTATCAATGTAAAAGGTTGTTGTTGTTGTTTTTTGTGAGCTTCGAGAGAGTGAATGTTAGAGCTACAACTAGAATTCTTTGTATCTCTGTAAGCTATGTTTTATTGACCATTTTGAAGATGATTTATATACATAATATGAGAAAACTTAGTCGTTAATCAATTGTGAATTCATTTTTAATCATTTTTTATTTCTGCCAGTTTATGGATTCATTTATGGTGAAGATTTTATCATGAATTATTGTAACCTATCATTGTGTTCATAATTCATTCTTCCCAGAAAGTGTTTTTATTTAGAATATTTTAAATATTAATATATAAATACAGTTTGTACTTTATTTACATTTAGAAGGATTACATTGGTTCATCTACCTGTATGTATAATTCTTATAGTCTTTAAATTGTTTTCCTTGGAATATGAAATCCATGCTGTGGTATACCTATTATGATATCTTACCTCTTGACCCTTTGTCTTTCTCTAAACCTAAAATAAAATGCAATTACTCTTTAAATCTAAAATTTTCAACATGAGATGTTTGAGCTTTGCACTTCTGCAAGCTAAGTACAAACTCTAGTGCTAATAATGACAATACACTAAAAATTGGAAAAGGACATATAACAAGGATCCCATTAGTAATCAAACAGAAGAGTAGGTATAATATGCACCTTTGTCTCAATCTCTCTGTCAACTCTCTACTTTATCTTATATTTTTTTCTTCCATGGGATATGCCTACTAGTACATTATATCCATTAACATCACTTTCATTGACCCTAATGGGTTATTCTTATTGCGAGAGAGCTAGTTAGAAACAATGTTTCCACACATTTCTTATCATTTATGGATCTTACTCACCGCGTAAAGACAATCATTATGTTTTTTTAAGCATACCTTCATACTCTTTAGGTTATGACCTACTTGCACTTTGTCAATATCGTTATCTAAGATATCTCTCCATATATATAAAGATATTTTTTCCATTTGTATCCAATACATGTTTCTTTAGTAATGTCTAGAACATCATTCAACCATTGTTAATGCAACACATAACTTCAATCATAAATTAATAGACTTTGACATGATTGCTCTTTTACATTGATTAGATGATGCCTAGGAATTTATTTTTTTGTTCTTTGCTTAATTTTATGGCTTGGTTTTGAATGATGTCAATTATGCATTCACAAAATGTTGATTAAACGTTCAAAATGTGATGTCCAACCCATTACAAGTGTTGAAAATATTATATGTTTCTTGCTACTTGAGCGACATTCAAGTGATGCTTATTCAACACTATCTTCAAGATGTAGTGGATGCAAGTGAAATATCAACCTTTAATTGGCATTGCAAACATCCAACATGGCTATAAATTAATAATAAGAAACAACTCTAGACCAACCAAAGATTAAGAGTGCTTTCAAAACTCTAATGGGGCAAAATTTTGGTATCACATATACCTTGTATCCTATGCGTGGCTTGTAAGAAGAAACAACTCTAAACCAACCAAAGATTAAGTAATACTCTTGGTAAAATTAGGTACTTCTCTTTAAAAAGTGTTGATGTATTCATTTATGGTGCTCTTCTATTTTAAAACTCACTATGACCAAAGCTATATATATGCATATATATTTATATATTCTTTGTTTTGTGTTTTTACAATTAAACAGTCTATTTCTATTAAAGATTCGGGAAAGGTTATGAGCCAGCTATATATATGTATATATATTTATATATTCTTTGTTTTGTATTTTTACTATTAAATAGTCTATTTATATTAAAGATTCGACTTTCTAGAGAGGTGCTATTTGAAAATGGCAAGAACCCTGACGTACTGCACCACACTATCAAAAAATGGTCAATGACAATATATCCATCTAGTCTTACATGTATGTAGACTTCGTCTAGAATCAGTTTGAGGATAGTTAGGCTGACGATAAACTATGTCACAAACAAAGAATCAAATAAATGAATTGCTGAGTAGATGAGCACAACACGTCGTGACGGCACATCGATTTGACGTATACTACAAAGTCGTATGCGACGCTGAGAATTGAGCAAGTGAATTGCTGAGTAAAAGTGAATTAGCACAAGTTGCACAACAAATACCATAGGTTAAGTCCAGAGGAGAACTTATGAATGGTACTTCTCAACTTTTACCGACATTACCGACAGCCACCCAAAAGTTGGTAATTTCTTTCATAATCGAAATAAAGTTGCATTAGCCCACATTAAATATACTTTGTAGCTCTGCAATGGATAGTTCTTGCCGAATATTATAGTGTATTCGAATTATGTAGATTCATATATGATAAACATAACCCACTCTCATGTGATGATCACCCATGTTGACACGAAATTGGATGTGAAGGATTGTATGGTAATGTTGATGAGAAACTATATTAGCCCACAGAGCAGCCAAATATCTGTAGGGAATTCAACACTTTCGTATCTATTTGGTGGAGTGGCTTTCTTTGCAGTTCTCATAGATTTTGGTTTGATTATTGCGGCACAGTCCTACTTCTTGAAGGACTACACTACAGAAAATCAAGAAAATAATAGATCAACGATAAAATGTAATGCCCCGGTTTTGACCCCGTTGCATTAGATGTACATGATGTATATATTAAATGATCAGGGTGTGGAGCTAAGGGCCAAGGCCCCACCATTGATCGGTTATGTTATGTTTTGGATTTAAATTTGTCACTGATTGTATATTGGGGCATGCGGCATATATTATGTTGGTCATCATGTAAATATGCATCTATAATTAATTAAATGAACCCGACCAGCTACGATCGCGGCAACTAAAATGAGAAAGGGGCATGATTTTCACAAGGATAAGGGTGTGGGGGAAATTAGTCAAACCTTGGCCAATGAGAGAAAAATACCCATGTGTCTTCTTTTCCTTGCTTTACCCAACCACCTCCATTGAAGAATTGCTACTGGTGGTTGAGGCAGTTAATGGTATTTGGGAGTGGGGTGGAAGGACTGTCAGTCCTCACACACACACACACTCCACCACAGTTGACTTCACTCACGGAGGAAATTCGTCCCTTCCCACGACGAGCTGAAGCACTCACGCACTCCCCTTTCACGCGCTGCTAGTTTTCTGTCCACCCACGCACTGCAATTTCGCGTCCTTCTTGTAGTTGTTCACCTTCATGTAATTCCAATTGTATGCTCATGGTTTTAACGCACATGAATTTTCCTTGTTTCACCCACGCTATTTTTCCTCCACGGATTTGAGAATGGTGTGGCTCTGTCCTTTACTCACGGGCTGAATTGTGGGTTCGGCATTGTGATTGTTCATGCACCACTGGGGAGACTGTAAAATTTGTCCCCAGTATGGTCTACGTATGTTTTCCCCAGCAGTTTTGGTTGTGCAAAATGGTCCTTTGTTCCCCCACGTCGTGAGCTGTGTTTGCTGTTACGTTTGGGGACTGCTGTAGATGGTTTGAAGTTGTTTTTCCTGTTTAAGCTGTGACAGTTAAATTAATTGCTTGAGTGCAATGGTTGGTCTTCGGACTGTGAGAGGAGTAGGGATGTTGGCTTAGAATTGCTTGATAAAACTAGTGGCTAGAAACCACACAGATAGAGCTAGAGGGCTGGCCTCCTTCTCCATCACCCCTTAATAGCACTGGAAGGGAATGCAGGGCCTGAGGGACTGTGTAGCAGAGAAGGGACTGATTCCTTGTGTTGGGTGTGTTTGGGTGTCTTAGAGGTTAGGCTAGTTCTAGTGTAGGTGTTCTTGGCTCTGTAATGAGCTCACCAGCTTAGCAATTTGCCTTCTCCAGCTCTTTAATGGCCTGATAAACCCAACTTTGTTGGCTTGGATATGTGTTTTGGGTATCCTTGGCTACGTGTAAGCCTATTGTTCCCCTATTCCTTGGAGAATCATGCCCAGCTCGGGGGTGGCAGTGTTCCTGAGAGATTAAGGAGCACGCTAGCCTATGGTTGGGTGGAACATTGCAGCGACATAGCTGGTTGCAGAATGAATTCATCATAAGATAAGTAATCTTGCCTATTTTACTTCAGCAACCTTACTTTCTGTTAATTGTTATGAGATGAAAATGCTTGTATGAATGAATGTTTCTTCCGCTATGTATGATAAACAATGGCATATATGCATTTTCTACTTCAATGCATTTTATTTCAGCATATCAGCATGTTATTTTATGAATTCATATGTTCATGGGGCACTTAGCCCGGGTGGTTTAAGCCATGGAGATCGCGTCCTCTTCACCGGTTGAAGGCATGGGGATGTGACATAAAACAATGAAATGAGCAACAATAAATCAACCATTTAAGATGATAAGAACGACATGAGAGTGATTGTTATTATGCTTAGATATGATAAACAGACCTTCATTGCTAAACCCATGTCCGTGACTATAAAACGACGAGAGAGTATGAATTTCATTAGGTTTTATGTTAGTTACATAAAGTGACTATATATAATATTTCCTAAACAAGAATTATGGTAGGAGATTGGCACTGATCCAACGAATGACACTTCTCCATAATATTATATTGTAAAAGGTGCCTCTAGATGTAACAACTTTAGATCATAAATTAAGATACCAGTACGTATAGTTGGTTGTAAAAGGTCACTTGAATTATTCATTTGTGCTTCCAAGTTTGGTATTTTTCACAATTTTTAAACTAATTAGGTTTCAAATAGTAGGCTCACATTGCACAATTAGAATGGAACATGGTTGTTTTGTGGGGGAGGAAGGGGAGTGTAGCTCTCAACTTATGCACCACAAAAATTTCACTTATAGCTCAAAAATAACACTTTCTACAATGTACAACTTTTTTGTTATAACCTTTCAACAATGTACAGCTTCACTCGGAGAGCTCAAAAAATCAACCCGGCACCTACAGGAGTGTTGCAGCTTGGTTGCTACTACTACCGGTACTTCCAATATTGTGATGGAGCTAGCTGTTATATCTAGTAACACTTTTATAGGCTTGTTTCAGATAGCTATGAGTGTTGACATCACCTACAACTCACTCACAACTCATGCACAGCTATGCCACACCACACTATTTAACTATGATTTGATCACCCTTGCGTCCAAAAACTTAACACGAATGTTGTACTAAATTAATAAACAACATTCTCATCTAAAAAACTCTGTTTAATTCAGCTAAGATATTATTGCAAACTAACATAAAAACCAAAACTAAGTTTTTCAACTTTAAAAAAGGTTAAGAAGAAATTTACACAGAAAAAACTTGAGAGTTTCGAATGTATTTCTATTACTCTCTCTTGTGTATTTTCAACTTTCATAATATGATTTAAAAGCTAGGTATATACAGGATTATGGAAAATTCAGTCATTAAATACAAACCAGCCCTTCGTTTATACAAAAATGTGATTCTCAATAAATAATTTACTACCTGTTACAGTCTAACAGAGTTTAAAAAATGTACTGCCTCTTCAACAATTAGATGTTCTTTGTTAGTATTGCTCTGTTGAAGCAAAATTATTCTTGGTAATTTAAATAGTCTGATATTTGTGAGGTGATGAGGCAGTTTGGCGGTGTAACAGCTCTTCAGAATTCTGACGATCATATTTCTGGGCGATGATGCCTTTTCAGAATTCTGATAGTTGATGTCTGAACGATGTTGCCTCTTCAAAATTCCCGAAGCCAATGGTAGAGTAATTAATTGATTCCAACATTCACCCCCTTAATTAATACACTCAACAAATAAAATTTTGTAGTACTAAATTTTTGTTATAGCTTACAAACCCCAATGTTTTTCCTATGAAGTTCAAACAAATCTTTTTCCAATGGTTTTGTAAACAAGTCTACAAACTGATTTTCTGATATGCAAAATTGCACATTAATTTCATTGTTGTCTATCAGTTCATAGATAAAATGATACCATGTATCAGTATGCTTACTTCTTTTGTGAAAGACGTGATTTCTTGATAGTGTAATAGCTGAGTTATTATCATCAAAAATTGGAGTTGGTTCATTTTGTTCATGTTGTAACTCAAAAACAGTTCTTCTCATCCATACAGTTTGACATGCAGCTATTGTTGCTGCAACATACTCTGCCTAAGCAGAGGATAGTGTCACTATGGGTTGCTTCTTTGATGCCAATGCTATTGATCCTGATCCAAAACTGAACACATATCCAGATGTGCTCTTTCTATCATCAATAGAACCTACAAAATCACTTTCAGTGTATCCAATCAACTTAAAATTTTGAATTAGATGTATACTGGATACTAAAATTTGTTGTTCCAAAAATATATAATAGGATTCCCTTTCCAGCTTGCCAATGGGTATTCTTTGATGTTTCCATAAACCTTGAAATCAAACTTACTACAAAAATTATATCATTTCTTTTTGCAGTTCAGTACATAAGACTTCCAACCAGGCTCTTATACATCGTTAGATCAATTTTTGACCCATCATCTTCCTTATTGATTTTTTTGCTAGTTTCTATTGGAGTTACAACTGGCTTACAATTCAACATTTTGAATCTTTTCAATACATCATTTGCATATTTATACTGACATAGAAAAATACCATCTTTAGATTGAATTACTTCAATACCAAGGAAAGATTTGATCAATCCTAAATCAGTCATCTCAATTTCTGTTTTCATGGCTTTTGTGAACTCATCTACAGAAATATCTCCAGTGAATATCAAATCATCCACATATAAACAAACAATCAGTATTTTACCTTATTGATTTACCTTTGTATACAATGTTGGATCACTTGGACTTCTGTTGAATCCTTCACCATTCAAGTACTCATCAATTATGATGTACCAAACTTTGGGTGCTTGCTTCAATCCATACAATTATTTCTTCAATATGTAGACTTTGTCTTCTTGTCCATCAACCTCATATCCTGTAGGTTGTCTCACATAAACCTCTTCTTCTAAAGATCCATTTAAAAATACAGAGATTACATCCATTTGATGGACATACCATTTATTATGAGCAACAATAGCTAATACCATCCTTACCATATCAAGTCTAGCTACAGGTACAAATGTCTCATTATAATCAATTCCAGGTTGTTCACTAAACCCCTGAGCTACAAGTCTTAATTTGTGTTTTTCAACATCACCATCAGCATTTAACTTTGTTTTATAAATCCATTTGACACCAATGCAATTTTTATCTTCAAGAAAATCTACAAGATCCCAAGTATTATTTTTTTCTATGGCATCAATTTCTTCATCCATTACTTTTATCCAAACATCCTTTTTAACAACTTCATCAAAATCTATAGGATGACATGCTATAAATGCAAACTTTGAAACTTGATCTACCTCTTCCTTTTGATCATACAATTCTCTTAAACTTCTAGTCTTCTGACATCTGACTCTGTTTCTTAATGATTCCAATGTAGCATTTGATTCATTACTTCCCTTCGATCCTTTTCCTTTCCGTCCACCAACACTTGATGGTTCACCATGTTCATGAGTTCTGGGCGTTCTATTTGGTGTCCTCATTGTTGGTGTATGTGGAGATGACTATCCTCCATGTGTTCCATGTGCATCTTCTTCATATTTTGCGTGAGGTGTAACAACGTCCTTACCAACTAATTTATCAATGCTCCAATCCAATTCTTCTTCTTCTTTAAAAACTGCATCTCTGCTTATGACATACTTCTTGGTGATGGGATTATAAAGTTTATATGCTTTATATTCTTCACTATATCGAACAAAAATACATTTCTAACTTTTTTCATCTAACTTTCTTCTCATTTCTTTAGGTACATGTGCATAAGCTACACAACCAAAAATTCTTAAGTGAGATATGCTGCTACACTTACCGCTCCAAGCTTGCCGAGGAACTCGATACTTCACTCTTTTTGTTGGGATTCTATTTAGAATGTATACTGAACAAGTAACAGTGTCTCCCCAATATTCATTTGAGAGAGGCTTCTCCTTCATCATACTTCAAGCCATGTTCATAATGGTTCAATTCTTCCTTTCTGCTACACCATTTTGATTTGGAGTGTAGCCTGCAGTAAATTCCCTTTTAATTCCATAATGCTTACAAAAATCCATAAATTCATTTGACATATACTCACCTCCTCCATCTGATCTGAAGACTTTAATAAATCTGTTACTCTATTTTTCAACCATAGCTTTAAAAATTTTAAACACATCAAATGCTTGAGATTTCTATTTCAACAAATACACCCAAGTTTTTCGACTGTAATAATCAATGAAAGACATAAAATAAACATTACCAGTCAAAAAAGGTGTTTGCATCGGTCCACACAAATCTATGTGTACCAGATCCAATGGTTTAGTCACTACCTCTGAGGTAGAGCATCATTCTCCCTCTATACTCTATGTATTCAAAAATTCTATACTGAGTGACAAATAATTTCCTATGGTAATGATATTCTATGTATCCATCTAATGTCATTGTATACTAGGATCCTCTATCTTAAAATTTGTTGAAAAGTTCCTCCTACACCCATATGTGACCTTGTCGTCGCTTATAGGCTTTCATCTTTAGCCTTATACAAAAGGTTAAGATATTCATCACTCTAGGTGATCTCCAAGCTCGTCATATGACTGTATGTGCTATTCCATGTATTCCTTATGATCTCGTACAAGAAATTATTTAATTTGCGCACATGATTATTCATGTTATGTGTCCCAATTCCTAGTGGCTTCTATACATACACTTCCTTCTTGACTACACCATTCAAGAATGTTGTCTTGATATCCAGCTAGTGTGTCTCCCATCTGATACCTGGATGTATGAATATATTGGAAGTGTACCTCATAACTGGTGCAAATTTCTCCTCATACTCTATGCCTTCTTTTGGTGAGAAGCCTCGTGCTACAAATCTTTCCTTGTATCTCTTGATGCTTCCATCTGCTGCATTCTAGACCTTGTAGATCTGTATGGCAAACACTACTAAATTCCCTTCAGGTCTCATAAACGCATCATAGGAATCATTTCCCATTATCAACTAGTACTCTTTGAGCATAGTATCCATCCCTTTCTTCTTGGATATGACTTCATAGTTGAAAGGATATGCATCAATGATGTCACTCAACTATGTCACATAGCTGGAGTGTGTCGGAGGCCTCTTACTTTCTTTGGAATTATCATCATACTATTCTTTATCATGGATGATCTCTTGTGTCCAATATGGTATTCATTTCTTGAGGTGGATCTACCTTTCTCTTTATATTATTTTGAATCTCTTTCTTACACCATGGTGTCTCTAACCCGTGGAACTTCAAGTTCCTCTTTTGAATAGTTGTCACTTGTTTTCTAGAATTATCTACAAGTCAAGTTCAGTTGCATGATTAGAAACATCTCATCATTTCCAAAACATATTAATACTAACAAATATATGTCGCAAAGTCATGCAACTATCTTATCAGATGCTACAACATTCATCCATATCTCATACACATATAGTAAATTCTAGATTCCTTCTACCCCAATGTTGATAGTGTGCGTACTACTCATAATATGTAAGCAAAGAGGTTTCAATCTAAATAAGTAGCAATAGACTAAGGTTATAAACCAAGGTTATAAAATTGACTAAGGTTATAAACCAAGGTACTAAGTGTTGGATTACTGTTCTAACAAAGAATAATTGAATAACAATATGAGTAATCTTCCATTAATGATTATTCACATTATGGGTGAATATATAATACACCATCAATGAATAATTTGAATACCTACATAGGTAGTTGAAGATACCAACCATTATATCTAACTAGTGCAACTGTAGATCACTAAAATAGTTAATAACCAGTTACAATCAATTAACTGAATGAGGTATGTGAACAAAGGCGCCTATATTCCCTTGAGTCATGCAAACTGACGCTAGCGACACTAGAAGTGATCTAATTTATGGGGCTCAGAGTTTAACTAAGTATAATTGATGACCTACAATGGTGAACTGCTGAACATTGTTGGTGGCAGCATGAGTGGGTTCATATAAAATAGGGATTGATCCCTAAAGCTCCAAAATGCATACCTACAAGTGTAGTGATGAGATCTCATAAGCTAGGGAAATTAATCAAATAGACTTTATGTGGTCGAAGGCGAAAAAGGGAGGATTAATAATAATCCCAAAACCCCATTTAATCCTAACTTTGGATTACCCGATCCCTGGTAACTAAGACCAAATGTCACCTACTACAATATAAAAAAATATTTATCCATGTAAAATGAGGAAAAATGGAAAAAACACATGGGGAAAATCCTTTCCTCAAAAACGGACATGATACACACCAAAAGTAAGTTTCTCTAAATCCAAGTAGGTGTTAACTTGATTAGATGTCTAGAGGGATATTCTTCTTGGGAAGAAGAGGAATATCTCAAATTGATCAGGAACATATACAAATGCATAAGAGTTTATGGGACCATGTAAAGCAACTGAGGTGATATGATAAAATAGAAACAGAGAATTCTCATTCAACTTGACCTTGAAATAAGGTTCAAATGAGTATTTATGTTCTTGATACTTTGAACCATGTGAAGTAGATTCATATCCAGATGAAAGGAGCATGCATCCGAGCAAATGCAAGAGGTCCCCATTATTTATATGACTGTGAGGAGATGAGTGTGTGATTGATCAGGAAGAGGAAGAATACCTGGGACCATGGAGAGAGAATCATTGAGTTCAAAATATGATGTAGCTTCTATCCATGAAATCACAAAATGTAATATCAACAATTCATCATAATATACTAACATCGAATCCCCGATAACAATTTTGAAAGAGCCCTGCGGTGCTTGATTTTTCTCACAAAAAATAATGAGATCGGTTACAAACATAACTAACAGGTCTTGAATCTATGAATTGGAACGAATGAAGGTGAGAGACTCAGTGGATAGTTCTTCAATAGTGGAGGTTTGAATATCCTATTTTGGAGTACCTGCATGAAAACATGAGACATTGAATTTCTAACAAAATTTGAGAGAAGCAACAAAATGAGTCTGGTTTCAAATTGAATCAGTTGAACACTCAGTGCGATGGAAGAAGAGCTCTTCAACAATAGAGGTTTGAATATCCTCATTTGGAGTATCCAGATGAAAACATGAGACATCAAATTTCTCAAAAATTTCTAGATAAGCAATAGAATGAGTCTGGTTTCGAATTGATTTAGTTAAAGACTCTATCATATCTTCATCTTGCATAACTTTATCTTCTTGAGAATTAATGGATGTTGGAAGAACTTGAAAGGAGAAGTCAGATGCGCTCTCCCAATGCTTTGCACTAATATCTTCAATATGTTGGCCAAATGCCTTGTCCAATCTGAACCAAATTTCACTTAGGAATTCAACGACATCAATGAGATAGTGCATCCTGGGAGGAATGGATATACACATGGCTCCATATGATCTGTCACATATTTTGAACCAAATAGATTTCTCATGATCAGATTATGGCATTGCTACAACTCCAATAGACACATCAAAGATATTGTGGCTCTTAAGATATGCAGTCGTCTTCAATTTCCATTCATATTAGTTGAATGATTATAGAGGAGGAACTGATATCAAATCCATAACCTATTGTACCTGCACAAAAATAGAAAGAAAATTTGTGTTAGACAAATAAACCTCTATTTTGACAATGAGCACATTTTCAGAGTGTCACACCTGAAGAGGCTTTTGTGGACAAAAACAAGAGTTAGCAAGGAAAATATTGCATAATTTATATGGAATCTAAACTACTTCTAGTGCATCAATGGAAGAATATGAGGGATATTCTAATAACCTAATGATGCTCTGATTCCCTGCTATATTTTGGCATGAGGATCTCAGAATAAGCATGGTATTAACATAGATTGCACATGAGAAATAAGACAATAATAACTAAAGAACGATATGATAAATCCTCCATTAATGATCATTCACATTATGGGTGAATATATAATACAACATCAATGCATAATTTGAATACCTACATAGGTATTTGAACCAACCAACCTAGAATGACTCTAGATCTAACTAAGAGTGGGGAAATCACCATGAACTAGTGCAACAACAGATCACTAAAATAGTTAATAACCGTTTACAATCAGTTACAATCAGTCAACTGGAGGGGTTAGGTGAACAAAGGCACCTATATTCCCTTGAATCATGCAAACTGGTGATAAATATACTGGAAGTGATCTAGCTAATGGGGATCAGAGTTTAACTACGGATAACTGATGACCTACTGGGGTGAACTACTGGACACTAGTGGTGGCACTTATAGTGGGTTCCTATAAGATATGGATTGGTCCCTAAAGCTCCAAATGCATGTCAACAAGTGCAGTAAGTGGAATATATCCACTATTCATTCCCCCATGCACTAGTGAAGTGATGACACCTCCTATGCTAGGGAAATTAAGCAAATGGACTTTATGTGGTCAAAGGAGATAAAGGGAGGATTAATAATAATCCCAACAAAGGGCTCCATTAACAAATGGAGGCTCAAGCTATTTCAAAATGATATATATGAATTGTGCAACTTTATATATGAAGAAGCTCAAAGGTTTGTGCAACATTATATATGAAGAGCTACAAAGATTTGTTTTTAAATTAAGATCATGGGAAAATCCTGAAGTGTCATATTTTGAGGAAAGGATAAGAAGCCCCAACAATTTTCTTGCAATATTAAAATCAAGGGAAAGAGCCTCCAATCCTAGTTTTGTGAAGGGGCATTCACCTTATAAAAAATTTAATACAAAGTGTGTTTCTTGAATTTGAAGAAAAAGGTAAAAGTACACACTTTAATTCCATATAAGTAAGCCCCATAAGTTGATGAAGGATATAAATAAGAGGTAGTATATCTCCTCTTGTATGCATTTTGATTTGATGATTGTGAGAGTTATTCGAAGCAGGGAACTGAAGTATACTGAGGGTTGTATGTTTAGGAGGAGAAGAGACAAGCAGTCTTGTGTAGAAGTCTGCCTTTCGAGAATATTCCAAGTTATTGAAAGATTCTCAAGTATGAATCAGGTATTTACATATGCTATATTTCATCATTCAATTTAGAAATATTAGTCTATTTGAGAAAGGTTTGGATAGACTTAGGTCAATGCAAGTCAAAGTTCATAGTGTAGAAGAACTCATCAATCAAAGTAGAATCGAGAGAATCTAAAATGTGCTTCTAGTAAGCACTAGTTGGATAAACATACAGGAAACAACATTAGTTCTTACAGTACACAAAAGGTGGAGCAAACATAGCTTTCTAGAGGTGGAATCATGTGATCTTAATTTCCCGAGAGGAGCTCTACATCCCAGTATGGGGGATATCTTGTAACGTTATCTAATGTTACATAACGCTACATAAATGTCGACCATAACAAAACAATAAAAAAAAATTAATTATCGACAAAAAAAAATGTTGGTAAAAAAAACAACACAATATGGGGGAGATGTTGTAACATTCCTACTTAACAAAATAAAAAATTAAAAAATTAAACTATTAGCAAAGAAAATGTTGGTCGTGCACATGGTTTTAAAACCATGTACAAGGCCTCGTAAACAACCCATGGTTTTATTCTACATGGTACAGGAGGTCATTGCAAATGGTTTTAAGACCATGTGGAAGTCATCCTAAACCACCCATGATTTTAGGAGAGCCTTGCACATGGTTTTAAAACCATGTACGGGGGAGATGTTATAATGCTCTATCCTAAAAAAATAAAAAATATCACATGTCAGCCATAAATAGTACTAAATATTAATAATAAAAATATTCTATGTGGAGCTTAAATAAAAAGATGTGTCTTTTGGCTTGAATCACACTAAAGCCGATAGTTGAGTCCAATACTTAAGAAGAGGTTTGCACCTCCAAATATTTTATCCCTCTTGGCGCTTGATAGAGACTAGGATTTGGATCTATTCTGGTTTTACTATAAGTTGAAGCTTAGAGACAGAACAAAGGTATAGCCTCAATCACCATTTGCAGTTGGTGCAACCTTTTTTTGTGTTGGAGCACAAATTCTAATTGTAAATACAGTTTTCTTATTTAAACAAGTTTCTTTTTCAAATCTTGGTATGTCATTTTGTGAAAAATTATGAAACTAATTATGGTATTAATTTACTTATTTTGATCAAAGAATAAGTCTTCTGAAAGTTTAAAATTGTTAAAGTTTATACATTAAATCCAATTGAAAAATTACAATACACTGATTCACCCCCCTCCCTCACTGTACTTCACTAACAGGGGGCCCTCACTATTGGATCTAGGCAATGACTGTTTGAAGGACACTAGATTTGGGATGTGACTATTTAAAGGCTTCTAGGGATGGTTGTGACTGTTTGAACTTTCCTAGGTTGGGTTGTAACCCATGTTAACCTACTAGTGTTTTGTTGTGACTGTTATGATCCTATTAAGGCTGAGTTGTGACCATGGTTGGACTGTTAAGGTTGGGTGGTTACCTTGTTAGCAAGAGTTTGAATCCATAAAAAGTTTAAATATTAGAAAACTACTTGGGAATTGGATTATAAAGATTCATAAACACATGCATAAACAATATATATCTTTTTCGGTCAATCTATCTGAGCCTTGAATTAATGGTCCCAGAAGCTATTGAATTCCCTCTAAAACATCCTCATAATGAAATTTCAGTGAAGTGTGTCATATTTAGCCCAAACATAGACTCTAGAATATCCTCATGGAAAGGGTTAAAACACTTAGTGTATTGTCACATATGTAAACCAATCGAGTTAATGAAGTAAATTATAGTCTCAATTTTTTTTCTCAAACTCAAACATCCTAGATAGGGAAGATTGCAATAAAAATATTGTTGTGCACAAACCTACAAGTCTGTTTCACCCTTAATCTCTCCAAGTTAGCCACTACCCACTACTAAAGAGTTCTTTGATAGGGTTTTGTATATATTGTAAGTCTTGGCCAACTTTATCTACTGAATTCATCAATCCGGGGTTAGCATTCCAAACAATTTTATTTGTTCCACAAAATGAGCCTCTTAGTTACCAAATGTAGGTTGAATTCACATTTCTAAGCACACATTGGAGTCCTAAACTCAGTTTCAGTTGCTTCTGCATGACCTCCACTTTCGATTTCTATCAAAGAGGTCGAAAAATTTTCCACTTTCACTTTGAAATCCCTTGGCAATCTTGTTTCCACTATCAAGGATTTGGATTAAAATCGTTTCCTTCTAACTTGGGCATGCAATTTCTCTTATATGAGAAACATTGTTCAGAAGAGTAGCTACTACTTTTTGGGTGGGTGAGTAAATCTCCTTGTGATCACATTAGAATTTTATAGCCAATCTTGGATTCACGCTTAAGTGAGTGACTAAACTACCATCACTAAATGCAATTCCTTGTAATTATTGAGTGTGATGAGCTTCATGTCTCTAACTAAGAAGCCAAATAATTTTCTTGATATGAAACAAATTTACCAAAGAGATCTCCAATATTTGGAAGCTGAAAATATAGTAACTGCTCAAGATAAGCACACATATTCATTTATTTCACCACAATATTCTCATCTTTACATATCAAATATTCAATTTTTTTGTTGACTAGGAAGTACATGAGTTTGTTTAAATTCCCTAAACATGATTGAAACTATCCTTTTTCAAACAAGTCAAGGATGTGATTAGTCTCTGGTATCTCATCCTTCAATTTTAAGTGGTAGTTGTTGCAATTCATTTTAACTACCTTTGTTTGGAAAATGAACTGAAACAACTGCCACTTAATTTCATAATCATCTTATTCATAGTTGAAACATCTCAAGTGTCTTGGCCCATAGTTATGCTTTATGGAAGTTTGTGTGACTCATTCTTATTTGTTAAGTCATCCTATTGGTCCTATTTTGGAGTGGGATGAATTTGTTACTTGATGGGACTCAAATGTTCCCTATAATATAATGGGATCTCTTGCATGGAGAGATTGATTTTTGATGAACATTGGCTAGTAGATGGACACTAAATGTTACTATTAACCCTATAACTTATAATCACATGATGAAATGGTATGGATGTGGTCATATAAATCCTAATTAGATTTTGTATATCATTATGGTTTCTTTAGTCAAAAACTTAAATGTGACATGCACTAGTACCGACTGCTATAAATTTGAGGCTATAAAGGGTTGCATTACTTTGATGTCATTTGAACTAGAGAGGTATGAAAGAACCCAAAATTTTAAATATGTACATCTCATAATTTGTTTCAATACCTTAATGACTGAGAAATAATTTTACATGTATGCAAAGGGGATGCACATGACAAATTCACAAGGCACACCACAATTTCTTGTGTATGATGAATGAGATGGTGAGGTTGTGCCTATACTTTTTTGTCATTTTCTAGTTAGATGGAATTCTGGTCTTCAATAAATATTGGAATGTCATTATCAACATTTGGAAATCCAACACTCATCCTAAAAATATGTTTGTTTCATATTGTGGATGAGCTAAGACCTTGGAGCATCTATGTAGGGTGGTTTTCATTAGCAAAAGAGTAGAAAAACAAACCAAACTTCAATTCTGGTTAAATTTCCTATAGAAGCAAAGTGATTTTTAATTGTGTTTAGAGGATAAGAGAAACTGATTGTGTGTCACTGTTGGCCATGATTGTGTCTCTACTAGGAATGACTATGTCTCTGTTGGGAATCAATGCATGTCTCTACTAGTGTGATTGTGTGTCACTGTTAGGCATAATTGAGTGTGTTTTCTAGTATAACTGTGTGACGCTACTAGGCATGACTCTCTAACTTTGTTTTAGTTAGTAGTTTCATGCACAGTTAGACCACTTTATATTTACATTCATTCCAAGATAAATGGGGCATGGATCCCTAAAAGATATAGATGTATGCATGCATAGTTTCAATCCCCTCTAGTAGGTGAATCTACCTAGGAATAGTTATTTCATGCAAGTTAAGCACATTAGTACCAAGGCCAGTAAGAGATCTAGGGTTTGTGTTTTTGCACTTCATGTCACTTATCAAAAACCAGTTTTAGAAAACCAAAAAAATAGACAATTTTTGGTCTATGAAGCCACCGAACATGGGTGTCACTAGTGGTACTCATATTTCATGAATCAAACAAAACTAATAGTTTGTCCATCAGAGCCATGGTTTTTGACTTATAGTGATTTCCATCTTGATTCCCAAGGCCAT
The DNA here is from genome assembly GCA_001517045.1 of Pseudotsuga menziesii. Taxonomy (NCBI): domain Eukaryota; kingdom Viridiplantae; phylum Streptophyta; class Pinopsida; order Pinales; family Pinaceae; genus Pseudotsuga; species Pseudotsuga menziesii. The sequence continues at coordinate 311,753 of LPNX010724992.1, forward strand.
TAAGGGACACCAAACAAATTTATACTAGGTGCATAAAAACGAAACCGAGCAATCGAATTCGTTTTTGTTTCCTCCGACAACTTTTTTTGGGAAAGGGAGATACGAATATGATTCCCATGCACTTGCTTGGAAATTTAAAAAAATATTAGCCTATCATGCAAAACTGGAACTGCAAAACATTGAGCAAAACCCTAGTTTAAAAAACCATCAAAATAGGAAACTTTCGGTTCATGAAACCATCAAGAAGGAATCAATGGCTTGTCCATTAAATACTCAATTTTCAAGTTATGGTGAACTTCATCTCGCGTCTCAAGGCCATTTAGGGACACTAAGCAAATACTAACTAGGGGCATAAAAAAACATCAAGCAATGGAATTGATTTTGGTTTCCTCCTACAAGTGTATTTGGGAAAGGGAGATATTACTGCGATTTCCATACCTCTGCTCACTCAACACATTTTTCAAAATCTTGCCTTATTTTGCAGAAATCGAAGTGCACATCATCAAGAAAAATCCTAGTTTAGAAAACCATTAAAACAAACAACATTTTGTCCATGAACCCACAAGACAGGGGTGTCCTTAGTGATACTTGGATGTCATGAAACCAACTTAACTAATAGTGTTTCCATTGAATCTTTGGTTTTTGAGTTATGGTAAGTTCCCTTTCACTTCCCTAAGGAATTTAGGGACACTGGGAAAATTTCAACCGGGTGGATGAAAGCCAAGTCGAGCAACATAATTGATTTTTGTTGCCTCTTGGAAGTGTGTTTGGGAAAGAGAGATGGCTGATATTCCCACACATTCGTTGTGCACAGTTTCCAAAATAATTTCCTATCATGCATAAATTACACTACACAACAATTATAAAAAACCTAGTATAGAAAATTATCAAAATTGACAATGTTTGGTCCATAGAGCCACCGAACAGGGGTGTCCCAAGAGGTACTTGGATGTCATGAGTCCAATGGAACTAATGGTTTGTCCATTGAAGCTTCATTTTTTGAGTAATGGCGATTTTTATCTTTTTTTTCAAGGCCATTTGGGGACATCCAACAAATCTCAACCGGGGACATAAAAACCAAATTGAGCAATGGAATTGAGTTTTGTTACCTTTTGCATGTGTGTTTGGGCAAGTGAGAAATTACTATGATTCCCATGCACTTGTTCAAGAAATTTTTCAAAATATTGGCCTATTGTGCATAAATCGCACCACATGTTACCACCATGTTATTAAGCAAAACCCTGGTTTAGAAAACCGTCAAAATATACAACAGTCGGTCCATTAAGCCACCAAATAGGGGTGTCTATAGTGGTTATCAAATGTCATGCATCCAACAAAACTGAATGTTTTTCCATCCTAGCCTTGGTTTTCAAGTTATGGCAAGTTTCATCTTGATTACCAATGCCATTTAGGGACACTAGGCATATTTCAACCGGGAGCATAAAAACGAAACCGAGCAACCAAATTGATTTGTGTTGTCTCCTGCAAGTGTTTTTGGGTAAAGGAGAGATGACAACGATGCTAACACACTTGTTGGGAATTTTTTTCAAAATATTATCCTATTGGACATAAATTGCACTGCACGTCACTTAGCAAAACCCTAGTTTAGAAAACCAACAAAATAGATAAGTTTCGATCCATGAAGCCACCTGAAAGGGGTTCTCCTAGTGGTACTCAGATATCATGAATCCAACAAAATTGACAGTTTTTTCATTAGATCCATGGTTTTCAAGTTATAGCAAGTTTCTTCTCACTCATCAAGGGAATTAAGGGACACCAGACGAATTTCAATCGAGGCCATAAAATACAAACCGAGCAATGGAATTTAGTTTTGTTGCCTCTTGCAAGTGGGTCTGGGAAAGGGTGAGATGACTAAGATTCTGATGCATTCACTTGACACATTTTCAAAATTTTATCCTATCATGTATAAATTGCACTGAACGTCACTAAGAGAAACCCTAGGTTAAAAAAATGTCAAAATAAACAACTTTCGGTCTAGGAAAGCACCTAGAAGGGATGTCCCTATCAGTACTTGGATGTCACAAATCCAACTTAACTAACGTTTTGTGCATTCAAGCCTCATTTTTTGAGTTATGATGAGTTTCAACTTTCTTTCGATGACAATTCAAGGATAGCATCCAAATTCCAAGTAATAGAATTGAGTTTTTTTACCTCCTACAGGAATTTGGATACCACACGGATAATGTGACTTCAACAAAGCTTTGCGATTGCTATACCAATAATATGATTGTTATGTTAAAAACTATATCTATGCTAATATTCTCTTAGTCGTGTTTATGAGGGGATATTATCAAGCATGTTGTATTAAATTTACTCTTAGATTACAATGCAAACAATTCATGAACTTGATTATGAGATGAAAATCATGGTTAATATGCTATTGAAGATATAGATTGAATGACTTGTTTTATATATATATATATATATATATATATATATATATATTTAATGATATAACAATGTTAGCCAAAAATATGGTTCCAAGCGAATAATATATGTGATATCATATTTTTATTCACTTTATATATAATCATATGGATGTCTATTTTTCCTTGACTCAATGTCTTCTTCTATTGTGATATGAAAATCTATGGTGTGCATGTGTGCGTATGCATGGTTGTCCATACACTTGATATGTGTGGTTACTATCTTTTGATGAGATGATGCTTATATTCATGGTTGGAAACTTGTGAGAATGCTTAAATTGTCACACTAATATTTGCAATATAACACCGAATATGCATTATGTAATCAAATTAATATTGATTCTTCGAATTGATTATCTCTTAGTATTTTCAAAAAAATGGTGAAGATCACTACTTGGGTGATGATCTTGATCATGTTGTCGCTGATGTGCTAGAGAAAGATATTATTTATAATGATACAAATGGATCAAATGAAAATGATGTTGGTATAGAGGATGATGACGATGAAGATGGTAACCATTGATGCTACTATTGAGATTATGGATTTTTTTTCTTTATCCATGTTAGTAGACACATATTGTTATTTTTGTGAATATCCAAGTTAATATTACATTTTGGGTCATTTGGATTTTTATGGTGGATTCATGTTGACATATAAACTTTGATTATTGGCGATCTTTTTTACTTTTCTAGATATCGATACCAAAAAACAATTCTTGTGATATTGGTATTTTCAAAATATATATATATATATATATATATATATATATATATATATGCTATGCAATTAGTTTCAACAATTGTACCTACAATTAATTTGAATGTTTCATTATGTTATTTCAAAACTATGAAGTAAATGATATATGAAAACTATTGAAATTAAACTAATAATTATAATAAGTTAATAAAACAAATATACTAGCACACGATTGGATATGGTTGTATGTGCTAAATAGTAAGTCTAATGTGGTTCTAATAAGGAAGCAAAAACAAAGATAAAATGGAACCCCACTATGTTCTAGATCTATATGCAACGTTTGATGCAAAACTTGATCCTAAGTTGGAAGTAAATTTTGATGCTATTTTGGATGCAAAAGTAGAAGCCAAACTAGAAAATAAGCTTGTGGTAAACAAACGATAAAAACTAGATTATATATGAGAAACTAAATTAGGCACTCATGAGGAAGAAAAATAAGAAAAAATCCATGGAGTTAAACGAGAAACAAAATGGCGTGCTAGTTTGGGAGTAAAAATGGATGATAAATTGGGCGCTAAAGTAGCAGCAAAACATGGTGCTAATGTGGGAATAAATAGAGATGTGAAACTAGGGATTAAAAAGGATGGAACACATGGTGCTAATAATGAATTCAAACATGGCATTGATATGGTAGCAAAATCAGACGCTAAACTAGGCATTAAAAAAGAAGCAACATGTTACGCTAATGATGAAGCCAAACATGGCATTGATATGGTAGCAAAATAAGACGTGAAACTAGGGATTAAAAAAATGCAACACATGGAGTTAATGATGAAGCCAAACACGATGTTCATATTGTAGGAAAAGAAGACGTTACTTTGGATGAAAAACACGGTGCTATATAGGAAGCAAAATATGGTGCAACAATAGAAGAAATATTTGGCATCATTTTGGTAGCAAAACATGATGCAAAAAGCGAAGCAAAAATTGGTGCAAATTTGGAAGAAAAAATTGACACATATTTGGAAGAAAATGTGGTGCAAAATGTGACGCTAAAGTGGTAGCACAAATGGATGCAATATTGGATGCAGATATGGAGTGAACATAGATACAAACATAGATGATAACATGGTTCTATTAAGTATGAAAATATGATGCTAACGGGGATTTCATTTAAGAAGCAAAAGAAGACACTCTCTAGGAAGCAAAATAGGATGTTATTTAGGAAGAAAAACGAGATGTTCTTTAGGAAGCAAGTTTTGACTCTATTGTAGAAGAAAAAAATAGACACTGGTTTGGACTTCATAAAGTATTCTATGTAGGAAGCAAAACAAGGAATATTTTTAGACACTTTAGTTTTTGTCCACGATGCATTGCATTTAGCGTCTAGCTTGACCGCTCAATGTAAAAACAAGTACACTAAAAAGGGACGCTTATTCTAGGATTTTTTGTACTGACACCTATGAAACAGGAATAAGAAGAATCTCAATATCTAGAGTACGAGTACACCATACCCACTACCTGACATACCTCCATCAAGGTAAGATCTAGAAACTCATCTCTGAGTTTTTTTTTAATCAATGCAACAATAGTCTTGGGAATAGTAGACAAGGGATTCCCACTCGCCAAGCAATACCAAGAATAAATATACTAGCCAGGAAATTTGAATAAGGGAATCAAAGGCACACATAGTGCTCTCATTTGACAGTGCATGTCTTTTTGGATACTTATTGTTCCTCCTGATTTCTCTTCTCCTTTGTGTCTAGTTTTGACACTTAACCTTCATCACACTTGATATGTGATTCAAGGAAATCAAAGTACGTGTTAAAGACTTGAAACCACAAAAATCAAGTTTCATCATTCAAGCATATGTGATTAAGCGCCTACAATGCATAATCAAGTAATAAATGAGTTAGAGCATCATTGAAAACAAATTCAAATTTGAAAAATCAATATTAATTGTAACTTACAAATAGTTCTTTTTTTGTAAGTTTACTTGTTTTTTTTAAATCAAGTCAAGTTGAAATTGTAATTGGCTGCATTTTCAATTGAATTCGAGATTCTCCATTCTCTAACTCTAAATCAAGATTGTTACAAGATCATTGTAAAAAAACATTTTGGTTAGATGATCGATTGTGCACCTCATCCTAAAACTGGCATATAAGCAAGCGAGTGTGACATAAATACAAGCGAACATGAAAACAAGCAAGTGCAAGCGAGCGAGTTCAAGCGAGCATGACAATGGATAAAGGAGGAAACCAATTACAAAATGATAATCAAAACATTAAATAACTTCAAGAAGCTGTAGAAAAATTGAAAAATCAAGTTGTTAACTTCAATACCAACTTGAAATGAAGGAGCAAGTGATTAAACTCCTTCAATGACAATTTTTTGAAAAGAAAATGAATGATGTTACTTGTGATCTAGTACAACTTGGTGAACCAAAGACTATGAATGATGATTCCTTATCTACCGGTGAGAAGGAATCCTTGACAAAAAGTTTTGAAGATGATGATTTCAATCAGCTCCAACATCGACAACATTCTGAACTAGTTCTTGTTTAGAACAATCCTCTCTATGATGATAATGATAATAATGATGTTCTGGATCAACAAACAGTGAAATAGAAATTAAGTGGGCCAAATCCAAAAGTAGTATCCAATGAAGATGAACCTACAGTTCAAGCATTTTCTTCTGAGTTCAATAAAGAAAAAATTTCATTGATACAACAGTATATAGCGAATCAAACTTCACAGACTTTAAAAAAATTGATGCAAAACACTCTTTCCAAGCCCAAAATCAGAACTTTGGAATAAATTATTAACAACAAGCACAACATAGGACTTTGATATGAAAATGATCTGAATTTTCATATTCTAGACTACTCCAAACAAATTCAATTTGTGAGTGCAGGATTTCTTCATGAAAATTTGACTTCACCTGTTCCAGTTAAGCTTCAAAGTGTCAAGTTCCAATATTACAAAAGAATTGGTCATATGGAAGATCAATGTTTTGATCTCCTTCCTTGTCAGCATTGTGGAAAATGTAATTATGAATTAGAAAAATGTTATAAGAGAAAGAATCCTACAAGATTAAAGATTCACTATGGGTCGATCAATCCTTGGAAATGGACTTAAAAAACCAAGAGATTACATCAGTCTTACCAAAGAGTACAATCTTGAGTAAAGACTCATATTGTAGCACATAGTTCTTTTGTACCAAATAGAGTATAAATCTAGTGGCCCCCTTATGACATACCTTTTGAGCATGGCCCTCATGGGATGAGATAAAAAGTGGATGTTTCCACATACATTTTGAAAATATAGAATATAGTTGTCATTGATTTCAAAAGGAGTTCATTGATGACAAAGTAATAAGCAAGGACTTGATGGCGGAGCGAAGTCAGTGAAATTCAAAGGAAAGACAAAAGGTGAACTCAGTAAAAGGCAAAGAAAGAAAAAGGTAGTGATGAAATGGCATGAATGATGATATGGAATATATGATGATATAGAAAAACATAATTTATGGGAAATTGGTAAGAGACATTCCCTATGATGACAAAGTAGATGATGTACATCATTCTGGAGAAATATGAAAATTGGTGAAAACTAGGAAATGGACTGTGTATGGAATAAGTCAAAACTGGTCTAAAAGGGTCTAAGAGAATGCTCACCCTAAACCATGGGTTAGATTAAATGTCCATAGAATATAGGGGTCTTGTAGACATGTGTTTTATCTACTTGACCATGTCTTCAATTTGTCTTGAAAATATATGAGGGAGAAGTTATGGACATACCAAAACTATTTTTTAGGCATATTGGATCAGACTAAGAAATTGGTCCAAGTGTCATAACAAAAATTTGGCATACTATTTTTAAATTCACTCTAGAAGATGTGTGTGTGTGAGTAATATCTAAACATGACATGATCCTGCTCCTTAGTTAACTAGATATCTAGCCATGAAGTCAGACTCTCACTTGGCTCTCACACGTCTAAAATATCAATCTTCCAAAAGAAGAGAAAAACATTAGTTGACATATTAAAATTCCTAAGTGTTAAAACAAATTATCAACTAGTAAAAAAATAAATGGTCAAGATCTATCCCCACAGCAGATCGAAGGTTCGAAAAAAGCGTCGCGAGAAAGCGATTGCGGAAACAGAAAATTAGACACGAGTGAAGTTCTGCAATAATTCAGAAATGAACAGCGAGGAAGCTTCTCGCACGAGATCCAACGGTTGGGGATAAGATCTGCAAAATTGATAAGATCCAATATATATTTTCACTATATATATATATATATATATATATATATATATATATATATATNATAGATTATTGATGCGATGATGTTTTATAATTTCAATTCTTTTGACGAAAGATAATGCTAATGAACACTATTATATTTTTAATTTATATATATTGGAAGTTGTTGATGATCTTTTCATGGAAAATTAATATATATGATGATATTATTGCTTTGGATAAATGTTGTATGTTTCTATTAAATTTCTTCATAAATGCTATGCAATTATTGTATCTACAATTAATTTGAATGTCTCATTATGTTATTTCAAAACTATGAAGTTAATGATATATGAAAACTATCAAAATTAAATGAATAATTATAATAATTTGATAGAAAAAATATACTAGCACACGATTGGATATGGTTGTGTGTGCTAAATAGCAAGTCTAATGTGGTTCTAATAAGGAACCAAAAACAAAGCTAAAACGGAAGCCCACTATGTTCTAGATCTAGATGCAACATTTGATGCAAAACTTGATCCTAAGTTGAAAGTGAATTTTGATCCTATTTTGGATGCAAAAGTAGAACCCAAACTAGAAAATAAGCTCTTGTTAAACAAAGGAGAAAAATTGGATTCTAAATGAGAAACTAAATGAGGCGCTCATGAGGAAGGAAAATAAGAAGAAATCCATGTAGTTAAACGAGAAACAAAATGGCGCACTAGTGTGGGAATAAAAATGGATGATAAATTGGGCACTAAAGTAGTAGAAAAACATGGTGATAATGTGGGCATAAATAGAGATGTTAAACTAGCGATTAAAAACAATGCAACACGTGGTACTAATAATGAATCCAAACATGGCATTGATATGGTAGCAAAATAAGACGCTAAACTAGGCATTAAAAAAGAAGCAACATGTTGCACTAATGATGAAGCCAAACATGGCATTGATATGGTAGAAAAATAAGAAATGAAACTAGGGATTAAAAAATATTCAACATGTGGAGTTAATGATGAAGCCAAACATGGCGTTGATATTGTAGCAAAAGAAGACGTTACTTTGGATGAAAAACACGGTGCTACATAGGAAGAAAAATATTATGCAACAATAGAAGAAATATTTGGTGTCATTTTGGTAGAAAAACACGATGCAAAAAAGGAAGAAAAAATTGGTGTAAATTTTGAAGAAAAAATTGACACATATTTGGAAGAAAACGTGGTGCAAAATGGGACGCTAAAGTGGTAGCACAAATGGATGCAATATTGGATGCAAATATGGAGTGAACATACATGCAAACATAGATGATAACATGGTTCTATAAAGGATGCAAATATGGCGCTAACGGGGATTTCATTTAAGAAACAAAAGAATACACTCTCCAGGAAGCAAAATAGGATTTTATTTAGGAAGAAAAACTAGACGTTCTTTAGGAAGCAAATTTTGACTCTATTTTGGAAGAAAAAAACAGACGCTGGTTGGGACTTCATAAAGTATTCTATATAGGAAGCAAAACAAGGAATATTTTGAGACACTTTAATTTTTGTCCATGATGCATCGCATTAAGCATCTAGCTTGAAAAATAGGATGTTATTTAGGAAAAAAAACTAGACGTTCTTTAGGAAGCAAATTTTGACTCTATTTTGGAAGAAAAAAACAGATGCTGGTTGGGACTTCATAAAGTATTCTATACAGGAAGAAAAACAAGGAATATTTTGAGACACTTTAATTTTTTTCAATGATGCATCGCATTTAGCATCTATCTTGACCACTTAATGTAAAAACAAGGACACTAAAAAGGGACACTAATTCCAGGATTTTTTGTACTGACACCTGTGAAAGAGGAATAAGAAGAATATCCATATCTAGAGTATGGGTACACCATACCCACTACCTGATGTACCTCCATCGAGGTAAGATGTATAAACTCGTCTCTGAGTGGTTTTGTTAATCAATGCAACAATAGTCATGGGAATAGTAGACAAGGGATTCCCACTAGCCAAGCAATATGAAGAATGAATACACTAGCCAGGAATTATATTAAGTTGCCAATATTTAATTTAAATGGGTTAGAAGACCCTAAAAAACATTGGTTTCTATGTGAGGCCATGTTGACCATGTGACAAGTCAAGGATGAAGCCATCAAGAGGGATGAAATGATCACAACCCTTCAAGGTTTGCATTGGATTGGTATATGAAATTCTCTAATTTTCTGACACAAGCCCAAAGAAAAAATTAGATCAAATCCAAGAAAAACTAATACATGAATTCATAAATCCGAAATATGAGTCATAGTGCATTATGAAGATCAATAAATTAAGCAATTTCCTACAGAATCTATTTGGTACTTCAACCATATATTTAATACGTTGATGACCAAAGTAAATTTCCATATGCCAGTAGTTCAACACAAAGAGTGGTTTATTGCAACATTGTTACCGCACATCTAGATTCCCTCAATGTAGAAAAAGATTGTTTTGTAAACCGAAGCTCCGGAACTGGATATGAAGTTGGAATTGTAAAATCCCCAAAAGATGCACCATAATATATATATATTGAATACATTATTAGAACCCTACAATCTACTAAATACATTGCTATATCGCTTGGATCCAGATTGCTCTATCGCTTGGATCCAGATTTCTCTATCACTTATATCATTTGATCTAGATTGCTCTTTTGCTTGGAAAAATGAGATGTTAGCACTCTTGGATTTTATAATTCTTAGATCCACAAATCATATACACATTTTACAAATTAAGCTGCACCATATCACAAACCAAAGTAATTGAAGATATCGATCTTTTGTAGGGGTCTCACACCTTTCATTATTGCAGATATAAAAGCGATATCAACTTGGAAAGCCTATAGGATTGCAATTTCTTAATTGATGACGAGATATATAAAAGCTCACATGGATACCTAGACTTGTATACTCTCAAAAATTTTAGATCTGTCAAATAGATTAATGATATCAACTAAAAGAGTTATAGTGTACCTCTAGTTGTTGCTAGATTCCATACTAAAGTAGCTCGAACTCCTCTAGTATACAAAATTGAGAGAGATTTCCTCTCAATTTTAGTGTTGGATGTGTTATTGATCTGTGTGAAATTTGAATAAGGGAATCAAAGGTACACATAGTGCTCTTGTGTGATGGTGCATGTCTTTTTGGATACTTATTGTTCCTCATGATTTCTCTTCTCCTTTGTGTCTAGTTTTGACACTTAACCTTCATCACACTTGATATGCAATTCAAGGAAATCAAAGTACGTGTTAAAGACTTGCAACCACAAAAATCGAGTTTCATCATTCAAGCATATGTGATTAAGCACCTGCAATGCATAATCAAGTAATAAAGGAGTCAGAGCATCATTGAAAACACATTCAAATTTGAAAAATCAGTATTAATTGTAACTTACAAATAGTTCTTTTTTTGTAAGTTTACTTATCTTTTTTTAAATCAAGTCGAGTTTTTAATTGGGTTCATTTTATGTTGAACCCAACATTCTTCATTCTTTGAGTCTAAATCGAGATTTTTACAAGATCATTGTAAAAACACATTTTTGGTTAGATGATCGATTGTGCACATCATCCTAAAACTGACATATAAGGAAGCGAGTGTGAAAACAAGAAAGTACAAGCGAGAGAGTTCAATAAAGTGTGACAATGGATAAAGGAGGAAACCAATTACAACATGATAATCAAAACATCAAATAACTTCAACAAGATGTAGAAAAATTGAAAAATCAAGTTGTTAAACTTCAATACCAACTTGAAATGACGGAGAAAGTGATTAAAATCCTTCAATGACAATTTTTTGAAAAGCAAATGAATGATGTTACTTGTGATCTAGTACAACTTGGTGAAATAAATACTATTACTGGTGATTCCTTATCTACTAGTGAGAAGGAATCCTTGGAAAACAGTTTTGAAGATGATGATTTCAATTAGCGCCAACATTGACAACATTCTGAACTAGTTCTTGTTCAGAACAATCGACTCTATGATGACAATGATAATGATGATGTTTCAGATCAACAAAGAGTGAAACAGAAATTAAGTGGGCCAAATCCAAAAGTAGTATCCAATGAAGATGAACCTACAGTTCAAGCATTTTCTTTTGAGTTCAATAAAGAAAAAATTTCAATGATACAAGAGTATATAGCTAATCAAACTTTGCATCATTTAAAAAAATTGATGTAGAACACTCTTTCCAAGCCCATAATCAGAACTTGGGAAGAAATTATTAACAACAAGCACAAAATAGGACTTTGATGTGAAAATGATTTAACTTTTCATATTCCAGACTACTCCAAACCAATTCAATTTGTGAGTACGGGATTTCTTCATGAAAATTTGACTTCACCTGTTCTAGTTAACCTTCAAAGTGTCAAGTTCCAATATTGCAAAAGAATTGGTCATATGGAAGATCAATGGTTTGATCTCCTTCCTTATCAGCATTGTGGAAAATGTAATTATGCATTAGAAAAATGTTCCAAGAGAAACAAGCCTACAAGATTAAATATTCACTATGGGTGGATCAATCCTTGGAAATGGACTTCAAAAACCAAGAAATTACATTAGTCTTACCAAAGGGTACAATCTTGAGTAAAGACTTATATTCTAGCACATAGTTTTTTTGTACCAAATAGAGTATCACTCCAGTGGCTCCCTTATGGCATACCATTTGAGGATGGCCCTCATTGGATGAGATAACATGTGGATGTTTCCACCTACCTTTTGAAAATATAGAATATAGTTGTCATTCATTTCAAAAGGAGTTCAGTGAGACAAAGGAAGAACCAAGGACTTGATGGCAGAGCGAAGTCAACGAAAGTCAAAGGAAAGACAAAAGGTGAACTCAGTAAAAGTCAAAGAAAGAAAAAGGTAGTGATGAAATGGCATGAATGATGATATGGAATATATGATGATATAGAATAACATAATTGATGGGAAATTGATAAGAGATGTTGCCTATGATGACAAAGTAGATGATGTACATCATTCTGGAGAAATATGAAAATTGGTGAAAACCAAGAAATTGACTATGTATGGAATAAGTAAAAACTCATCTAAAAGGGTCTAAGAGAATTCCCACCCTAAATCATGGGTTAGATTAAATGTCCATAGAATATACGGGTCTTGTAGAAAGGTGTTTTATCTACCTGGCCATGTCTTCAGTTTGTCTTGGAAATAGCTGAGGGAGAAGTTATGGACATACCAAACAATGTTTTAGGCATATTGGATCAGACTAAGAAATTGGTCTAAGTGTCATAACAAAAGTATGGAATACTATTTTTAAATTCACTCTAGAAGATGTGTGTGCGTGATTAATATCTAAACATGACATGATCCTGCTCCTTAGTGAATTGGCTATCCAGCTATGAATTCAGACTCTCACTTGGCTCTCACATGTCTGAAATATCAATCTTCCAAAATAAGAGAAAAACATTATTTAACATATTAAAAATTCCTAAGTGTTAAAACAAATTATCGACGAGTAAAGAAATCAATGGTTAAGATCTATTTCGTAGCAGATTGAGGGTTTGGAAAAAGCATCGTGGGAAAGTGATTGTGGAAATAGAAAAGCAGATAGGAATGAAGTTCTGTAATAGTTCAGAAATGAATGGCGAGGAAGCTTCCCGCACGAGATCCAACAGTTGGGGATAAGATCCGAAAAAGTCATAAGAACAAGGTGAAGTTATATAGTTAATTAAATATCAATGGCTAAGGAGAATTCCATCAGAGATCCATGATTCGAAGGATCTATGAAAAGTTGCAGGAGAAGAAGTGCGGGTGCGGAAGTGCGAAAAGCAAAAAATCAAAGTCATGGAAAAGTTGAGTTTTTGCATTCTACATTCCGCAATGCAGAAAGGCCATTGTAGAATGATTCATGCAGAAATTCCAATGTGAAAAGGCTAGTACAGAAAGGCCAGTGTGAAAAAGTGGAAGTGCAAAGGTTTTCATCTTACAAAAATTGTGTTTTCAATTTTCTCCTTTCATAGCGTGAAAAGACATTGCGGGAAGGCCGATGCGGAAGTGAAAAAGTGGAAGTGTAAAAGTTTGGATTTTGGAAAGGTTTAATTTCTTATTTCTTCATTCCATTGTGTGGAAAGGAAAGTGTAGAAAGGATAGTTCCCACATGGTGGTGAAACCCACATTTTGAGAAGGAAAGAAACTCTGAGATAAGTGAAGTAATGAAGCCCGTGTTGTGGAGAGAGGAAGTGATTCCCACGTTAAAGAAACCATAGGTTTTAAGGAGGAACCTGCATGCATGTGAAGAAGTGAAGCCATCGATCAGAACTGAGGAAGATCACTACATGTAGATTGAAGGTAAGATCACATGAGGGAGCTAAAAAGAAGAAACCCATGTTCTGGGAGAGATGAAGCTTGAAAATGAAGCATGGAGGAAGCTTGAAAACCTAAAGGTGGAAGAAACAAGAAGGTTTGATTATTTAATTAATTAAATATGTAATTAAGACAGAAATCCAGTTAATTAATAATAAACATTTGAAAGAGCGAAGATGTGAAAGGGTGTGATGGTTAAAAATCTCTTTTGGGTGTTGAATAAGATTATATAATCAAGAAATCGAAATAGAAGAATCTATCTCTATTAATTGCGTATGAAATAGTCCAAGAAGGTAATAGCATACTGATAAAAATCAAATAAGGGTGGAAGGGTGGTTCTAGGGAAGGATATAAGCTTGCAAGGAGGTCTTAGCCTCCTTCCAGTAGTGCCTAGAGAAATAGGGTATTGGTGTATCCTTGTCTATAGCTGTAAGAAGAAATGAGGGTGTGGGTGCAGCCTTCAGCTGTGGCTGAGAAACTTGGGGATTGTGTTCTGCAGCAAGCGGTGCTTGCAAATAACTATTGTATATTGTAAAAAAAAAATTTGTAGATAATAGAAATGCGTTGGTGGTTTACCTTATTCGGTTCCACGTTAAAACATTGTGTCCAAATTTGCTAAAAAAAGAAAAAAATGTGTTTAAATTTATGTCACTGTTTCACCACCCCGCTCAGTGACAAGGCCTGATCCATCAATTGGTATCATAGAAGGGTTATTCACCACAATTTACCTTTAGAAGGAAGATCTTATTAAAATCATTATGGATCAGCAGATGAATATGCAAATAAGAGTCCCCATATTTGATGGTGAAGACATTGTTTTCTGGAAGATTAGAATGTAAAACTATGTGATATCCATTGGACTGGAATTTTGGCCATTAGTTGAGGAAGGATATGATGTTCCAAAATTCAGTCCCATAGAAGCAGAAGAAAGGAATAAATTTTGTGAACATGCAAAGGCCTTAAATACATTACAAGCTGGAATAAGTAAGAAGGTTCTTGCAAAAGTACTGACCTATAAAAGTGAAAAAGAGATCTGGAACAAATTGGAAACCATATATTCATGATATTCCAAAGTAAAGATTGAAAAAATTCAATCTCTAAAAGTACTATAAGAACGTCTAAAAATGAAGGATGAAGAAAATATTTTAGAGTACTTCGAAAGAGTTGATAATCTTGTTCATACAATCAAAGGTTTGGGAGTATAATTACTAGACGATGAGTTAGTTGAAAACGTAATAAGAACACTTCCTATGGAATATAATCCCAAAGTATCCACTCTTGAAGACCGAGAAAATCTAGAAGTGATTACCATGGATGAATTGTATGGAATCCTCACAACATATGAATTAAGACTAGGTATTGATAATCTCCCAAAAGGAGAAGCAGCTTTCAAGGTGATCAAGAAAACAAATCAGAAGAAAAAACCTCGGACCGACCATAATGAAGAATTTGATGAAGAAGAAGCCAATTTTGTTAAAAAGATTCAGAAAGGATACGAAGGAAGTACAAATGCAAGCTTCCCTTCAAATGTTTTAATTGTGGCAGAATTGGGCACTTTCAAGTCAAGTGTACTTATCCCAAGGAACAATCTGGAGATGAAAATTACAAAAAAAATACAAGAAAGAGGGAAAATTCCACTATATGAAAAATTACAAAGGAAAAAATAACTTCTACTCAAATGAAGAAGACAATAATTCAACTGAGATGAGTGATGATGAAGTCCTTTTTATAAGTATTGAAGAGTCTAATGAGATAGAATAAATTGAGCATAAGGAAGAGTCTGAAGATGAAGCACTGGGTACTATGGAATAAGAACTACTCAAGGCTTTGGATGGATTAAAAAGATACAAAAAAAAATATATAGATAGTTGAAATCATTTTTAGTTGAACAATAGGAAGAGAACGAACATAAATAAAAAGAGATGAAGAAAATCATGAGCAATATGAAACACCAAATTCAAGAAGCAAATAGGATAGAAGAAAGGCTAGATAAATCTCTTAAAGAAAAAAAACTAATATGTGAAAGAATGGAGGTAGGATTAGTTCACTTAAGAAAATATCTTGATGCAAAAGTTATTCAAACTAGATATGAAAATAGTTCTAAAATTTTAGATGATATTATAACCACATAAAGAGATCCAAGTAACAAAAATGGAATAGGTTATTCTCTAGAAGAAAATCAAGTTAGCTCAAAATCTTATGCAACTGCTCTTCTCAATACATTCAAGAAGAAAGGGGAATGAAAGACAAGGAATGCTCAGAACTCTAGAAGACAATTTCCACCCATCAAGAAGGAATTCAAGACAACTCCAAATAAGGTTTATCAATCCAAGTATCCTCACATTTTCCTTGGTTATTGTTTTGCATGCTCTAACTTTGGACACAAAGATATGAATTGTAGAGCATATGAAAGGAAAACTGAAGATTTGGGAAACAACATTTTTCTCTGGTTCAAGCCCCATGGTGACCCTCTAGAGACCCTTACTTTAAATTTGGATGATCATGTCATACTTCCATTCAAATTAGTTGAAGGGTGTAAGAATCATGGCTTGATTTAGATCCATGTTGACCACTTTTGGTGATGACGATAACCTGTCAAAACACTCAAGAAAGAATTGGAAAATTGCTCTGAATCAAACTAGCTCTTATACCAAATAAAATTGAAGTGCACAACGACACAAGAAAATGTTTTGAGTCATGTGCAAATCCAACCTAGATCAAGATTCAGTAAAAACTTCACTTAGAATATTTCAAGAGATAGCAGAAAAATATGAGAAGAAGAATATTGATAGAAAAATATAGAAACCACTCTAAAGCATTATTTCCATTATGCTTATTGAGAACAAACGAGTACAATATATAGGCCTCCCAAGGAGGGAATTTGAATAACACAAGAAATATGACTGGATCACAAAATGGTAGGCTTATATTGGACCAATTCACCCATCAATGACATAAGGCTAAGTGTAAACGGCATAAGAGCTTTTGAATCTTTATAGCTTAAGCATATAGAGTCAACAAGAGGTTTTGAGATGTTCACATACATATTCTGGTGTAATATGTATACTTCCCTTTCTCCATTGTGACATCAATATTGGCAAAGGATCCTAACACATTTTTTATAACTTCTAGGGTTTCTTCATCCTAGAACAAACGTGGCAGGGAATATAATTAGATCCCTATTGGTGGCATCCAGAGATACTCCTTTGGATGGAAAAAATATTCCACCCAATCTTTAAGTAACAACCATATAGAGTTAAAAAAATTAAGCGCCATTGTAAAAAACCATGTATCTATCCTCTAGGATGGTAAAAAACAATGGAATATAATTTGGATTGTAGGTTCACCTCAGTATGCCCATTTTACTTCCATTTGGTTATGATGCATCTGTTGAGAGCCCTTTTTATGGACTAACACCCTAGAATCTTCCCAATCATAGCATGGGCATTCATATATTGAATGTAGTTGTTGATTTTGTTCGATGTGACTTCATAGCCTATAATAACATCAATTTTCACAATGTAGAGTATTTGACGGTATAGATTCACTATTGGGCTTGGGCTCTCCCTATTTTCTATTCCACCTGAAAACTATCGGTTTTCCTTTCCCGTCCCTCCCAAATTGATCAACGATGAACCGACTTTGGATTGTTTTTTTTTACTAAGTCTCCTCTCGAGATCATTGTCCCTACTACTTCAGGAGTTTAAGACATCCTTGTAGGAGGGAGCAGATCTCTCTCCCATGAAGAGGCCATCAAGGGTTTGCTCAGAATTTCTATAGATGAGTGCAAACTCTAAGCATCATTTTTTCTTTATGCTAATTGAAATAGAGAGACACTTTTGATATTCTAGGTTAGGGTTGGCCACCCTTTTATAGCATTTTTTTCACTTATTCTCTTACTTTTTATAATACCACATATTTTCCTTAAATTTAGATATAATACATTTAACACATATTTCATTAAATTTGGAAATATTGTATTACAAGGAATTCATCCAAATTGAGTTTTTTTGTAAATCTCTAAATACATATTCTATGAAATCTAGAAAAATCAACTCAAAGAACTATTCCATTAAATTTGGAATAATTAATCCAATGAAGTATTTTCTCAATTAATATTTTTTATTTATTTCAAGTAAAACTTTGGTATTCAACCATTCAAAAAGAAATATTACATCTCAAATAGAACTAGTCTAGGAAATATTACATCTCAATTAGAACTAGATGGGTTGGACATAAATCATGATGAATCTATGAATATTAATAATTTTGTAGATGTTAAAATCTTTGAGACAATGAGATATATTATGTGGGAATAATCCAAATTGAATGAAATTGCACACATAATTTTATATTATAATACTCTAAGACATGCTCTATACTATATTTGAGGTGACCGAAGTACTAAAAAGATTTATATTATAAAACACCATGTTTGATCATTGCTTTCATGAAGAGGAGGAAATGACAAGAATTTTGAATATATGGCCATTAGAGATAGATGTTGAAACACATTTTTAATGATTTTTAGTCAAACTTTGTATGTGCTTGTGTTCTTTGATTACTAATGATTCAAAGTAACTACAAATAAGTTATTTAAGATATTGATTTTCAACATTAAGTGTGTATCCAAAGTCACTCATCTATGACAAATGATTCTCCCATTCACCATGATTAATCGAGGAAACTATTTCTTCAATTATAATTTTATCATTACTTATTCTAAAACTTTAGTAGTCAAACATTCAAAATAAAACATTGTCTCAATTA